>VXAY01007089.1:4310132-4472636 GCA_013399855.1 Oxyruncus cristatus | reverse complement strand
GAGACATGGCTCCCTTTTTTTTTTCTTTTTTTTTTTTTCTTCCTCTTTTTCTTTTTTCCTTCCCTCCACCTTCGTCCCGAGGTACTCGCGCATCCCAGGGACAGGAGTGATCGCAGCCGGCAGCAGTAGGAAATGGTAGCTAATGTGCTCACACCCAAAACATTTTATTCTTTTTGTTTCATCCTTCATCTCCCTCCCAGGGCCGCTGCTTTTATTTCCCCTTCTGAATGACCTACTGGACCGCATTCTCCGCGGAACAAAGGAAGTGCCTTTTTAGCTGGAATCCTCGGAGACCACCAAGGACTCCAGCTCATGCACTGCAATTTCGCACTACTTTCAACAATAACAAAAATGCATGACTGAATGGCTCAAAAATGTGGAGTGTTGGAGGCATTCATTTCGGTCTGGGACACTGTCACAACACAGACAGACCCCAAGTAAATACCTTTAGACGGCTCAGATAGGAGCTGGGGGTAATCTTTACCATTGGTGTGCTCTCCAGATATGCATACATTATCCTTTTCACTGACAAAATAATTTCAGTCGCTTGTGCTTTTATATTGTCAGACTAATGATATGCATTTAGCCTACATCTGTTTGAGTAAAATTGCAGGCCCGTTTACTTCTCCAAGAAATATTTTAATGAGAAACGTCTGACTGGTTGCAGTTAAAATACTCTCTCCACCCTCCCTGCTTCGTAAAATGCTCTCTAATAAATAGTCTTGGATTTGATTTGAGTCCAGTTCTCACCGGTGTAGGATCAGGACGTGAGCAGGATTCCTCATAAGTCCAGTATTAGGAAGGTTTGACTTAGTCCTTATTTTATATATTGTTGTTGAAGATGACTTGGTGAGCTTTGGAGAATGTGGAGAGTAGATCGTGCTGACAGAGCTTCCATTTGAAGCTCTAAAGCTGTTGCCTGTTTGACCCTGTGCTTTTGAAATCAGGGGCCAGAGAAATGTGATGAGCAAGGTAAGATTATTTGACAAAAGAAGGGCTTTCTGCAATGACACGCTGGAAATATTGCCTGGCTTAAGTCACTGTTCCAGGGGAACAGGGAGTCTGTGTCTGGCCTTGCTGAGACAGCAACAGGTCTTGCAGAGTTACTTTTTAGATGTTACCCTGTTCCCGTGGGGTGTTTCAGAGAAGGTGGTGGAAATCTTTAGAGGAGGTGTGCTGTATACAGCTTTAAAGCGTGGTGTACCTCAGGTGTGACTGAACTTAAAATTAAACCTGCAGTGGGGTGCTACACCTGCTGCAGTTTCACGTTCCCCCTGTGAATTCATGTGGTTTTGGCATGGCTTGTGTTTAGAGGCTCTGGATCTTCCCTCTTGCTGCTCGGCTGGTGTATGCAGACTGTAACCACCAGTGCCACTGCTGGTGTTTAATTTTCTGAGAGTGAGGAGCTTCACCTGCCATTGCCTTTGTGCGATGAGCACAGGGCATTGGTGTGTTGGGTGGGAAGCACTGCCCAAGATAATGCTGGAGACTGAGGTCAGACACCAGGGCAAAAGGTCTGTGGTGCATCTCGAAAAATGAGTCTCTTGCCAAACCTTTGATTTCAGTTGGTGTTCCAGGTGATAAGCGGTGTGTTTTCCATCAGGAGGGTAAGTGAATTGGAAAGGCCGTTACCTGGGCGCCTGGCTATCGGTGAGAACGAGATAAGTGCCTTTGAGGGAACGAGCCATGTGCTTGGACAAGTATCCCATTGGGATGGTGGTGGAAACGGGTGATTTGTGATTGGTAACACCTCTGCTCACTAAACTGTGGGGGAGGACAGGCTGGCGAGGGTTCAGTGGGCTGTGATGCTGATGGGATGACGTGCAGACACGTGGTTGCTTCTGGCATGAACTCATGTCTGAAGTCCATCAAGTCCTTTCTTAGATTTTTGTACTGGTTTGGTGCATTATGCTTTATTCTTGCATTCTCTTTAGTTGCTTTAGATTGCAATGCAGAGTCGGAAATTTTCTAGCACTTTTCTGAAAAGGTGCCCTAAAAACTGTGGCAAATTTATTTCTGTAAGTGTAGTGACTTCTTTCATGTCAGGGATTACTGATCCTACAAAATGTTGGCCTTGAATTGTCAAAGTGAAGCAGCTGGATGGTGCCCCGGCACTGGGCTACGTGACAGCAAGTGAAACTCATCTTCACTGGATGGGCACAGAAGTCTTTTGGGGTTTAGCAGTATCTTGCATGGATTTTTTTGCCACATTTACATTCTTCTGAAGCTGTAGGTATGTACAGTTTCTTTTTCTTTCAAGGAAGTGCCCAATCCAGCAGGCTTTTTATCTGTATGATTGCTATTTCGGTGGCATTAAAAGGCTATGTTCCTTGTCCATAATTACCCAGAAGTTCACTTTAATATTTGTTTAGACCAGGTTTAGGACCTAATTAGAATATGCAGAAATAGCAGGTTATATCTCGCTGAAGCACCTAAGCATTTCTGAAAGAAATGTGCAGCTGGTCAACTCACTGCAAGCTTCATAAGAGGTGTAAAATGTGTTATTTGTAGTGTGGGACTTACAGAAATTGTTTCCTTTTATGTAGCCTTGGTCTCAGAGGTATAAAGACAGACTACTGCTGTGAGTCTGTGTTGGAAGCATTTCATGGCCCTTTGGTTGCCTTGTACCTGAGTGCTCTTCAGTAGCTTCTGCACTTACAGCCCCGTGATGTATGTGTGGCAAAGCTCGAGGTAGCGGTGAGATGCAATCCTGCTGGTGTTGCTGGAGAGGTCAGTGCTTGCGTAGACCTGATGTCTGCATGGTTGGTTTGTGCAACCTGACTCCTGATAGTGTGTGGATAGTAGGTGCTGTGGGAAGAGCACCAGCCTGTAACTGCTTTTAAGATGACTTTTTAGCAGTTTCCTGAGGACAGGTCACATCTCAGGAAGGTCTGGGTCCTGCAGGCTGTAGCTGCTCTGTTCAAATGCTACCCAGAATTTGTCGCTCCTTATTGATCCCACGTGTCTCTGGGCTCTTGTGGTGTTGGAGCAAAACTCCCGGGAGTGACTATCTGCAGGGGCTGTTTACCCTGGTTGGTCTGGTGGGGCTGCAGAATGAAATGCAAAGTGAGCTGGTGTGGTGGCATCCGGAGACCCGCAGGAGGTGTCTGTGATTTAAAAAACAAAAAACCCCAACCTTTCTTTCAAGAGACTCCTTCTTGCCCTCAGGTGTTAAACAGACGGAAATGCCTTCCCTTTTCCTGCTAATTGGAAGAAGTAGATGTTTCTTTTCCTGAATTGAAAAGGAAAAAAAACCATCTTGCCTAATAGTGGAAAGTGTAGTCAGTTAACCTGAAAGTTCCTGGAGCAGTGTAATCTTTCCCTTGCTGGCACTGGCTCTTTGGTGGCAAGGAAATGGAATGGTGTGGAAGGTGCCATGCTGGGGAGCGTGTAGAGAATCTGGAGCTTGTCTTTGCAGGGAGCTGGGCACAAGCTGCACTCTGTTCAATCTTAGTGAAGATGCTTGGTATAATCTCTGTTTAAACCAAATTAACTGAATGGCTGCATTTATTTGTGAGAGCCATGGAGAGCAGTTCTTTCGCTGTGACAGAGGAAATCAGTTGGCCCTTGATTTTTGGACTTGTGGGACTGTGCCCAAAGTAACTTTGGCCAGGGGTGCCCCAATGTCCTGCTGCTCATTTGTCTCCAGTATGTTTATGGCTGTCAGTGGATGCTGGTGTATTGTCCCAGTGGTCTCAGGAAGGCTGCTTTTGGCATTGCTCTTTGTTGTGGTTTAAACCAGGCAGCAACCAAGCCTCATGCAGCTGCTTACTCGGTCCCCTACCAGTGGGATCTGGGAGAGAATTGGAAGGGTAAAAGCCAGAAAACTTGTGGGTTGAGACAAAGACACTTTAATTGGGAAAGCAAAAGCTGTGCATGTAGCCAAAGCAAAACAGGGAGTTAATCCACTGTTTCCCGTGGGTGGGCAGGTGTTCAGCCATCTCCAGGAGAGCAGGGCCCCATCACGCCTGATGATTACTTGGGAAGACAAATGCCATCACTCCAAACGTCCCCTCCTCTTCCTTATTCCTCCCACTTTATGTACTGAGTGTGTTGTCATATAGCCTGGAGTATCCTTTTGGTCAGTTTGGGTCACCCGTCCTGGTTGTGTCTCCTCCCAACCTCCCGTGCACCTCCAGCTTCCTCTCCAGCATGGCAGTGAGTGAAGCAGAAAAGGCCTTGGCTCTGCGTTAAGTCCTGCTCGGCAACAATAAAAACATCTCTATACTATCAACCCTGTGTTCAGCAGAAATCCAGAACATAGCCCCATACTAGCCACTGTGAAGAAAATTAACTGTCCCCCAGCCGAAACGAGCCCATTGTTTTACCTGTCAAGCTCAGCAAACGCTCCTTTAGTTTTTCACATGCTTCTCGTCCATGTGGCCTCTTCCAGCTGTTTCTGGATCCTGTCCAGGCCGGTGTTACTTCTGTCGTCTGGCACTGCTGAGCTTGTTGCAGTCGGTTTGCACAAGGCAGCTCCTGGGCTCGCTGGGTTATGAGAAGTGCCAGATAATGCCTGGTGCTCCTCGCTGTCCATTGGAAGGTGTGGAGCGACCTGGGCACCAGCTGTACCTGTTTGCCATGATTCCTGTCCAGTGAAGGCAGCGGTCCTTGGCAGGCAGGGGTTTTTCTCCTGCCTGGCATGCGTTGATGGAGTGATCGCCAGGCCACCCGTGGGTGGAGAGGTGACCACTGGAGAACATCCCCGTGGCAAACACAAGTGCTGGCATGGAAAAGTAAATGAGAGAATCGCTTGAAGTATTTTTAGCTGCTTCTAATGTCATTTAGCAACTGGAAACAGCGAGGGGGGGGAGCTGGCACTGTGCAACTTGCCCGCAGGCCACCGCTGAGCGCCCCGGCGTCCGGCACTGGCGGCCGTGTGGCTCGGTGAGCGTTGGCAAGAGCTGGCGGCGGCTCCCGGCTGAGTCACGGCTCCGGCCACTCGCCCGGGACGCTCCTTTCTCTCTGCAAATCTGCAGCGCAGGGTTTTGTTCGGCTGCAGCGGCGCGCCGTGTCCTAGCAGCCGGCAGCGCAAAGCATGTGGTTAACAGCAACTGCTTGCAGTGGTCCGGGCTGAGTGGGAGTATCGTTTTCCTTGGCAGACACTTCATAGAAAGTTCTGTTTTTTCTGCCAGAATAAGCAGTCATTACATTCCATACAATTCATAGTCAAATTATTATCTATTGTTAAAATTGCCTTAATTATCAGATGTTTCCTTAGACATGTAGCTGTTTTTTAAGAGGCTGAATAGGCGTGTGTACATTGTGCAGGAGGCCAGAGCTGCACAATGTTTTCAGTGCTGTTTTGTAGTTTCAGGGAGATTTTCTGTGGCTTTCGTATGTCAACAGGCTTTTTATTCTCACTGAAACAGCAGCAGAGCAAGGCCGACATGACAGTGAGGCACTGGGTTTGGGTTGGGTCTCCGGATCTCCCCTCTGCTGTGATATTTCCTTGATACCTGTAGAACCAAGGAAGTTCAGGATGAAGCATCGCTGCTGTGTGTGTGAGATGGTGTAAGACGGCTCTGTTAGGAGAAGGTCCCAGACAAGCATCTTCTTTCTTGGAGGTGCAGATAGCATCTGCCCAATAGGGCTGGGACATCTGTCAGGAAGCTGGATGGGTCCCAGTTATCCGAGGCAGTGATGTCTGTGGTCTTAGCCCGCTCTGTGATGTTGGCTGGTGGCTTGTGCAGACTGGAACCTGCATGGGTGGAGAAGGTCTGCCAGTGCTTCTCTAGAGGTGACAGACATGTGGTTCTCACCTCCTGTCCCCTCCACCTATAGCCGTTCCCCTGATAAGCAGAGGGAGAATTCCATGTTCACCGTGGGATTCTGTGGATGTGCACATGTGTTGAGTTGCACAGGCTCAGTCCTTGACGTCTTGTACACGTTTGGGCAGGACTAGGATGGAGCATCAGAATTATCCTGCTACAAAATTCCTTGCCTCTTCCAAGAAGAGGAGCAACCCTCAGGGACCTGATGACTTGCTTTTGTTCTGCCTTTTTTGGGGGTGAGGGGGGAGGTAGTGTGGGGGGGAAAGAGGGGGGAAAGGAAATTCTTGTTAGCCAGAGAGGTCAGGATGTGTGTCTCCTCGCCGGCGGCCAGGCTGCTCTGCCAGTCCCGGTCTCCAGGGCAATAACCTCCTTGCATTCCTCACATTCCTCCTGCTTTCTCTTTCTTTTGAGATTATGAAGATAACTTCCTTCTCCCATTGCTAAGCAATGCAAGGCCCAGCAAAACTCCTAATAAATTTTCTCTTTGCTCCCTAAATTGTCTTGTGTGCTCCAAGATGCCCCATGGCAAACCCCTCTGGTCCCCTGAAAGGTGCAGTTCATGCTCTTCATGGGGGTTTGTGCATCTTGGGAAGAAAGCTGCTGTGTGTATTTTTTTAATTGCCAAGAGTTTTAATTAGAAGGGATTACTACTTTGTAGCCCGTCTTACCTGCTTCCCAGCTTGTTAAATACTTCCCTTAGTGTTTCATGAAACTGTTTTGCTTTTCTAGCAGAGATTTTGGGCTGTCTCCATTTTTCTTTGCCTGTGCAGAATACGTGCAGCCCTGCAGAGGCTGTGGCTGAAGCACCATGTTTGTGCTGGAGGATTTTCTGCTTGTTTACATCTTTCTGGTCTGGCAGAGGAGCTTGGATAAAAGCAGTGTGTTGGGAAGAGGGACCTGATGAGAAGGTGTCGGAGGCTTTAGGTGTGCGGGACTGGTGGCAGCCACGTGGGCTGTGGGCAGGCTTTGGCCCCGTGAAGATGTGGCTGTGGTGGTTGTCTTGGAATGGTGTTTTCTGTTTGAAAATGGCCATGGTCAGCACAATCATCTTGCCCACTAGTTTGTGCCTTCTAGTCCATCACCCCTCAGGTCTCTGTGGGTCCTGGGAGAGGGTTGAGGGGCGGTGGTCCCCAAGGGTAGCAGTGCATCACCTCACTGGCAAAGTGGTTGAAAGGACGGAGATGGTGCTTAAAAAGTGTGTGTGTGGGTACCTACTGATGGGATTGGCCTTCATTAAGGGCTCCCTGATGTTGCATTTAATGTGAAATTAGGACTGTAGTTCCTCTTTCCCAGTGTAAAGCTTTGCCTGATTCCCCTCCCCAAAAGCCTCTTAGAAATACTTTTTTTGTTGTTCATCTTTTAAGTAGAAAAATAAAATCTGTTCATTTCCTGTCTTTCTACTCATATTTTCTGTGGCTTACACAACCAGTGGCTGGTGGACTTGCATTTGTGGGAGTTCCCTGTGAGGGACTTCTCTCTATGTAGATTTTGGTCTTGGAAAGGTACATGGATGGTGGAAGGGACCTGCCCTGAGCAAACAATTTCGAAGGAGTATTTCTCTTAATGTTTCCAAGTTAGAAGTTGGGAATTGTCTGGATTTTAAGCAAATTCAGATGGGAGCAAACAATGATGAAATGTTTAAAATATGTTTCAACATTTTTGTGGGAATAGGAACTGTTCTTGTACAGGCGAGGCTGCAGCTTTCAGGAGGTGAAAATATGTGGCCCTTACACATTGTCAGCATTGTTGCTGCCTTTTTTTTTTTTTTCCTTCTTTTTCCTTTTTTTAAAAATGCTCATAGGAAATTGGCTTTGGTAATTGAGTTTCTACAGAACCACAACATCCAATAGCTGCTCCTTTCCAGGGGTCACCCTTAGGTTAGTTTAAGTAATGTGCAGTCGGTTTAACCTCTTGTGGTTTGTAGTGCTATTCTAGAAATTACTGGTGATTTGGGGTGTGTTAGAGTAACAACTTCACAGGAAAACCCCAAATGTCAGGGTGTCTGGTTTTCAGAGAGCTCTGACCGCTTGCCCTGTGAAAACCAGGCACCTCGAGGTATGTCCCTTCCAGGGACGTGCTCACGTCGGAAAATGCAGTTAAAGCCTTTACGGCCCGTTTAGTTTCCTTTTGAAAGAAGCCGAAAGAACCCTGGGCAGTTTGTTTACCTGTGCTGACTTAAATCATCCTCCTGCTTCCAAGCACCGTGCAGAACCTGTGCTGGATGCTCCGTGTTGGGTCGCATTGCCCCGCGTGGCTCTGATGGAGGAGCAGCAGTGCCCTGAACCCCCAAATCCCAGGGTTTAGGGGATTTGCTGGCAGCAAAGGGCCAGCTTTAAGAAATTATGAGCTGGGGCTTTAGCTTGGTAGCATTGACAGTTTGGTATAAAAAGCTCTGTGTTGCAGGCTGTGATGACAGGAGGTGATAAATCACTCTTGGCTGGTGCTACAGGTTCTAATAATGGTGTTTTAAAAAGATTACATGGGTTTTAATACAAACTTTTTGCTTCTTTGTACTCTCTTCATTTTAGAGAGCGGAGCCTGTTTTGATTCAGCATTCTTGGAACACAAAGACGGAGAGAGGATTTTTACTGGGCTGAAATGCAGTTTTTTTGCTTCTCCTACAAACACGAGGATCTTGTTTGAGTGTCTTTACAGCCAGCTGACTGGCAGTGTCCTCTTTACAAGGGAGCTGGCTTGTTTGTTTGTTTTAAAGGTAACTTTGCCCCATGGAAGATTAAAGAGCAAGCAGCTTCACCCAGTTGTGGTGGGTGGTGCTATTGGAAAAGAAGTCTGTGATGGGAGAGACTTGCATGATAGCAATAAGGGAGAGAGATAACCTCCTGTACCTTCCCTGGCTTCCCTTGGCCCATTCCCATGAGAGGATGGAGCATTTATGTGATCAAAGAAACAAACACAATTATAAGCCTGATGGAAAATCATTCCCTTGCCAGGTACGTGTGGGCACCCAGGCGGGCTTTGCCTTTGCTCTCAGTAGTGCAGGGTGGATTGGTTTTGCTCACCTGCCAACCTTAGAGTTTCCAAAATGCGTTGGCTGGCAGTTTTGGGGGAGCACAGGGTGCCTGGCAGTGAGGTACTAGTGGCTGTGCCCCCTTGCCTGGGCAGAGGCGCTGGGAGCAGGCAGCTGGCAGACACTCGGTGTGCAGATCAGGGGTCAGAGTGGTACCACTGATTCGGTTTGGACTGGAGGAAAACAAACAGGTTTCCTCCTGAGTTTTGGCTGGGCTCAGAGACAGAACTGAGGGTGCCATAGGGCCATGAGCTTTTCTTCTCGGTGGGTGGAAAAATGGCTTTGATAGCGTCTGCTAATGATTCAGTGCTGTTTACATAATAATTGTGGTTCGCTTTCATTAGCTCTCATAATGAGATTGCTTTCTTCCAGTGCAATCGCATGCAGGTTTGGTTTTACACGCTTCTGCCTCCCCACTCCCTGAGCGTGGCAGCGGGGCGAGGAGGCAGCACAAGGGCTCTCTGCCTGGCCTGGCCTTCCTTCCCTGGCTCTAGGCATGGAAGAAAGCTCACAAGGTATCATTGCAAACGAGAGGAGGTGAAGGGGGTTTGTGTCACTGGGACAAGTTCTGAAAGACACAGATGGTGGTTTGGAGCATCGCGGCATCTTAGCGGAGCTGTGTTTAAATCCACCTTGCATGATTTCTCAGTGGAGTGCTCATCTTTGTACTGAAAACTCTTGGGCTTACCTATTTGCAAGGAAGGGAATCCAGTGATCTGCTTCTACCAGGAGGAAGAAGGGAGCTCCTTTCGCCTCCCAGTTCCACCATATCGGGACTAATCAGTGACAGTTGATGTGCATCATGGATGTTGTTTGTGTGTACGAAGCTACTGGACTAGCTGCTGCAGCCTAACCTCGATGTAGTACTTGTTTGCTTTCCATGTCTGACTAGTTGTGAACAGTGGTGATGCTGCTGAACAGGTTGCAAGTGCCTGTCTCCTGCAGCACCTGGCCCCTGTGTCAGGGATCTGCCCGGAGCACCGGGGGATGACACCCACCGCAGAGCTCTTACTGAATAAATAATGCCACTGGGAGGAGAATACAATAGCCTGAGTGCAACCTTTTGAAGAGGTAAGGTGTTGTTTGGTTGGGTGGGTTTTTTCCCTTTATAGCTTAGTATCAGGTGTGTTGGGGTTTCAGAGCAGCCCTGATGGCAGAGCCGAGTGCCGACAGGGCACGCCCAGTATAGCTGACCCTGGGCACAGCACGGATCTGGAGCAGGATAGGCCCCCATAGGGCAATGGGTGCTTGCTTAGGGGCGCTGTAAGGAGCGTGGGGAGCTGTGTGTGTGGCTTTGCAGATGCCACTGACATGTCCTGGGGGATACATTCCCCCCCACCCCGTTTGGCTGCAGGAGACTGTTTCTATATACCTCAACCAGTTTGCTGCCAGTGGTAGATTAAGGCTCTGCTCGTGGAAGGAGGGCCTGAGCAGAGGATGAGTTGACTGTCTTTGCCTATGCAAAACATAACACTTTAGTGAGGGATTGGGAAAGGTGGCACTACTCTTGGCCACGTGGCTTCTGCTAATTAACATGACTTAATTGAGGCTGGTTGGAAAACTGTGGCTTGGTCGGCAGAGGAGGCTGGAAGAGATGGAGCTCAGGGCTGCACTGGCCCTGTTAATCCAACCCACCAAAGGGATGCAGAGATCCTGGTGGCAGGCGCCAGGCTAGTGAAAACTCCACATAACTCAGCCCTCCACTTTATTAAAGGCTCCTTTATACCTTTTTTTACTGTAACTCCTGTGAGAACAGCCAGCCTTTTCAGCAGCCTGAAACCTTCCTTACCGGGAAGGTTCCATGCGGGGAGCAGCCTGGCTGGCACGACGCTGTTCCAAACCAGCCCCAGAACTGCTGTGGAAGCAGTCTGGGAGGAGGCAAGGATTCCAGGCAAGGCTGGTGCTCTTGGCCAACCTTGCCAAGACAAGGGCTGGGTCTACTCGCTGCCCAGCCAGCTCAGGAGGATCCTGAAAAATAGTTGTGGAAAGTAGGGGTTAATTTCTAGGTATCAAAATATGCACAAAAGGTTAAATGAGACTTCCTCCTTGTCAATGAATTATGGCTTGAAAATATTTGCATTCTTTCCTGAAAGATTTAGGAATAATTATATAGCACTCAGGGGCAAGGCATTCCCAGATAAACTTAACAACTCTATAATTTGTACTCGAGGCAGGGTTTCCTGTAAATGATAGCTTTGTTTAATTTTACAATACTGCTTCCAAATGTTTGCTGGGTATGAATTGCCAGCTAAACTGGACTTGTGAATCTGGAAGAGTATTTATTTGTTTGTTATTGCAGACAGTAAGAGCTGCTGTGTTAGGCTAAAACTTGGCATCTCCTTTACAACTTGTAGGCATCCCTCCCCAGGCAGGTTTGGTAGGGTGGGCAGCTGATGTAGGGTGCAAACCACTTTCCAGCTTCTCTGTACAAAATTCCTGAGCTGCCCTAGGATCTCCTCCTGCTCTGCCTTTCTTTTTCTGGGGTTGGGAAAGGAACGCTGCAGTCACAATGCACATACTTTATTTCCATTACTCAAAGCCGGAGTCATGCATAGTTACAGCCAAAGACACTTCAGCAGCTCTGGGGATAACAAGATAGCTGACAGACTGGAATGCGGATTTATCAGGGGTAAAAACTGGCAAAATTCCTTATTTCTGATTCTTCTTTTTAAATAGGCCCTTCATGCTCCTGGTGCATGAGCCCACCACAAGTTTAACCCCTTGTGTTCTCCCAGCTGGATCTGGGGATGAGCCCCAGGGCTTCCCATCTTCAGGGATTAAATTGTTCAGTCCCACTTATTTCCTAGGTGTTGTTTTTAAACTGCAAAGTTCTTTCAGAAGTGCTTTCAATGGGTTTTTATTTTAAAGTGCAAGCCTTTGCACCAGATGTCTGTCTGAGTGACCACAGAATGTAAATTTTACTGTATGTTGCCTTTGGACTGGCAGTTTGTGAGACTACTGGGCAGTTAACATAGGTGAATTGTGCCATGAAATCTGCTTCCTTGGATTTGATTCATATTAATTTCTTTCAGAGCAAATCTCTTTATTGGCTTCAGTTTCATTTTGCTGTAGAGCTACTTTTACTGTGCCTTTGTCAGGACCTGGAAATACTTAAATTGCTATGAGAAATAGGTCATATTCAACTCCATGGCTTTGCAGTTTTATACATATATAATATATATACATAAAATAAATATTCCAAGACATTTAACAATTTCTTTTTTGGAGAAACAAGTTACGGCAAAAGGAGCACACTTGAAAGTTAAATAGATTAAGTGAAATCCCTCAATTACAGGAGCGAGGTTCACAAGACAAGTCAGGCAGCTTAGGGAAGGAGTTTCAAGTTAAAATTTAACCTTTCCTGGTCTTCTGCAAGCAGTGGCGCAGCAAGACCTGCCTGGTGCCAGGCCAGTGT
The DNA here is from genome assembly GCA_013399855.1 of Oxyruncus cristatus. Classification (NCBI taxonomy): domain Eukaryota; kingdom Metazoa; phylum Chordata; class Aves; order Passeriformes; family Cotingidae; genus Oxyruncus; species Oxyruncus cristatus. The sequence goes on along the minus strand of VXAY01007089.1, from coordinate 4,460,419 downwards.
GGGAGCCTCGAGGGAGGGTTCTGACGTGGCCGTCTGCAGGGTGGATGGATTTGGAGCTGGTGGTTGTGCCTGTGGTTGTGCGTCTCAGCTGGCTGAGAATGAAGAGAATTTCACTTTTTATTGGAAAAGGAAAGGATTGCTCAATGATTGCAAAACACTTTGTTTTGGAAAAAATGTCATTGTTTGAAAATAGCACAAGAGCAGGAGGGGGGCTGTCCCTAAGCTTGTGACAGTCTTGGAAATCTTCTTACCTGGGGGCTCGAGTGAAGCTTCAAGGCTTAAGCGTTAGCTTGGACTTTTGTCCCAAGGTGTCCAGGCTGGAAGGCTACACTTGTCCCATGCCTGCCTCTCCCTTTGATGTTAAGGATGGGAAGCTTTTTTTTTTTTTTTTTTTTTTTTTTTTTTTTTTTTTTTTTAGGAGGGGGAATTTTTTTTTTTTTTTTTTTTTTTTTTTGAAAAAAGTGTATAGAGTTTAAAAATGAAAGTAAATCTTGGCTTGTGGACACCACCCCACTGATGGGGTGGTGGCCAGGACTTGATCTCTCATGGGATAGTTGCTGGCTCCTGTTTTTCTGCCCTCTGTGTCCTTTCTGCCCTGTCCCTGCATTCTCTCCTTGGCTGAGCTCCAGGCACATTGATTTGAACCAGCATGGCCCATTGCCACTTGGCTGCAGACACTTGTCCAGGTGCTTCTTGGCTTCTTTCTTCGGGGCAGAACCAGGACCAGGTTCATCCTCACAGTGGGAAGCTGCTCTGGTCACAGCACAGTATCCGCTGGAGACACCCAGCCCACAGGGATTCACCCCCACGGCAGCCCTCACGCCAGAGCCTGGTCTCAGCCCTGCCAGCATCACTTGGTATCACTGGATCACTAAGTGGCTCCCCACTGCAGGGACTGCCCATTGCTCCCCTGGGCTTTTTTTAGTTGCAAACTTTTTATAGAGTGTTTTTGCTGACACAGGGTGGTGGGACAACACAGCGGTGGCTATGGGGAGGGTGGGAGCCCCTCTCCCTGTTTGGGAAGGGCTAACACAATTGGTAAATCCATCCCATCCTTCTAATCAGACGTGCCTTCCCTGCGGCTCACAGTGTGCTGGAGCTGTTTACTTTGCTCCTGGTGGATTTTGGATGGTACCACCTGGGAGGTGGATGGCAAAGGTCCTATTTGCACTCGATCCTCCCCCCAGGTTGTTCAGGGCTGTGCTTAAGAAGACAAAATAAACCCCTTCGATGCCTGCCAGCAAAACCTCAGTGCAATTGTCTCCTCATACAATTGGGTACTTTGAGCCCGGTGTGTTGTTTTCCCACCCCACCAAAGCTGTTTGAACAAGCCCAGCTGCTGTGCAGGAGAAGGGATCAGAAGTGGGGTCTGCAGGTGGGCAGTCTCTGCGATACCAGGGCCGAGATCTCCCAAACTTGCTTTTCCCGAAATACCTAAGCAAATGTGACCCTGTGCCATGTTCCTATGTGGAACAGCAGTGAGAAGGCACGTGCCTGCACTGTGAAATGTGTTTGGAAGGGGGGCAGGGAATTCAAAAGGAAGGTCTCCTTTTTAAAGGCTGAAGTGGTCTTGTCTGCTCTCCTGCCCTCCCCGCGGGCAGTGGCCCTCAGCTGGGATGCTGCTCTCCTTCCTGGGAGGGATTTGCTCAAACAAAGGTGGCAGTGCAGAAACTGGCTTGGGAATTGTTGAAAAGATGTTAAGATTTATCTGTGCTGTGGTGAGGAGGAGGAGGAGGAGTGCCCATGTGAAGCTGCTGGCAGATAAGGCTGGTGTTCACAGCTGCACCGAGGAGAGCGGGATAGATAGGGCATCCTGGAGAGGGGGAGAAGGTGGAATTTTCAATTTTGTGGTATTCTTATCTTAATTCTTTCTCCCCTCTCTCCCATCCCCCCTTCTTGCCTCTTCCAGGGTAGGTTAAGCTACTTGGCCTCGCCTTTTCCACAAATACTGGCAGGCTGGTGGTTCCAGACCTGGGAATACATTGGGAGTCTGTTTCAGCAGCGGGATGGGTTTTCGGACGTAGGTCGTGTTGTGCTGGCAGAGCACAGTGCAGTGCTTGTGTGAGCTGGGTGGCTTCTGCAATGGATACCCTGCTGTTGGGAAAGTAACGCTTGGTGGGAGTAGCAGGCAAGGGCTTAAAAGCACGTTTTTCAGGTCAAAAAATCTTGCTTACAAAGTCAGCTGTGGTCTTAGCTCTGAGGTGGTTTGTTCAAGGGGAGATAAAGCTGAGAGTGGAGTGTAGTAGGGGTTGGTTCTGAATGTCACTAGTGCTGGGGGGCTGCGCTCCTGTCCCAGTGCTGCTGCTCCCAGTAAATGCCCCTGGGTTAAGTCAGTGACCCTGCCATTGGGATCTCTGGGGGATGTCCTGCCCTGTGCCGTGGGTAAGACGGAGCTGGAGTTGCTGCCTCTTGCCTCTCTGGGGCCTGAAAGGGGTCTGTCCCCCTGTTTTTCAGGAGGACTGAACCTGGAGCTGTGCCTCTTGCTGGAGAAAGGATTTCCGCTGACAGTTTCTCTCCTCCTTCCCTGTGCACGGTGGCCCAATTTCAGGGGCGTTTCAAAGGTCTTTGGCAAGTTGCACCTTGGGGTTTTGGCATTGGACTTCCCCTGTCTCCTGTTGTGCTGCTTGTTTGCCTTTCTCCATGTGGTGCTTCAGCCTTGGCCATGTATGTTTTTGGAGGTTTGTCTTATTTACACGAACAGTTCTCGGAAAGTTCAGCTGAAAAGCAGCTTTTCTTCCTGGGAACAGCCAGGAATCACTAGTGTGTGATCTTTGTGTATAAAGTTGCCTTTCTCTGATTATAAACAGTGGCCCTAGGATGGATGTGTGGTGGACCTGTTTAGATTTAAACCTGACCCACCTCCTTGTTTTCAGTTCTGGCATCCCCTTTGAGCAGCATGTTCTTCCTGCCTTTTGCAATAACCTGGTGTGAGTTTTTCAACCTTTAAAATTGGAAAGTCCTGTCAAATTGTGGTGTCCTGCTGAAATCAGCAGCATATGATTTTTTTGAAAATGAGTTTTCTTTCCTGATACAGTGTCATATACACATATTGCTCATTCATTCCCCATGTAGCCTTTCTTCTGATGGCCTGGCAGGCCAAGACCTGATAGCCACAGAGAGCCCCACTGCATGTCCTGGTAGCCTGTGGGAGCTCTGACCGAGTAAGGGGTTGAGCTTGGAAGCAAGCACACATCTGTGCCTTGGTCCTCCAGATGCACTGGAAGAGCTGTGAGATCAAGCTCTGCTGGCCATCCCTCCCAGAACCCTTCATCTGGGCTTGTTTCCCAAATCCTGCTTTTCATCAGACTGATGCCAGCTAATTATTTCTGAAACCCCTTTAATTGGTGCATCTTTCTGGTCCAGCTGAAATTTGGAAATTGTTTCTAGAGTCTTGAGCAAAGTGAAGATGTGAAGCAGAGCAGCAGCACCTTTCTTCCTGGGAAGTCAAGGCTGGAGCAAGGGTTGGCAGCATTACTGGGGTCCTCCAGCAAGAAAGAAAAGCCTCTGTGCGGTTTTGTGGGCAAGGCTGGAAAATAAAGTATGCCAGAAACTTGCTGCTTTAGTGTGTGTTTGTAGTGTGCAGCTGTGTACTGAGATGTAGCATGGGTTCCTCAAAAGTGAGTTGTGGCTGTGATGCTCTGGAGAAGCATTTCTGGAACAATGGCAGTAATTCTTCCAGACTCCTATTCTGGAAAGCTGCTCTGCAGTGGAATTTCTCAGTTGGAATATTCAACCCCAAACTGGCTTGTTGTGGAAAGGGCATTGCCCATGACAGGGCCAACAAGGTCATCCTGCACTGAGCTAAACTGGGGGGACAACCAGGGAGCTGGAAGTGTGGAGCAGCACAAGTGCTCTGCCTTCCCTCTGCTGCCAAACCCGTCTCCGTGTTGCTATGAAAATGTCTTGTGGAAAACTTTCCACTTAAAACTGAAGTCTCATTTATGTCTGCCCAGGACCTGCTTTTGGACTGAATTTTATTTTCTAAGCAAATGAGACTTTTTGGTCACTGAGGAGGTGGAAATAACTGCTCCACCATCTTGCAGCCCACCCGCCCTCGGGGGGCTGGGAGCCTGTGGGGGGTTTTGGCACAGGAGATGGTTTGTTCAGCAGGAGCAGTGTAGGGCTGAGTGGGGAAATGGGTAGTGAAGCTGTCTTGAACTGTCTTAGTTTGTGAGCCCTCTAAAAAATTGATTTCCAGGGGGTCCACGGCTCCCTATATTGCAAGCTTCAGACTACTATTTCTATGTGTGATCATACAGACCCCTCCAGTCGCCCCCCAGACTGCAGACTACAAACTGAATATGAAATGCTTAATAGAAGCCAAACTGCCTAGAAAACCGTGTGGATGCAAAATACATTTGAAAAATCTGTCCCCTTGTGTATTTTTTTTTTCCTGGGGTCTCTTAACCTCCTCTAAATTCTTAGGTTATCTGCACTGTTACTCTGCTTGGCATGTTCTGCAGACAGGGGCAGGGCTTTTTAATGTGAGTTTTTACGTAGATAAATGTGGTTGTGAAGTACTATTGACACATGGAAATGTTGGTGGATGATTAGAGAAGTATCCGCTGCTTTGTGATAGCTCTGTGCCAGTTTCTTCGTTTGAATATAGTTACAAAACCCAGTTGTAGTAAAGCACTTTGTAAAAAAAAAAAAAAGGCATATTTTTGTGGCTTAAAAAGAATAAAAATCAAACCCAAAACCACACACACTCCTCCTTAGTAAAAGTTTTGCGCACATCGGAAACAAAGGCATCAGCATTTGCTTGTCAGAGCTAATAAAGTTTGCTTGGATCTTAATTTTTCTGCTTGATTTCACAAAGTAATTGAAACTTCCTTTTTGCTGCAAGCCCTCTTTTCCCCTTTTTTTTCCTCTCTTTTTTTTTTTTTTTTTAAATATTCTTAAAAGAACATCTTTTGGTCAGTGAGTTGATGGAATTTTGCTCAGGAGGCAGGCGCAGTTTGAGTGTGCTTTGCAACTGGTCAGTCAAAGCTTATAGGCCGAATTACTTGTGTCTGCAAGTCATTCCTGCAAGTTGAAAACCACCTAGATCAAATAAACCTTGAACTAGTGGTTTTATAGGTGCTTTTGAGCATGTTAGTGAAGCTTTTGTAATCGCAGTGATCTGATAAAACCTTAAAAACCAGGGTTCCCATAAAGAAAATAGTAGTTCCACTTGAGGTGATAAAAGCCACATCTGGTAAGCTTTGCTTGCTACCTCTTGATGACCTGTGAAACAGCAAATAGTCCCCGCTCTGGAGGAGAGGATGCCCAACTGCTGGTGCCATACCTTTGTCGTGGAGGAGAGGCACCAAAATAAGTTGATTTTAAAGCAAAACCAGCAGTTTTTGAAGAAGGAGCCTCTTCTAGGTCATCCTCTAGCTCACATTTGATATTCCATGACTATGGTATCTTGCTGCCTGCCTCCCGGCCCGCACGGCACAGGGAGATTTAGAGGTTAGGATAAGGAGGAGCCTGTGTAATTGAAAGCAAACAAACAGCTAAGACAAAGAAAGAAACATAAAACAGCAAACCGAAAGCCACAAATAGAAAACAGACTTTCCAGATTGATTAGTTCAAATTTGTTTATTTGAAGTCCCAAAAGTTCGCATTGTCGCTCTTTCGGGGTGTCTCTCCAATTTGGCAATATGTTAACCATGTGTTTGCAGATCAGTTTTTCACATGAAAGACCCTGGATTTTGCTGTGTTGCCTTAAACTTTAAATTCAAAGGAGGGTGTCAGGCTCCAGAGACTGATTTGTAATCGTGACATGCAGGTGCTGCTTTTGAGGGAATTACATTCTGTAAAACTTTTGTTTTGTGGAGAATTTTCCTTAGGCAAAAGAGTACTGAGCGTTAAGATGTGTTACTGATCACTTTTTTTCCCTGGTCCTATTGGAAACAGGTTTAGGAATACTGATACACTTACTGGCTTTGGGAATCAGTGGAGACCTGGAAAAGGTCTGGTTTTCTTTTGGTTTTCAGAATGTTTTGGTCTGAAAGGTGCTTCCTACCATCAGTAACAGATCAATAGTGCAGCTGTAATATATATATTTTTACAGGTTTGGCTTAAACACCCCCAAGTCCCCAGACAGAGGAATTACTGCTCCAGCCTATTAATTGTTGGCCATTAATGAGTCAGGTCTAAATGCCTTGATTGTGCCTGAGATTTCTAAGCTGAATCCTTTACATAACATTAGCATGGCAGGAATATCTCCCAAGGACAAGCAAGAACTTCCCCGGCCTTTCCCCTGCCTCTGCAGGAAGGAGTAAGTACATTTTGGGTTGTGCTGATACCATCTTGTGCCTTGGTGCTATCAAAGCGGGTGGGAGCTCCCTGCCGCTTTGGCAGCCTGGCTCTGATGTTCTTTCACATCCAGGCACATTGTTTATCTTTAACCAAGGCTTGGATAAACTTCCAAAATAAATGAATGTAGTAGTCCAACTCAGTCTGCTTTGGCGTAGGTTTTCTGGAGTGACTCAAACGTTATAAATATGAAAGCAGCTAGACTTCAAATGCTGCTTTTGGACCAGGTTTTCAGAGGTGAGTCCTAAGGCAGCAAAGGGGAACCTTTTCTTGAAGAAAATCTTGGTGTTTTTTTTTTTTTTTTCCCCCTGTTTAGCCCTTCCTCCCCCTTTCTCTTTTCATCTGCACCCTTTGTTCGGGTCTGCCTTCCTGATTAAGAACTAATCAGTGAAGATAGATTAGTCCGGGAGCATTGCAGCCCTGGGGACCCGTGCAGCTCCGGCGGGTCAGGAGCCGGGAGGCACCGTGGGGTCACCGTCACCGCCGCGGAGGAGGCTGGCTGAGCCTCGCTCCAGTGCACGGAGGAATGCGGTAACAGGATTTAAAGGAAACGTACAGAACTAACGAGGATTAAGGCTAATTGTCCTGCGAGGGGCGAGGGGGCGGCAGGATGTGGCCGTGCGGGGAGCAGCTCCGTTCTGCAAGGGGAAAGTCTGGTGGTTGGGGTTCTGTTCGTGGAGGGCCCAGGTAGGTTTTGGTTGGTTTAGTCGCCGTATGGAGAGACGGAAAATAGCGGGTTGGAAAGGAAAACAGAATACTGAGTTCTTCCTTAAAGACTTTGAGGCTGTTAGAGCAAATATTTCTGCAGTTGGTGGGAAGCATCCTCCAAATGGGCGATTCTCGCTGTGTCTGGGCTCTGTTTTTGCTGGCTTTGCACAACTGTTGCTCTGTGCAGGGAACTGACATCCCCCAACTGCTCGTCCTGGGGCTGGCCCGAGGCTCTTGCTGAAGGACTTTGCGTGCCACTGAGTTTGTTTTGAGCAACGGTGTGAATGCTGTTGGAGGTATTTAGGGGACCTTGCCTCCACTTATAGGTCAGGCCGGTTATCAGGTCTTGCAGAAAGGCCACGGGTATCTCTAGGCTTGAATAAGGGGGATTTGGAAAGCTGAAGCCCTCAGGCTTGGACCTCAGAGAGCCAGAGTGCGTGAAATGCTGGCTGGAGCTGACCATCCATCAAGCAGGACCCGAGGGAGCTGGGCAGCCAGACCAAAGAAAGAATTAATCACATTGTATTTCTGTGCTTTCCCTGCCTGGAAGAAAGAGAAGTTTGTAAGTGTCCCAGCCAGGGGATGGAAAGGTTATACCCTTCAGTGCTGCGGGTACCAGCAGGACCCTCCGGGCAAACCCCTGGGTACTTGCCTTGGTGTCAAGGGAGGGCATCAGTGGTGGTGGTGGGCTCTGCTGGGCAGGGTCTGGGGGCAGCACGGGCCTGTGGCTCTCGGCAGGGGTGGATGGGCAACCTGCCCGAGTGAACTCGTTCTTCCTTGGCCCTTGGGTTTTAGGTGTTCCTGATGGCAGCAGTCCAAAGCTCACAGTTTTCTGTCATGTACAGAGGTGCCTTTGGGGATATTCGGGGTGTGCAGAGACAGGGGCGGTGCCCTGTTTCCCAGCTGTTATAGCTGTACTTTGCTACTCCTGAACCCTTAAAGCTTGTCATCTTTTTGTTCGTATTTTCAGTTACCAGAAGTCGTAAGTCCTGCCCCCCAAACCACAAGGAAGCAATACTTGTTCAAATTGACAAGATCAAGTGTTTCTCCTTGAAGCAGAGCTTGGGCTTGCTTTTGTTCCCTCCCCAAGAAGGATTCCTGGGATCAGTGGCACTGGGTGCTGTATGTGGTGGCCGTTGGTAAGCAGGGTGCCAGGAGGAAGGAGATAAGGAAATGATGCTCTGGTCCAAAGTCCAGGCTGCCTGTGCTGATGGGACGTGAGCCCTGCAATGGAAGTTGTGTGCAGCACATAGGTTTTTTTATCTAAGCAAGGGGAGCAAAAGCAGACCTCCTGTCCATGTCAGTTAGGGACTTCTTGATGGCCCTGGCTGGTCCTGGCTCTCTGCTGAGCCCCTCTGCTCACTGTTCTCTCTGCCCAAAACTAGCCTAGGCAGGGTGAAGGAACATGCCCTTATGGATGGAAAACATCGCCCTGCTACTTCACAGATATTTGTGTGTTTATTTGTACATTGCCCTTCATTATAGTTGTTTGCAATTGGTCTTGTGTTTTTGTTTGGGGTTTTGTTTGTTTATTTTTCCCCCTGTTTTCCTTCCCTTATGTGTAAAATTGGTCTCGGAATTACAGCAGGTTCCACAGTGCCTATTTTGGATCCTGCAACAGAGAATCTATCTCTCTGGAAGTTAATTAACATCTCTCTTGCATTCCAATTTATAGATTAGATTATTGTTTGTATAAAGCCCGGGATATTTTTTTAGTTTTATTTTAAGTTGAAAACAGGAAATTGTGGCTGAATTCCATGAGCTTTGTTTCTTATTTAAGGAATTAAAGACATCTTTAGGTTTTGGGGCTTTTTAAAAATTTTTGCTTGGGTCATAGCTGCCAGTTCATGTGCCCTTAGTGCTCTTACTCCTGTGGAACTCGTGGAAATGGTAGCTCTGCTTCGTGTTGTGGTGCACGTGTGGTTTTGCTTTTGCAAGCAGGAAAACTTCACTTCTGTTGGCCCCCTGCCTAGCTGGTAACATCAGAAGGGTGGGATGTTCATGGGGATTGATCACACAGCCACAGACAGCATCAGTGCCTTGGGACACTGGTCCTTGCCTTGAAATGTGGCGGTGCCACCAGAGATCTCTGTCTTACAGAGTGCGTCCGCAGAACCATGAACATCTTACCTCCTTCTGAGGTTTTTTTTGTAATTTTGGGCTGTTTTTTTCCAAATGAAACATGATCCTCGGAACCACAGGAGTCATCTACTGCCGGATCTGGGGCTTGCCAGTGGGTGACCAGTCTGCTGGCACAAATAGGTGAGCCTGGGCACATCTCACAAGAACCTACTGTGTGGCTCTGAAACGTGTTTTTGTGCATTGACACTGGAATCAGCTGTGTTTGAAAAGGAAAAGGAAAAAAACCCGTAAAATGACTGGAAAAGTGGTTGCCAGTGGCATATTCCTGCTTCTCCTGCCTTGCCCATGTGTGGTGCCACCCTGCACTGATGAACATTCCCAGAGGTGCTTGGTGGAGGGTCTGGGGCGTACAGAGGGAGAGGGGCCAAAAGTGGAGGAAGAAAATGTTGAGAAGGAAAAATACTCCAGTTTAAATGATAGAGTTTGTGGTGGAATCAGTTTTGGTTAAAGCCTGCTTTTTTGGCAAATAGCCCAAAGATTTATGGCGGGGGGGGAAGTAAAACAAGCAGGGAGTTTTTTTGGCTTTGTTTTGCCTTCTTAATGGGGAATTTGAAGAAAAAAAAATGAGAAGTCTTACAAAGAAAGTAACTGTCTCCCAACCAGATCTCTTCTATTTGCTGTTCCTTGTGTCTGAAGCTTCAGTAATTCTGTGTGTTTGCTGTTCCCAATGGATTCACTTCCTTGCCACCCCTTTTACCCCTTTTAATTGCATGAAATGGTACTTGGTGAGGTTTCTTGGATTACCTTTGTAAAATCTGATGGACAAGCTCTGTTGAATTTTGAAGTCTCATCACTGGCCGTATGCAACTTCCCTCCCCCCTCCCCGACTTTTATTTTTACCTTTATGTAAAGGTAAGAATATTGACTGCAGGTGTTTGGCTTTCTAGCTGTTCTTTGATGGCTGGTGGAGGGGCAAGGGCATTACCTGTCTCAGTCATCCTGGAGATGGGTTGGTCTATTGTACGCCTTTAGGGTCCATCCTTCTCACCAGAGAAGTGGAAAATAACCAGGGATAATTTTCAGCATACCTTGTCCATTGTGTAACACTGCTCACTTAGAGCACGTAGGCAGAGACACGTTATGAAAACTATTTCATGCCTAAAGAATTCAGTGATAATAAAGAGAATTTGCATTTCCTAAGTTCTCACTCAGCGGTGTCAAGTAGGGTTTTTTGGTTTTGTTTTTTTAATTAAGAAACAACTCTTGGTTTTCACTGAAGGTTTCTGTCTTAGCTAGAGCCAGGGAGAATCCTCCAGTTAACCAGAGCTATCTTCCTCTCTAAATTTGCTTAAATAATAAGTTTAATTATGTAATATTGTAATACTTCCCCTTCCTCACTCCCCCCCCGTGCCTTATTTGTATATTCAGATCTTTATGTGGTTTCTCTCTCTTTTGATGTTTGCAGAAATGCATTATCTTCATCTGTCTGGTTTGTGTTTGGTGTGCCACTAATTGACTCAATATCCTGTTTGTTGGAATGAAAGCAAGCTCTATCATGGCATATTTTTCCAGGGTGTAAAACCTTGCAGTATTCGGGCCACCCTGTTGGGTAGGAAATTGTTGGCTGTGCTGTGGAAATGAAGCAGTGATGGTATTTTTCCTCAGGTGAGCAGGGTTTTAGCTTTTAACGAACTCTTAAAACCCCACCCAAGGTGAGATCCTGCATCCTGCTCACTTGGACATCACCAGCAAAGGGCAGAGTCCCCAGCCCAGATGTGTTGTATAGAGTTTTTGGTCCTTGGGGATCTCCACCTGAACCTCTCCATTGCCCCAGTTCCAGTGTGAGAGCTGGGCAGGTGAGGATCACAGTTGACCAGTGATGCTTCTCTGGGCTGGTATGGGAAGCAGAGACAGACCTTTATCTTTTATTTTGGGCTGAAGAGCTGCATTAAGAGCATGGGAAGGACTCTCCTGGTCTATCCTTGTCCAGGAAGAATGTCCAAAATCACTCGGGTTGACCTCAGCAGACAGTGTTTACCCAAGACTTGGTCCTTCAGGGACCTGACTCTGCCATCATCTCCAAGACGAGCTTTGTGGTGGTGATTTGGACTTGGGCGCGTGGAAGGCAAGAACCCTCTTTGTGTCCTAAGTTGCTCTTTCCAGTAGAAAATTAAAGTTCTTAATGTGTGTTTGGTTTAATGTACACACATGGATATAAATCTCTCTTGTTCCCTTCAGTCCCTGACCCTCTTGGCAGTAAATTCGGGAACCCGAAGCTGTCAACAAAGCAAAATGGAAAAATAGAAGCCAGACAGACCTCGGTTGTGTACGATATTTTAAGTAACTGTAGGTACATGCTATGGAAATAATTAGGATTATTTGTTATGTTGAAGGGAGGTATGTCACTGAAGTATTGTGTGCACTGGCGGTTCCCGGGCCCGCAAGATGGATTAGCAGCTGAGTTAACAGATGCAGTAAAGCTCAACTGAAAATAGTTCACTGTTGTTAAGCATAGGTGAAAGGGCTTTGGTTTGGGTATCAAAGAGTGTATTTTGACTGCTTGACAAGTTTACAAAAAAAAAAAAAAACACCACCAAAACATCGTTTCAATATTATAAGCTTTCTCAGTGAGTCTTGGGAATTTTTCTGTGCCATTAAAGTAATCAGCAAAAAACTGAAATGCACATTGATTAATATCCTAAGTGGAAGTGCGGGGGAAACAAGTGGCTTTAACATTAATAAGGCAAATAAACCATTTATATAAAACGGTTGCTAATTGAGCGGGATGTTAAATATGCTGCCCGCTGGCACATGCTGCCAAATTGCAGTACTTCCATAACCGCACCAGCCAGCTTTGGGGAGCTGACTATACTTGAGGATGTCTTCTGGCTTAAAAAATCCTGAGTGGTTGGAAAAAAGAGGTTTGGGGGAGAATGAGAATCCATGATTGTTGAGTCTAGGACCAAGACCTGTGACTGTGGAAGGACTGGAGCCCTGTGCCTGGGTGGAGAGTGATGTTGGCTGCTGACCTTCACGGTGAGGACCTGGGTTAGGGTGCATGGGGTGTGCTCTCTCTTTTGGTGCTTTTTGGGTTTCAGATCTCAATGGGAATTACAAATCTTTTGAGTAGGGAAGAAAGGAAGGCTGACTTTAGAATAGGAAATTAATTAAATTGGAAATGGGGTATGTTATTTTGTGCCTGGTGATAGATGTTGCACAAAGTTCTTCTCCTGGAAATGTACAGTTGAAATAAGGGTTTGGGATGGATGTAGCATGGTGCACTTGATGAGCACTGAGAGAAGTACAGCTCCAAATGTGCCGGCCTGGTTTGCCCTGCTCTGATCAGTGTGCCAGCAGTGCTGTGTTGTTTGCAGGATGTGAGCTTAGGATTGTAACTCTGCTGCCCTTAGTGGTTGTGTCACCGCTGTTAGCAGGACCTCAATGCTGTTTTACCTCTTCCTTCCTGGCACACGACCATCTCCACAGGAGTATTGTCCCTAGTAAAATAAACACAAGGCTGACCACAGCACAGCTTTAAAGCAAGCGGAGAAGACTGACCACCCGGTGAAAAAGGAGAGCACTGATAAGGACCATCAACTAAAAATTCAAGTTTGCTGCTTCTGCTCAGCAGAAAGCATGCATTGAAGCCATGTGGGTGTGTGACAGCCTGGGAGGAGGTGGCAGGGTTGCTTTGTGTGCATGGTGTACCCCAGAGCCGGATTTTTTCCCCTCCCTTTGGTGTTCACAGCTCAGTGTCATTTCACCTGGAAATAGCTGTACGCTCTTCATCGGCAGATACCTAAACAGCCCCTAGGGATTACAGCAGCACCACTGAAGATGGCCCATTCCCAGGGGTGTTGAGCAACACCAGATCATTCTGTAGCCAGGAAAACTGGGCATTTTTTTGCATGCTGGGTAAACTGAAGGTGATCAGATTGAGTGGACAGTTTGGTAGCCACGTCTGTCTCGGTGACTCTACTGGAGTCGATCACAAGCTCACACTTTTCTTTCTTCTTCTTGCCCCGTGTTAATGTGGGGCCGGGGCAGTGGAGCTGTGCTCAGGGGTGATGCTAGTGTTTCTTGTCATCTTTGTTGGGGGTTTTGTAAAGCCTCGGTAGCATGTCAATTATATATGATGGGTGGAAGCCTAATATTCTGTGATAATTAGAAGGCAAGTCTAGTGTGAAATCGGATTAGGGCCCGGCATTACAGTCCGGGATTCCTTTGGTAGTTGGTTCAGAGGAAGTCATAAAACTCCTTTAAAGATGACACAAGCCCATGTGTGCTGCAGGGAACAGGCAGAGCTCGAGGCTGAAATGGTGGCCCCGCACACTGGTTCCCTGGCATGTTTGCCTCCTGCTCCTCCACCACCCCACCTTACCCCGCCTGATTTCTCACATGAGAGCAACCCCAACAGTAACATGTCAGACTATAAACCACTTCTGGCTCGCTTACTGAGCTGCAGTGAAGGGCTAGGCTGTGTAGAGGAGTCTTCTAAAGAAACACCCACCCCCCACCTCACGGCAAACTGCTCCTGAAAGTTTATCTATTTTTGCAGTTAGCTGTACCTAAAGTATGAACTTGGCCAAGATGAGGAGAAGCAGGCTGGGGAGGCATGTTAGACATGCAGAAACAACATTTGGGAAAGGTCTTGGAAAATTGTTCAGTAAAGAGAATTGCTTTTCAGTATAGTGCAGCCCCCAAATTTGCCCGGCTCACTTACTCGTTTGCTGGAAACTTGTTTTCCAACACATTGCAAAATAGTTACTTGATTTGGAAGAAACTCTGTGTGCCTGGAGTCTGCTGAATGTGGTGTTTCTGTAATGGCTTAAATCATAAGTTTGCAAGATTACCTTACTGAGAGCATTTCCTTGGATGTACATCATGTACCACCACATTTCAATCTTTAAACCACCACCTCCGTTCCCCAGAGGTGTGTTGTTAACTGGCCAAGGAGCAAGCTTCTTTCATAATTTTTAGTCCCTCGTTTCTCTCTCTGTATGCATAAGTATCATAAAATAGAGAAAAAAAGTCTTGTTGCAACAGGCCATGGGAAAGATCTGCTGCAAATCCACGACAGGCTGTGGTGATGGTGTGCATATGTGGTAGATATGCGGAGTCAGTCTTTGCTACTTAAGCTCTTTTTGCCATGCAGCCCCTGATGTGATGATTGCACACCCTGCCAAACAATTCAGTAAAAAGCCCAACTTGAAAGGAGACTGTGGTAGTGTTATATTTTTGCTGTGCTCACATGGTGATAAATTACAAAAGCTGCCGAGTTTTTCACACTCAACAGTAGATGAAGAGTTGCCTTGTATGGGCATTGTTTGATGAGTTTTAACTCGGGCAATAATTATTGCTGAATGTGTCCTTGACAGTGAGCACACACCATGAGTGTTCTCTACGTAATACACATAAGCATTAGGTCTCTGTCAAGTATGCCTAAATACACCTATTTTTCACTCCTTTTCCTTAGAGGAGTTCACTGCCAGTTGGACAAAAAGCATTGGCTTTGCTCTTGGCTCTAGGTCGGTGTTTGTGTGTGCACGGCTGGTCCATGCTCACATGGGCCACTGGCAGTGATGGCTCTCTAGGCTTCATTGCTTGCATGTCCCTGGTGTAGCACTGTTGTGTTTGGAAGCTGCTGTCTGACCATACCTGGATCCTCTGCCCATGGAGGTGCGAGTGGTTCCCAACTGCAGCCACTCACCAAAGGGGCACGTGATGGATCCAACACCCAGGCATGCGATGGGACATTGGGATGCTGTGTTGCTCTCCTTGCAAACTTGGGAGTGGGATGAGTCCTGTGGCTGGATCCTGAATGGATTACCTCTGCTAGCCGATTTAAAAGGCTAGACATGAGACTTCTCACCAACTGTGTCAGTGCCTGTCGGTTTGCTCAAGCAAGGATATATTCTCAGGGGTGTGGCGGTGCTAAGGACAAACCTCCCTGTGGTAAAACTGGGCCCCCTAGAGTCTTCTAGGGACTTTCCATTGGCATCTCCCACTGTGTTGTAAGAAAACTGCTAGAAAAGCAGCCCACAGACCTAAACTTTGTTTTTTTAATGCTGGGTAGCACAGTGCATCCTCATATGATTAGCACTGAGTAGCCAGAGCTCCTCAGCTCCAGACAGAGCTAATTCTTGATCACAAGCCAAGACCACATAGTGCTGACATGACTGAGAAATATCTTCCATAATTAGATTGCTTGGTCATTCATTTTTGAATGTCTGAATTGCATTTTGGAGCATAATTTCTTAATGATCAACCAAATGGGATCTGTGCAAGCTTGGTTTACTGTCAGTAGTGTTCTCCTTGCTTGGCTTTGCCCGTGTCCTGCGGAGGCACCATCAAATCTGGGACAAGGGGGATTAAAGCAAATGATTTTGCTTTGTGGCGTTAGGTGGAATAGTAACTTCAGTTTAATAGTATGAATAGATGTAAAACGCTTACTTGTAGTTGTAAAATACATTGGACTTTTAGGGTTTTTTTAATCATAAATAAATTGGAGAAGTTGTTAAAGCCACTGTCTTAGGGATCCTAGGGCATCTGTGGACAACTTCAGAAGTGTCTGTGAAGTGTAAGCAGGAAAAGAAATCCCACTATCAGTAGGTTTGAATTTGCTTTGCTGCTATTTATGGTTCCTGTTATGTCAGAGTCCTTAGTC
Source organism: Oxyruncus cristatus (assembly GCA_013399855.1). Classification (NCBI taxonomy): domain Eukaryota; kingdom Metazoa; phylum Chordata; class Aves; order Passeriformes; family Cotingidae; genus Oxyruncus; species Oxyruncus cristatus. Next base: position 4,444,659 of record VXAY01007089.1, on the reverse strand, counting down.
CTGTATTGGAATTGGAGCAAAGGGATTCAAAGTGCAATAAAGCAGTGGTGCTTGGGCACTTTTTTTTTTTAAATGCTTTCTGGTAAGACAGGATCAGAGAGGGGTGTCCAGGATGGATTTACTGGGCAGGATCTGAAATTCTGTGTGTGCGCCTGTTACTCCCTTTTAAAAGACTTATGAAACTCACTGGAGCTGTATCCCTTGGTGCTTCACCCCTTAGTGCTGTGTATTTGCTGCTGGAAGTGCTGCTCTGAGACAGAGTGAAATTGTCCATGAAAGAAAAATATGTCCATAAGGAGACAACAAGATTTTTCTGTGTTTTCTGAAGGCTGCCTAAGCAGTGCTGCTTCCTGTAGCGGACTTTGAGCTTTCTGTAATTGAAGAGCAGAGGATGTGATGGAATTATCTGCTGGTCAAGGTCTCTCTGTAATGCCACAGAAAACAAACACACCCTGTAATGCAACAGGGAAGTAGATTCAGGAGGAGAGGTTCTTAGGATCTATACATATAGATAGATATAAAAATGTTTATATCTTATTTTAAGATGGTCCTTAAGTGCCTGGAAGGAGAGACACACTATCTGTCTGGGCTAGAAGGTTGTGCAGAGTGATACAAAGGTTCAATACGTGGGCAAAAGATTTTGAGAAATCTTGTACAAGGCAGGCAGAGCATCAACCACTCACATCAGCCATGGGCAGGCTTTGTTTTACACTGTGCAAAAACTGCTTTTGTTTCTCTAAACCCGCTTTTGATGCTCTAGCAGGTAGGATGGATGGCTCCTGGGTAAGTGAGTGGTGCACAGCCTGCCAAGAAGAGGTTATTTTCTGCACGGGGGCTGACAAGTCCTTTGCAGCTCTGGCAGGAAGTCTCTAAACCTCCGTGATAGTTGGAGGTCATTGGTAGCTTCCAGTGTGTGAGCAGGTAGGGAAGAGCCTTCTCTTCTCCATCTGCTTCCTCAGAATGAAGGATAAGGTTTGGCAGCAGGGTGTGAAATGGGAGAGAAGGCAGCAGCTTACATGTAGGATGTGTCTTGTAAAATGCCATCTGACTTGGAAGGATGAGTTTCTCATCCTAACTGCTTGTTTTGATCATTATCTTCAGTGTTGACAAAGATTTGCACAATTTGCCCAAATTTGAACCACCTTAGCATCAGCTCACCTGCCTGTGGTGGTGCTGCATTGTGGGGCTTGTCGGAGAACTGGATCTGGGGATTGCTGTGCCAAGGATTTATCTTGGCCCACAAAACTTGAGAGCAGCATTTTATGGGTGATGCTGGAAGGGGACAGCTTCATCTTGCACTGCTGTGAGGCATCTAAAACCAAATTATATGGGGCCAGATCCCGTGTCTAGATTTTCTGAGAGGTTTTGAAATGGAGCTGTGGAAGATACTGAAGCGCTTGATGATCCCTCTGACCAAGCCAGCTTGAGCCAGATGACTCCTAGGAAGGAATTATCTTTCAGGTTGAAGAGAAAAAAAATCTGGTTTCAGTCTCCAAAAACAAACGCCCAATTTCACCCCAAATGATGACAGAAAACTGTAAAATTAGGAGCTGGGAAATATAAAGCATTTTCCTGAGCCATTCTATAAAACAAGTATATTTTAATATCAAGTGGTAATTGTGCTACTGAGAGGGATCTCCTCTGAAAAGTGGACAGGGGGAGGGTGAAGAAAACAGCAGTTACCTGTACAAAAAGGGCCATTGCCATTGATGTTGTGTATTAACTGAATGAATTGAAAGTAATTAAAGTAGCGAAAACTTAGTGGAACTTATCATAGTATATACAGGTTAATTTTCCTGGTTCTTCAGATTATACTGTACAGGATGAGCATCTGTTTATTCCGTTTATTAACTGAATAAATAAGAGGATACTTTTTGATGTTCTTGCAGAAAGAAAAGGCTTTTACATGTGTTACTATAAATTTCCTCTGCAGAATCACGTTTTGATATGCCTGGTCCAGCATTTGCAGCTGGGGGTTTCCCTGGGAGAGATGATGCTACAGGTCCTTGCAACCCCTGCCTTGTGAGCCGACCTCTTTGCCCTTGTGTAGAGAATCCTTTTAACTTGGGGTATTTTCTTCTCTGTTTTTCAGGTGACCACTTGAAAGTCTGCTCTCAAGGCTACACATGCTGCTCTCAAGAAATGGAGGAGAAGTACAGTCAGCAGAGTAAACACGACTTCAGAAATGCCGTTGTAGAGCTTAGCAATCACCTACAAACCATGTTTAGTTCTCGATACAAGAAGTTTGATGGTGAGTGCAGAGACCTTGAACTTGCTCTCCTTGGGATAAAAATATAAAAAATCCCTATCCTGTTGTTTTCTGTGCAGTCATTCTGCTCTGTCTCCCCCCTTGCTGGGAAAGTTCATGACTCGTGGCAAAGAGGGCAGAGCATGCCTTGTTTTGCAATCCCGTGAGAGAGAAATATTTCCGATTATGGCTGCTTGTTTCCCAAAGAGAGAGATCTTTCTTGCTGATTAATCTTTTGAAAAGCCATTTTGCTCTAATGTAAGATTGCAGTTGGTTTTGTTGGTACATCCCCGCAGCGCGTGTAATTGTAACGTGCGCATCTTGCAGCCCCGATCCACAACAATGCTGATATTTCCCAGCATGTTGTCAACCCACAGGATTTGTATCCATCTCACTTCTAGCCTTTGGGGCTAAGCAGAGCAACAGATAAACACAGAGCTGGTTTTGTGTGGAGGCCGAGGGTTCAAGTGTGAGGCAGGGTCAGGAGCAAAATGAACAAGTCTCGGCTGAGTTCCCATCGCTGCAGTGATGTGAACTGCTGACTGATAAGCAAATGACTGGTCTCGGCATTGCCCTCGGGTTCACAGTGTGTCCTGTCAGACTGGGTCTCCATAGGGCATGCCTGGCTCATGGGAGCTGCAGGAAGAAGCTCCCTTAGCAGGCAGCTGGCACACAGCCTTCCAGCACTGCCCGCCTCGCAGCCCAGTGCCTTTCTTTTGAGACCACCTCTTGCAAAGAGCTCCAGTCGATGCCCAGACATCAGGCACAGCACCCATCTGAGATCCAAGCAGCATCTCTTCGTTTCCTGCTGAGCTCTTGGTTGGTTCTTGCAGGGCTCTGCAGGCACCTCAGCGCTCCTGGACTCTGCAGCCCCTGTGCCTGGGCATCCCCTGGAGGGAGGAGCAGGGTATCAGGCTGCTGCTTGGGTTGTCCCTGTTGGCTGGGGCAGCGAGGTGACAGCCAGTTGCACGTGGAAATGTATGATGAATCGAGTGGACTCGGTTGCTCAGGTAGTTGTTCTGCTTGTATATCACCATCTGGTAGTAGAGGGTAATTCTGCCACGCTGCTCCTCTGGACCTTTTTCTCCCTCATTTAGGCATTGGTTCAATGTGAGTTTTCTGTGGATATCCCAAAGTTTGTGCCCTGAACCTCCTAGCAACCTCCCCTACGCTACTGCAGCAGGTAGCAGCCTCTTTCTTTCGAAAGGGATTGGCACTAGGGTGAGGGAAAAAATCCCTGGGTGTGAAATTGCAGTGAGTCAAAGTGGAATTACGCAATCATCTTGATAGCATCTAAATCTGCTAGCTAAATATTTCCCTCTTAACCTCTGTTGTCTCTACCTGCTGGTACACTGAGGGGTGATAGAGGGAGAACCAAAGTGTCTAGACTTGCAAGCTTATTAAATGCAGAACAAGACACTTAATGAAATCCAGCCCATAGATAAGCCCTTTCAAAGAGACCAGAGGAACAGCATCTGCTTCACCTTAAATGAACGACGAGGCTTTTTGAAATGCTGCATTGAAAACAAAGAGCGTGCACAGTTCACTGCATTAGCATCCCTGACGTGGAGCAGACATACTGCGAGGTGCATCTGCCTCTTTGTGGGATGAGAAATGGCTGCAGGGCTGTATGAAGGCAGGGGGGATATTAAGCTGAACTGAGCTGGATACCTGTTGAAGCACAAGGCTTCAAAATAGATGAGCTTTGGGAGGGAGCCTGGTACAAGCTTGTTCTGTTTGTGCTCTGTGTTTCTGCTGTCAGACGCTCGCAGTGTCTCCTGTGCTGGTCTCACTCCCATTTTAGCCTGCAGAGTCCTTGACTGCCAAGTCTGGAAGGGGATGGTGGTGTTCAGCTATTCTTGAAAGCTGGGTTTACTGTGCCCAGCCTGTCCCTGAATTGAAAACCTCTGCCTCATACGAAACTAATGTAGGAGAGTTAGCAATCTCCTCAGCCTGTCCCAAAGCCTAATGGCTCTGTCTTTGAGTGTTTGCTAATATCAGATCTAAATCTTCATTTGCTGCAGACAAAGCTGATTTAGGGATTTTTTTAATCTTACCTGGAGTGGAAGCAGAGATGAAATGATTACCGCCCTCCATCATTTACCTCTTGGAAGACTTTTAATCATGAGTGCTTCTCTCCTTCAGCCCAGTCACCTGGAGGCTAGAGGCACACCTTCAGCAGTGCTCCTGCTGGTGGCTGGGGCAGGTTGAAGAGTCTCTCTCTGAGGTTCTCAGACTCTCCTGCAAAAATTTTGGAGTTCCATGCCCTAGACTGTTGTGTTTTGTTTGTTTAAGAGCCTGCTGAGTGTTCGGCTGCTTATGGCGTGGTGTTTCCTTCCTTTTGTCCTGGTGCTTGGTCATCAGGTCAGCTGTGGTCAGTTCTGCCTTTCACATTTGAGTCCTCCTTGCCTAACATAGTTCATCCCACACTTCTTGATGTTGTGTGCCCAAAGTACTACAGGAAGGAGAGGCAGTCGAGATCCTAATATTTGTCCTGGTCTCTAGGGATGAGACTAGAAAAGGACACGATCCCTTCCAGAGCTCTTCCTCTACATGGACCCATGCTCTGATTTTGCCATTTGCACCTCTTCAGGGCTTCCTCATTACTCATAGCTAAATCCTTTCAAATGAAAATGAAGCTGACAAGTACTAGCTGTGCATGTTCCTCTGTTTAACATGAAATCCTCTGCGCTACAGCTGTGCAGAGTGACTGAGCAGGTGAGATGAGTTATTACAGAGACCAAATTCACTCCAGCAAGTGGAATGGATACTTCTCTTGTGGAGTGACACATCCCCATGCTGCGAATGGCCACTCCAGGATGCAGCCCAAGCAGCAAACCCTGTCCTCCGGCCTTTTGGAAATCTTTGTTGTGGGTTCTTTTGCTGCTAATCTCTCAGCCTTGACATTCAGGTCTGAGAGGCAAACCTGTACTGCCTCTGCTATTTGCTTGACCTTTGAAGCAGTTGTTGCTGCAGAAGGACAGTCAAAGTGGCGGCATGTCCTTTGGATGGAGGCTGGGATGCCCTGTGGCTTCTGGAGTGTTTGCATCAGCTGTTGCTGGAGCGCTGTGTGCTGTTGGAACTGTTGCCAGAATTGCTCTGATCTGACACCAAAGCCGTACAGAAATGGATTATCTCCTCTTAATCGGGAGCATGGAACAAGCTGCTGATTATCCATCCCCAGAGGGCTGACCGGGAGTCATTTCGGCTCCTAATGCGTAATGTGACAGCGTCAGATCCTCCTGCGCGTGTTTGGTTTGCAGGCACTGGGAGAACTTGGGAGCTTTGGAGTCCCATATCTTATATATCCTGTCTAAATATTTGCTTACAGTACAGCTATGTATGCTCCTGGAGGTCTCTCCTGTTGTAATTTAAACCACTAGCCTGATCCCAGTGTAGCAGTAAGGTATGTATTTTCAGCAGTAAGGGAAATGATTTTCTGATAAAATAAAAACTGCTTTGTGACTTGTTGGATTCACTGTTGCTAAATGATTTTAGAGGTGAAGATTTGGGTTTTTTTCCAGTATCATCTCAGATACATTTATGGGATTTGTTGAGAAATTAGCAGCTGAGATTCTCTGGCCAAGTGAGAGTCTCCCCTCTGAGACAATGACAGTCGTGGGAAAGCCACTGTGGTGACATCTCATGCCAAAGAAGCAGTTAGAGCAGTCAGGGCTTTAAAGACCCCACCCCCCATTTTTTAAAATAAAATCTCCTGTGCCTTACCTTCACAAGTTAGTGCCCTCCCCTTCCCTCTCTCGGGGATTAACAACGTTAATAGAATTAATAGTGACATTAAGACTGCATAAATGTTTGATCCCATTTATTAAATTCAAATTTTCACCTCTTTTGCCCTTTGAGGCTGAAGTTTTCCATGCTGGGGTCTGTGCTAGCCAAGCAGTGCTTTGGAGAAATTGCTCAGCTGTTTTGAGGAATTGGAGCTGGGACAGGACATAGCCCATAACTCTTCTGCAGTGTTTCCGCTATTTGGTTTCTTCCTAGATAAGATGTTCTTTTTTCTTATTAAAGACACCTCCTGAATCTCATGAAAGATGTAACTGGTGCCAAGCCCTTTTCTGGGGAGAGAAATTATTTTGTATAGGCTGGTTGCAGAGTGACTGGGCAGGGAGAGCCCCAGTCTGCCATGCACAGAGGCACTGCTGGGTCCTTGTTTCTCCTGCCCCTGCATTGCACAAGCATTTTTGCTATTGCTCCTAAAGTCAAGTCTTGTTCCTTTCTTCTGTGTGCTCTAGATTTAGGGAAGGCAGCAGACTTCTGCAAACTTTGTTGTAGGGGAATGAAGAGGTGAATGAGAGATGGTCCATTTCTGGGCTGGGCTGGCAGTAGATTTGGTGTTCCCAATGCCTGGGCATCAAGAACGATTTGCACAAAATGGTACAGCCCGAGCCAGCATCTGGGAAGCTGTTAAATGCTGAGTCTTGTTTCTGATACACTCCCCCTGACTTTTCCATTAGCATTTAAGATAAAACAAATACAGAAGTGTAAAAGGAAACCCCTTTGGGATGATGAGTGGAAAGAAACCAAATCCAGAAGAAGGGGTTGGCCGGGGGTCCCCTGGTCTGTGGTGTATACAGCCCCTCTGCCACACAGGTAGATGTGTGTTTGTGGGCTCCATGTTTGTGTTGGGCAGGGTAGCTACAGGTACAAAGTGTGATCATGATGTGCATCTTTGAAGCATCTCAGGGTGCCCTTGGCATTCTAGTCTGAGCCCAGTGTTACTCCTGGGTGCGTGAATTGCTTCCAAAAACTGGCACGTGGCTGAATTTGAGAGATTGGTTGGGGGAACATTGGCCAAATACCTTCCAAACTGCTGAAGCTGGAGGAAAAAAAGCCTGGAGTCTTGTTTCTGAATTTAGTTTTTGTTGCTCAGATAACCCTAGGCTTCCAGCTGCCATCTCCAGGTAGGAGTTAACAGGGAGGTGTTCTGGTGCAGCGGGGCACATGGCTGGGGTGTATTAGTAACTGGGAAGGAGGCAGAAGGGAGGAGGGAGAGCTTTTGGTGGTCTTCTTTCTGCTGCTTCAGGCAGTGTGGAGGCAAACGGTGAAAGACGAGCCCTGCAGGTGCCCAGCCTGCTGCTCCTATAGTTAGAATTTGGCAGACCATCGGGGCACTGTGCCTTACCAAAATAACTGCCCTTTGGGGACCTTCATCTCACATTAACTCTTTTATTGGAAACTGCCTGCAAGGGCAGAGACCCAGGGCCTCATCCTGCTCCTTTGGCAGAGTCCCCCCATGTCCATGGCACCCAGGACCACGGGGTTAGTATTGGCTGCCAGCATGTTCATCTCTGCAGGAGGCATCTCCAGGTGTGTGGCACAGCAGGAGCACTGAATAGAGTCCTGTTGGACCTTTGCTGAGGCAGAGCAACCACCAACACACTTCCTTTAGAAAATCCCACTTGTGGGCTTTTGTTTGTGCTTTCCCACTCACTGCAACAGCAATGAAACAAATTGTCTGCTGTCTGTGTCTTGGAAGTTAGTTTATTCTTTGTTTTTGTTCAACTGGCGTCTCTCCATCTGGAGGTCTTTAAGGACGTACATAAGCCACTATGAATTTTAGTCCTGTTAATTGAGGAGGGTGATGCTCGTCTGAAAGTGGCAGGAACTAGACCTCTCTTTGGGAGGCTTGGAAAGATCCAGAAGTCCAGTTATCTCAGAAGGAGGAAATCTCAAAGGGAGGGGAAGCTCCTGCCCAGTAGGTTGGGGGCGGGGGGGGGGAAGAGACTATATCTTGTAATTGAGCAAAGGCTTAAGCAATGGGCAAAAGCCCTTTGTGTATGGACTTGGAGGGTTCAAACGCTCTTCTGTGATCTCAGGTCCAAGCATTTTTGCTGTTAAGGTCACAGGTAAACTGCTCTTACCCATTTGGGGTTTTTTCCCAAAAGCCAAGATGCAGGCAGCAGGCTTTGTACTTGGCTACAGGAAATGTGCCCCGTGCGCTCTGGTTACTAATTGCTGTCAACCAGTCAATGAGCTATTGTTTGTCTGTTTAAAATTAACTCTCTCTTCCTCCTTCTTGCACAAAGGAGCCACCTACCCTATGTGCATGGTCCTGGTAGCTGCTCCTCCAGATGCCTGTTGAGGTGGTGCTGTTTTGGGATGCTGTGGTGGACTTGGGGGTGTAATAACCCATCGGTGCAGAGCTGGAGCTATTTTGTTAGTGTTTAATGTACTGTGATGTCTCAGTGTACAGCCGTTCTTGGGCTGGCTGAACAAATAAGAGACGGCCCCAGCTGGAAGAGCTCTCAGTGCAAGTGTAATGAAATGAGGGCAACTGAGGTAATGAGAATAAGAAAGCCATCCCCACTGTTCAGCAGCACCGGCCCTCCTCACACTCTTTGACAGCAGTGGAAAGGGAGGCTTGGGAGAACACATATGTGTGAAATACCTTAGTGTGAGTGTCCCAGAAAGCTCCTTTGAGTTGAGGGCATGTTGGAGGCAGCCTGAAGGATCTCATTTCCAGGTGAAATGTGAGTTTGGTGTTTGGGGTGGGAAGTTGGTGTGTTGGTACTGGATGGATGAGGGTCAGCAGGCTGAAGCCGCTGAGAAGTCACAGGTGTGTCTGAAAGGTCAGTTGAGACTGAGAAATGGGTGCAGTGAAAATTAGACATTGGGGAGAGTGGAGGGAAGAGCAAACAATGGAGGGAAAGGAAGAATCAGGAGCAAGGGAAGGTGCATTGGGGAAGAGTACTGTTGAGTTGTTGTCATGAGCAGCGAAATGGAAGAGCTGGGAATGATGGACCAGCTCTCAAGAAGGAAGCAGCATGGGAGCAGTGGGAGAAACCCACTACAGCTGACCAGAATGGGATGCATGAGCACACCTGAAAACAGGGGGGAGAAGGCTACAAAGACTGGGCTCATCCTGCTACATGGGTTGTGGCAGAGCAGAGTGGACTAAAAGGGGGCCAAGGGCATTTCTCTTGGTGGGATGACTGGTGTGTGCAGCAGGATGCGATGTGCTGCTATTTGTTTCTTGAATCAGGCAGCAATCTCCATATTGTTTTTCTTCCTCCTTCATTGCTTCTTATGCTCTAAAAAGCTCAGTCTCAGTGTGATGGTGGTACCTGGCACTGTGTGTTTTCTTCTACCCTGCTCCTCTGAGCTCCTACCAGCCCCACCATGGGGCTTTTAGAAACACGAACTTCTAAAAATCCTGGGTTTTGGTGGTTTGTTTGTTTTTCTTAACCTATGAGGCTGCAGCCCAGTTTTTGTTATTGTCTTGACTTTTTACTAATCAAGCAAAGTTAGGCGAGATGTTGTTGTTCCTCCCAGCTCTCCAGGGTTCACATGTTGGGGCTGTTGCTGTGACACTGGCAAGATTTAAGCCTGTACTTCTTCAAGCTCTGTGAAAAGAGTTCTTCCCATGTCAATAAGTGCTAACACATGTTTGAAAACAGGACACAGAAACAGCTTGTGGATCTGCCCTGCCCTTCCTGAGTTCGTATTCCATAAATGTGTTAACACTATGTGTTCATCGGTTTCTCAACACTTCCGGAAAAAGGTTGTTAAGCTACAGTTTGTTTTTCCCTGGTGGAAATTACAAATGCGGTATATGCAATGAAGGAAGTGAAGGCATATTAAAAATAATGAAGCACATTTAGAAAAAAAAAATAATCCTTCTTCTCGCTTTGGACTAGGTGGCATGGCTGTGCATGGCTTCAGCCTCCAGGTGAAGAGAGAGCTGTGAAACATTTGTCTCTTTTCTTCCAAATTCCTTTTATCTGTCTGGATTGGATTTTGCTTTGCATGGTAGGAGCAGCTGCAGGGTGGAGTTTGTGTCTGCAGATGCACCTCTGAGGAGGCACAGCCGGCGGGGCTGTGGCTTGGGCAGGAGCATTCGTCTGGGAATCCATCTTGCTGTTGTGGACATTTTATGAGTAAACCATTTAAGGAGAAAATATAATTAATCTCTCTGTGGCAGTGTTCTCCTGTACGCACTAGAAAGCGTAATTGTCTATACAGACAAGCAAATTAAAGGTTTTGGTAAGACAGACGGTCCTTAATTAATCATAATCTGGACAGCACATTAAGAGTATGCCTGAAACACTGGGTGGCAAATTATCTGAAACTAATTAATTGTGCCTGTAAAAATTCAGCATGTTCCATCTGCGTGCTTGAACCTGGTTTTATTTGTTTTTTAAAGTGTGTTGAGTAATTGCATGTCTACCTGGGATCTGTTTGTGTAGTTCATTTGCAGACCTCAAACAGAATAAGGCCAGTTGAAAATTCAGTTCTAAGCTAAGGAAAGCTGGTGTATGGGAAATGCAGCATGTCTGGTGGCTTTTGGGAGCAGAAAGGTGTGTGGCAGCCCTGATCTCCTTTTGGAAGGGCACCAGCACACCTGAACATGGCCAACAGATGGGTGTCTGTAGTGAGCATGTTGGCTCAACAGCCCTTGGATAAGATTCTACCTTTTTTGCACTACAGTTAAGGTTTCCTTTGTTCTATAAAATGTGGGGTTTTCAGGTGCTGAGCCCTGGGTTTAAGTCTGCAGTGGCTGGAAGAGGAGCAGTCAGGGTGCCATGGAGTACTGTGCTTCTCTGTGGGAAACTGTTCTCTGAAATAAATGTGTTTTGTTCCTGACCATCAAGAAATTCAAAGCAAAACTTTTCACTTCTGCAGTGGTCGGCTACAGATTCAGCTCTGACTTTGCCTGGGGCAGGGCTGGAGAGGCAGAGGACACTGGTGCTCTGCTCCTGACACAGGGCAGGTAGTGGCAGGAGGCAGCTCAGACCAGGCAGTTTTGCTGCTTCTTCCTTTGTCACCAGCGTTCATAGGGAAATACCAAACCTGCCTGTGGGTGGAGGGGAATGTTCCCCTTTGATGTGTTCATCTCATTTCCAGGAGCTGCCTTTGATTTAGCTAGGACTGTGCCCTACAGCACCAGGCTCTCCTCAGCAAAAGCCCTCTTGTATGAAAATCCCACTCTTAACATACCTGAAAATGTTAGCACGAGGAATAGGAAAACGTTGCCTCCCTTCTTACTTAATTAAAAAAAAAAAAAAAAAGGGTATTTTCAGATGAGACATGAATCCAAGATCAAAAAAAATACTGGGTTCCAAAGTCAAAGGAAGTGGATCTGTTGTCTGGAGGTGGGATTTGCTCTGTCTCACAGTAGGTGGAGTGATTGTGTTTCTTCAATTAGCTCATGTATCTGCAATTTGGAAGAAAGATTATTTTGAATTATTCTGGCAGTGGAATCTGATGTCATGTGGAAGCACCTTGGGGAAATGCGCTGCTCTCCTGTGCTGGGTTACTGGCAGGGCTGGTCTGCCCTCCAGCTGCAAACAGGTAATACATCTTATTGCCTGGAAAAAAGGAAATTGCCAAGTAGCTATGGTTATGTTTCCCACTCTGCTTCTTTATAGAAGGATTTGTTTAAAAGCAGAGACTTTTTCTCCCTGGGATTTTTATTGCAGAGATACCAGATATGTCACATTTAGTCTTTCTTACCATTTCATGACATCTCTAGGCTCTTGCTGAATGTTGGGAATTGAAATTCTACCTTGAAATTCAAACGTGTTAAAAGAATAAACAGAGCCCAGAGCTGTAGATTGCCTGACTGCAGATTACTGCCTTTTCTGTCTCCAAAAGTTAATTGCTTTGGAAATGTCATCTTCCTTTGAGCATCAAAGCCAGTGGCATCCACAGGATTTATTTTGCAATACAGACAAGTTTTAAACTTGTTTCTTGGTGTTAGGAAAGGTTTTGTGGCTCTGGTCCCACCAGGCAGCTCAGCAGCACTGCTACCCTCACCCCCACATTCGTCCTGAGCGAGAAGGTGACTTTGCATCAGCGGGACTAAGCAGAGGTGTGTTGAAGCAGTACAGTGTGGACTTGCTCCTGTGTCAGGTTGGACCAGAGCTGGCTGTGCCGTGGTAGCCCAGTGTTTTGTCTGTGATCCGTCCTCTCTGTGTAACCCAGCTATCTTTTCACACTCTGCTCTCAGCCAGAAAACCCAGGCAGCCCTTGGAGCCATGTGCTGCTCCCGCGGGTCAGCTTGTGAAGCCCTTCCCAGCCGTGTGTGTGCTTGTGCCTGTTTGTCGACAGAGGGGCCAGCCCTTGTTCGGGGAGTTTAAACAAGATAACTGGAGGGAAAAGAGAGCCTGCCATCCCTCCAGATAGCAGTGTCTCAGAGAGCACTGGCAAAGTATGATTTGTCGTCTGTGAAAAATGTTTGCGTTTGACAGCTTTTCACAGGAAGCCTGTCAGAGTGATAATTTAATGAGTACAGATTGCTTGCAACACAGCTGTAAAATGTGCTTTTACAGTGCTGTAAAATAAGCAACTGAGGCCTTTGTGTGTTTGCTTTGTTTGAGAACAAGTCAACTTCTAATACAAATGAAAGGTGGTCATTTATTTTACCCAGCAAACAGTCAAAACGTAAGAGAGGATCCTGCCATTTTTCTTCTTGTGGTGGCAAGGTTAATGCTGGGTTACATTGGTGTTGGCTAATCAGCTCATTTCTGTGAAGGGGAGAATTAATAACTAATTAGATGTAGGGAGTTACTAGTCAGATTAGCATTTAACTCATAAAAAGGACTTTAGGGCTTTCTTTTCTTCATTGTGGACATCTCTGTCCGTGCTTCCTGCGCCCAAGCCGATTTCTTGACGTGGAGATAGAAAGTGAGGATGCAGACTTAAAATATGCTAATAGGTAGACTAAAATATACCTATATATACAATTAAATCACTGCTGCTGACCAGATTAAGAGTGCTGTGCATTGCATGGGGGAAGATGCCATCCACATCCCACTGCTGGGTGCATCTCTGTTGCCGGCCCCTCATCACTGGTGCCATGCTTGGCATCACTCTTCCCCACCATCCCAATCTTATCTCTACCCCAGAAGTCTCAAGGTACCAACAATGGCACCTAAGGGCCAAGCCACTGTCGCCAGTCACCAGGGCATCCTGTCTGGCCTTGTTTGGGGATGCAGGCACGTGCTGGCAGAGGAGCTTTACGGGTGGGAGGATGGATGCTGCATCTGTGCTGCAGGCACAGAGCCTCTTCTGCCCTCCTCCCCTTCTTTATTTGGGAAGTGGCACTTGACAACGGGTGTTTTCTGCCCATGAAAATGTGGTTGGAGCTCAAGCCAGAGACGATGGCTTTGTGTGTGCCTGCTGTCTCCATCAGCAGTGTCGTGTTGGGCTTTTAGAAGTGCCTGGTTTTGATGGGAGGCTTTCGTTTCCTTTATTTACCTTGCTTTCGGGCAAGGAAAAGCTGCTGGCTGGAAGACTGCAGGTGCACAGGTATTTGCTGCTAATCAGAATGCAGGTTTTTTTTCAGGATAATTAATGAACATACCCAGTTCTAGCCCACATGAAAAATTGCTAAGAGATGAAGAGCTCTAAAGCCTGGATACAGTTTATTCAACTTCCACTTTGGAGTGTAACCAATAATATGAGTTTGGGCAGGTGAATACATTGGTTATGGTAATATGTCTGTATTACTAAAGATAACTTTCTTGGCTTAGAACTTTGCTTTGCGTTCTTTAGGCTGGTGGTTAGAACTATCTAAGTTCTACACCAAGTAGAATTGCCATCAATATAATTTCAAAACCTGATTCTTACTGAAGAATTTGCTGATGCATGTGGTGGGTCTTGTGCCTGGCACAAAAGTATTTAAATAAACAACTTATTTGGTGATACTAAAAGGTCTGAGCAAAGGAAGGAAGTGAGCCTTCAAAATGATTAAGTGAATTAGAAATTAATATACACCAAGTTAATCTCTATAGTATAAACTCAACAGAAAAAAATCTTCCTGGAGAGGAAATGCCAGTCATGGGAACGAAAGTGGAGGTTCCTGCTGATATTGGACAGAGGACGTGTTGGGTGTTTGAAATCAATCTCCTCTTCCCTGGATCATTTCTCTTGTACTCCTAAGAGGCTGCATTATATACAGCCATGTCAGGCAATGGACCCCATGACTTTGTTCATCAGGAACTCAAGGAATGTTTCAGTTTTTCCAGAAAATGTTTTCTGTGTTAGGCTTTGTTTGTACTGGAGCACTTTGAAGACGAAAATCTGAACTTCAGCATACTTTTAATGTCTTTTAACAAGGTTTAAATTCACACTGGGCCAAAATATCCCCCCCCTCGGCCCCCACCCTTTCCTTCTAACAACTTCTGGCCCTAAACATTGCTCCTTTGAGGATTTAAAAAACCACAGAGGCATGTTTTATTAAAGAATATTTATTGAATATGAGTCACAGAAAAGCAGAGGTCAGAATCCTCAATTGCTGGTGGCATGCATAAAATAATATGCTCCCTTGCCCGCGCCGTGCGTAGCGGCGGAGAGGCTGCGCCCGCGCCCCGGGGTGCCGGTGCTCCCGTGGGGCTGGAGCAAACAGGCGGCACGGGATGCTTTGTCCCGGCAGCGCCCACCCTTGCTGTCCTTAGCTCCTTCCCAAGGCCACAGAGAACGGAGTTCCGTTCCAAAACGGCCCGAATTCTTTTGGCCTAGCGGACCCCTCCCCTCCGTTTTGTTTTAATTCATCTGTGCCAGATCTCCAAGGCAAAGGTTTTTCTGGCAGAGTAGTTTGTGCTTAGACCCACGCGCCAAGGGTTTGGTGGCATGGTCTTGGCGGGGCATGTTCTTTAAACTGCGTCTGACATGCCAGACATCATCAGGTGAGCTTGTTACCAGTGCTGGAGGTGTAGGTGTGCTGCCAAGGCACTTTGGCAGCAGCTGCTCTCTGGGCTGTCCGGTGCTCTCAGAGGGTGAACCAACGCGGGGATTTGCTTTTAGAAAGTGATAAAAATCCCGAGGGCCCCCATCTGTCCTTTGTCATTTGAAAAATCTCACGTTCTTCTGCCAAGTGTTTAACCTTGGATTTTGAGCAAATTCTGGGATAATTATGGGGGTTTTTACACTGCTACAAGCATCTGAAGCCCCGTCTGCAATCAGGAGCAATTAGGTAATTAGAGACAGGCCCTTCCCTGAGAGATGATGAACTTGCAGGACAGGAGAAGGAACCGGCAGGTAGGTTTTTGGATTTGTTTTTAAAATTTTTAAAATTTATTCATTTTTGAAGCTGGTGTATGATCATTTTGGAAAAAGAATTTGTCAAGAACTGAAAAGAAAGATCCATTTGTATAAAACATCTGTTTAACAAAACCATATTTTTTCTTTCTGATAGTTTTTAAGATGGCAGAATTGAAACATAAGAAACTGGTGCTTTTCTTTTGTCATTTTGCTGATTCTTGTCATGGTATTCAGATTTGCATCAAAAGAGATTTCACTCATGCAACTCATCCAATCTGGAGAGAGGTTGTGGGGGTTGGTTTATGAAAAGTAATCAAATATTCTGAGACATAAAACTATTTGAAAATTTTTAGAGGGTCCTTTAACCTTCCATTTCATTTGGATGGTGGTCTCGTTGTGCTGAATTTTACGGTTAAGCAACAGCAGTGGTTGTAGAAGCGTGCAAACACACAACCCAATGCCCGTGTTTACCCTATCTTCTCTTCCCCTTTCCTAGAGTTCTTCAAAGAGCTTCTCGAAAACGCCGAGAAGTCGCTGAACGACATGTTCGTGCGGACGTACGGCCGGTTGTACATGCAGAACTCGGAGCTGTTCAAGGACCTCTTTGTGGAGCTCAAGCGCTACTACGTGGGCGGCAACGTCAACCTGGAGGACATGCTCAACGAGTTCTGGGCGCGCTTGCTGGAGCGCATGTTCCGGCTGGTCAACCCCCAGTACCACTTCACGGATGAGTACCTGGAGTGTGTCAGCAAGTACACGGAGCAGCTGAAGCCCTTCGGGGACGTGCCGCGGAAGCTCAAGCTGCAAGTGACGCGAGCCTTCGTGGCCGCCCGCACCTTCGCGCAGGGCCTTGCCGTCGCAAGGGACGTCGTGAGCAAAGTGTCCGCGGTGAGCTCCGTCTCGGGCTTCTTCCCGTGTCCCGTGGACCCGTGATGGGTAGCATCTTTCCCCGTTGTCCTGGCTAGTACCTAAAGGTGTGGGTGGTAGCTGAGTGTGAGCGGGACCAAACTCCACCTAGGTAGGCTGCGCTGTTGCGTGGTGGAGTCACGTTGTGGGGACACCACCATCTAGTGCTGCAGCCCGGCAGCAGGGATGTTCCCCAGGTGGTTGCTTTGCTCCTGTCCAGGGAACAGTAACAGCAGGAAATTAAATACCTTCTGCAGTGGAAATAACCGTGTTTGCTTGTGTAATGGCCGTATCTTCTTCTTAATATTGCCTTTAAATTACAGTGAGTCATGGACGCTACAGGCATCCATTATGGAGCAGCTGATGATTTGCTCCTCACCCTGGGCATGGGGAGAGGCAGTTCACATGAGTAAATATCATATAAAATATCACTTCTGTGATAACAGTAAGCTGGAGTCATATGCACAGGGCAGAAGCCAGTTGTACTTGGTGCCACACACACACACACACAGCACAAGTTAGACCTCAAACATTTATGGTAAGGTCACTTTTTTGGGGATCAAACAGCTGCAGTATGTTGGTTACTTATTTGTTTACCTTCTTCTTCATATAAATCACTTTGGAGTTGTTTAAGTGGGATGAATTTTTTTTTTTTTTGACATGAGATTTGTCTTTAATTTTAGTCAGAGTTGTATGGTATAGGGAACAATCAATAATCCCCTTGAAGTAATTATGTAAGATAACAAATATTAGTGATTTCCTTTTAACAAACTCAGCTCATTTCCTTTAGGCTGTAGAAGATTTATTGTAATAATTTAATCGGTCAGAGAGAAGTTTACTTTCTCTCTACCTGGTTACAGAGTAATAAAACACCAGGCTGGAAGAGCAGGGAGGAGTTTGAATCAGCCTAAGTGCCAGGAAAGAAAAAAAAAACAAAGAAGTAAACCAGCATAACCGTTCAGACATTCTTAGTAGCAGAATGCAGTTTTGTAGGCAGCACAAGCAGCATTGTTAAGTGAGATAATTATTCAAATTTCTTTGACTAATACGGATAATATTAAAATGCTCTCTCTGAGAGAAAAAAAGTCTGCTTCCACGTTAATTTTTCTTGAAGAGAAATGAGAAAACCAACCTGCAATAAGCCACATGTGTGGCAAAAGTTGCTATACTAATATATCCAGGTTCTGGGAGTTAGTTGTAAGTTAGCTGTGGCAGGTTTAGGTTTTTGGACCCCTTGACTCCCCGTCTGATAGTGCTGACTCCCAAGTTAGATGTGTCTGACGTGTTAGGTGTGTGCTGCTGGTTGAGGATGGGTGTGTGGAGCTCCATGTGTGACATGTGGGTCACTCTTAACAGACCACGAAATCTCCCAGCCTCGGGGATGCCCGTCCTGTGGTGGGGAGGGAGGGCTGGTGCCAGATGAGGCCAAGTGTCTGTGTACCAGGTCACTTGGCAAGCCTACTGACCTCCTGTTTGGGGTTTTAGATTTGGTGGCCCTTGTTGGTGGCTATGTGGCAGATCTTGTGGTCGTGGGATGGTGTTTGCACTGCTGTAGAGTGTGGATGAAATATTCGGGTGGGAGGTCTGGCCGTTAAGCCCCAGTACGGTTTTGGGAATGTGCAATCACTTGATAGGCAGTAAATGTGCATGGGTGAGGGATCGTGTTTATGCTCCATCTGCTCAGAATTCATCAAAACGTCTCCAGACTTGACACGGAACCACAAGGGCTACGGTCCCCGCATCTGTTACGAATCAGAGTCGTGAACCTGAGGTGGCGTCGTGATTTCTTTTTCCCTTTTGAAGATCCTTGAGTGTAGAGTTGCCTTCAACCCTAGAATTAATTGCTCGAGTGTGGAAAGCTACCCACAGTCCCATGCAGCTGCAAAAATAGCTCACGTGCCGTGGACGATCACAGTTGCTGCACTTTCCACTTCACTTTCACAAGTCGCCCTGGACATTCTACAACAGATTGACTTTTCCAAGCAGTAACAAAATTCCCTGCTGCTGAATACCTAAGGTTTAGTTGCAGCAGTAGAAGAAATAATAATCTTTTCTCAAGTGTTTTAATCTCATTCAGTGGAAATCTAACATCACGTTTCTGCAAGACATAATGGGAAATTCTAGATGTGAGTTTAAAAGCTGATGTTTTTATGCCTGCTGCTCTGCGGTTGTGTTTTGGGGCTTCCCACATTACATATAGATTAGCCTGGCTTTGCTGAGCTCTGTATAATGACTCCACCGACTTTGCTTCCTTATTATTTTTACTCAGGAGTTGTAGTGGAATGCTTATACCAGGGATTAACTTGAGGGATAAATCTTCAGTTCTTCTTTATGAAAAAATGTCCAAAGGAATGCAAATTAGTTTTACTTTTAATGCATTTTATAACAAGTAAGTAAAAAATACTTAATTGAAAATCCTCAGGAGGAGAAATACAAACTACTACCAGACCTAGCTGCATACTTTCCCGGGATACTATCAGGAGAGCAAAGAGCACTTTACAGTGGAACGGCCTTGATGGCTTTTTAATGATCCTAGATATTTTAACATCTTCACTAGGGGGATGCATTTATAAGGGTATTGTTCTTTTGTGAGTTTGGAAGTAAAGGGGTAAAAGAAGAGGGGATATTGGAAAACAAAGTGTGCTTGATTTCCAAGCCAGAATGCTAGAAAATTTTTTTTAATTCAGCCTTGAATAAATAGATCAGAAGGTGTGCCACGGTGCCCGAATACACAACTGAGAGAAAGCTGTATGGTTTTGAGAGAAAGCACAGATGTTTTTTAAACTGTGTCTATACCCTACAGGTTTGATGCTGGAGTCTTCATACCTCAAATTCCCTCCTTTGGACCCAAAAAGTACAAAATTCTCCAGATCTGTCCTGAAGGAGAAAACTCAGGATGTTGTTTCTGCCTGTTAGAGATGTGCCCTGCCTCTGGGGTTGGCTGTGAGGGGCTGGGGGCCTCCAGCGCTTCCCTCTTGTCATCTGCTGACACTGGGTGCTTTCTCCCTGACCTTCCTGCCCCTGCCTTCGGGAGACGGAAATCTGCCCATCCCCTAATCACTCACCTGCTACTTAGCCCTCAACAAACGCTGAAGTCAGCCGGGTTAAATTGCTGCCAGCAGTGACATTTCCTGCTCCAGCCAGGGCTGGAAAAAGGAGCAAATACAAGCCAGAGCCCTGAGTGACCAAAAAAGGATGAGAACCTGCAACTGGGCAGTTCTCAAAGCTGCGGAGGTGTTCCTGTAATTAGCTGCGTGCAATTAAAACCACGGGCTGGTTGAGGGTCGTGACACCTTTGAGGGCAAAGTGCAGTGAGGCTTGTAGAGTCAACTACAGGTTGAGTGGAGGTCCCTGTTTGTGGAGGGAGAAGAAGTGAAATCAAGGGCTGAGCTCCCTGACAGCATTTTGTAGGGTCAGGAGGAGCTGGGAGGGGAAGTCTGGCTGGAGGTCAGCAGCAGAGGCATATGAAGGATGAAGTGTGCAGCCAGATGGCATCAAATCCCTGCATCAGCATC
Source organism: Oxyruncus cristatus (assembly GCA_013399855.1). Taxonomy (NCBI): domain Eukaryota; kingdom Metazoa; phylum Chordata; class Aves; order Passeriformes; family Cotingidae; genus Oxyruncus; species Oxyruncus cristatus. The sequence continues at coordinate 4,424,985 of VXAY01007089.1, read as the reverse complement.
TCTCTGCAGACCTGCAGGCTGGGACTTGTGGATGTGACCTCCTGCAGTTATAGTGGTGGTGTGAGTTTTCTGGAGCCCCCCCGGAAATTTATGCTGATGAACTGTTGTTTTGGGATTCTTTTACCACTTTTCCCTCTTACCCTTGTGCCCTGTCATTTGAGGCAGAACTGCTGGGAGGTTAGGAGGCTCCTGAACTACCTCCCCAACAAGCATTTGAAATGCCTGTGCCACCAAAGCATCTGGGCTGCTGGAAAGGGTCTTCCAGCCTGTCCTTGGGAACCCTGGGAAAGTCAACAGCTTGAAAATTGTGTGCAAGAAATGGTGTTTGGTTTGGAAGCACAGATATGAACCATGTGAAATAATGCACAGCTTCATGTGAGGAATACATTTATCTCCTCATCTGCTGTCCTCAGGTGACATGAGCAGGTGAGAGGAGACTGCTGGAGATGTTCACGGCAGGTGGAGGAGGTCTGCTTTCTTGGTCTTGGCATTTCTTCCCTAATGAAGTGTAATGATAGCAGCCAAGGAGGAAATCTTCTTCCAACTGTTTATGAAGAGAATTGCAGAGGGGACAGGTGATTGCCTTCCCACACTGCTCCAGAGCTGGAACGGGAGCCTGGTAGCTTTTTAACCCCTTCTGCTCTGAGCTGCCTCATCTCAGGTAAGGCATCTGTGGAGTACAAGTTAAGATTGGAACCTGTGTCCCTGAACTGTGGTTCCTGTCCTTTTCGGCCTCGATGCTGAATGTGGACCAGACATAGGCTTAGGAGAAGCAGTGATGAAAATAATAAAACAATGAGGCTTGTTTGTCATCACAAATAATAAGGCATTGAGCTCTCATTTTGGTAAAAGTTGTGCTCCATGTAACTACCATTTGAGGATCTAAAAGTTTAGTCAGAGAGCCAAGGTCCAACCTCACTCTGTGCACTCTTTGTCCTTGGTTTGACTTAAGGGGAATGTGACCATAATCCTCTTTCAGGAAGAAGTTTGTGTTCCTGTATCTAACGAAGCTGGGCAGCCTTCAGGCAAGAGCAAACCCTGCCAGGGAAGTGACAAATGGAATGTGTTGCATGCATGCATTGGGAGGGGACAGAGGGGCAACACTTCTGCTTTGTGGGCAACCGAGAAATGACCAGAGAAGCCAAGAAGCCCTTCTAGTGTAGCAGGGGGTCCCTCAAAGAGGCAGTGCTGTCCAGGCAGTGGGTTGCAAGCTGTGGGGCCAGACTGAGGGGCTGCCGTGCACAAGGACCTTGCCTTCCACGTACCAAGGGCAAACATCAATGCAGCAAACAATACCAAGCACTTCTCCACATCAAAGATGACCCTGAGAAGACCTGCCAAGAATGTGACTGCATCTGCCTCAGCTCCAGCCATCTGAGGGTCTGTGCTAGGCACAGCCTTCAAAGCATGCTGGAGCAGCAGTCATTGCAGATTTAAGGGGCTGGGAGTGCGTGGATGTGGCTGTGGGTTTGGAGCCGATGGCGTCATGCAGGAGCCCTTCAGTCCACTGGGTTGGTTTTGTTCTTTTCTTTCTTTGCCTCCCCCCGCACACTGTGGTTCTGGTGCTAATTTTAAAACAATGTGAAGGATAACTAAGGATGGTTTTGGTTGTAGCTGCACAGATAAATGTTCCTGCTGTTTTGCTCATTAAAGCAAACAGAACAGTGCTCATGATCTGTGGTGTCTGAGGCAGGGAGAGGCAGGTCCTGCAGAGAACAAGCTTGGTTTGAAAGGCACTTTGGTTCCAAGGGCACCAGGAGCAGGACATGCTGACCCTGGCATTGCTACTTAAGTTTTAAGAGGGAGAGGCATCCACTTAGCACCTGAGGTCCCCCCTGCCCCGTTGGGGAAGACAAGCACGTGGTGCTTCACTTCTGACACGCTGATGTTAAGACTGAGCAGGTTGAGTCCCAGCGGTGTGATTCTCAGGAACTCTGCTGTTCCTCTGGGCAGTGTCACATCTGGAGGGGAGCAAGTTGTAAATAGGGAATTGAGCATAAATGTACTCTTGAACATTTCCTTGCAAAAGATAAAGCTGTAGCAGACATCACCATGGGTAGCAAATACTGATGAGACACAGTGTCTTGCAGTTCCCAAATAACATTCCTAAATGTGCTCCCTTATGCAAGACCTCAGAGGCCCAGCTCTGTGGTTGAAGCAGATGCTGTCTAAATTATTCATGTGCTAGCACTGGGCCAGCAAAATTGGTTAAATGCGTAGTTAATTCCAAAACACTTTCATTGGAATATTTGGGGTGGAGAAGCAAACCAAGAGCCTCCTGAGTGATCTTGTGCCTCACAGTGAGCTGAATGTCTGGACCAGCGTGTGCCAAGATGATGCTCTTGCACAACACTGAGAGAAGGAAAAAATGATGCAAATACAGTTGTGCTGGTCCCAAAAATTGATGACACCTTAGGTGTCTAAGCTGACTGCTCACCTGGAGTATCCCACAGCCGTCTTTGAAGTGTGTTTTTGAAATCATCTTTCCATGTCACTGAGAAGTTCCTCCTTTAGTTTTCCTTATCCAATATTGCCCTCATTTAGTTTTTTTGCAAAGAAAATGCAGTATAAGACAAAAGTAATTTCACTGCATTTATTTTCAGATTGTTGGATTTTTATGTTTCATGGTGGCTGTGCTGCTGGCATGGCAACACTGTTGTTGTGCAAGCTTGGAAAATAAGAAAACCTGAGTTATCAGTGTTATTATAAATAGTTATTAAAGCTGACAGGATTTTAAATGTTATGATTAACATTCTTAATGTTAACTTGAGGGTAGAGTGGGAGAATGAAACATCTCTCTGGCTGTCTGGCAGCTGGTGGGAGCTCCCTGCAGGACTGTCCGTAGCTGCAGCTTTGTCATCCTTCCTCAGCTATTCCTTGCCTTGGGAAGGAGATAAAAGAGAATCCGGTTGCTTTTCTGAACTTTGTCTGCTTGCACAGATCAGTTTATCTTGAGTTTTGGTGGCTGTGATCAAGGCATTGCACTCGAGAGGTATGTGCTTTAATGGTGAGGTTTCTACCAGATGCATGCATCCAGCTGCAATTGCCAGTGAGCTGGAAAAGGCTGAGGATGTAAGGCAGTTTCCCTTATGTTAGACTTTGAAATGGGATGGGTATGACAAGGTACCAACAAAACCCAGATTTTATTATGCCAAGTGCATGGCACTTTTACAAGAACATGATTTTACCTTCACCGGTCAATATAAGTTGGGGAGTTATCCCAACAAATACGATATGAAATGTTTGCATTAAGCGCAGGATTGGTTTCTTTTCACTTAATTTTTGTAAATTGGGTGCAAATCTCTATTTTTAAGGAGCAAGTTCAATATGAATGTGAAGATTGGTGCCAAAACACATCTGTTAGCAGCTTTTAATCTTCACGTTTGACAAAGCGTATAGATATGGACAAATTGTAATTTACATGATGAAACCGCTGGGTGATGGATTGCTGCAGTGGCGTGGCACGCCATGGACGGGAAATAAATTTCATAAGATAAAAGGAAGGGACTGGAGTGCATTTGCTTCTATTAGAAGCTTTTACAGGGTATGTGTACTGCAGCATACTAGTACCTGGGCTCAGATCTACCAGAGTAAATCCTGTCCAGCAAATAAAGCTTTCTTTGGGACTCTGCTTTATTAGAAAGGAGATTATTTGGTTTTGAGGGTCATTCTAGAGTAGAGTTTGAATGAACTCGAGTTGCTTTCCAAGATAAACACAACCCCAGAACAAAGCATATCTGGGTTTACTGTTACATACAATGGTGTTTTAAGAGCTTGCACCTGGTGTGGCAGGGCCAGCATTAAAAGCTTGTGAAGAATTGCCAGTGCAACATATGGCACATCCCACTGACAGAGCCGGAGCTGGTCTGGACCGGGTATGGGCCCTGTGCCAGGGGTTAAGGTTCTCACTGCAGTGATATGCAGCAGTTAAGCATTTATCACTGTTGTAACGAGGTGTAATTGCTCGTAATGTTACCCAAAACTCTCTCTTAGAGGTGATCTCTGCTTGTGCCTTCCTGTTGCTTTCTGACACCATAAAATGCCAACTCTGGACTGATGAATTTGTCCATTGTCTTCATCTATATTAGCTGTATTGCACAGTTAACAGCTTCCCTGTGGATGATGTCCATCACTAATAGGGCTCAGTTCAGCAGTCACTGCAGGCTGGGGTTTGTCTTTTCCATTGCCCCTTTGTGATCACCCTCTGCTCAGCTCTGTGCAGGACTCAGAGCCAAAACTTATGTGGGGAAGGAAGCGAAACCTCACTGGCTTTTAAAATCATCCTGGGTCTTTGTTCAAAGGACCTCATCCAAGCGACCATCGCGTATTGTCTGCTATGGAACGTGGGAAAGCAGCTTCAGTTTCCCCTGCATCTGCCGGGATTCTTAAAGATCAACCCCTATGAAATATCAAAGCAGGGGATGCTGCAGGCTTGCAGCCGCTCGGCGCTCCTGGGGCGAGGGGGGAACCTAAGATGGGAAGGGGCCTCCCAGGTCATGGCTCTGCGCGTGGGTTTTTGCAATTTGCTGCCATGCAATCCCTCCCGTAGAGCTGCAGCTTTCCATGACAGGCTTGGGGAAGCTTCCTGCTCCTCATTCAGCTTGAAACTACTCTAGCACTTGGCTGCTACTATCAGCATTTTCCTAATTTTTCTTCCCGAGGAGGATGCGGAGCCCTCCTTTGAGGGCCAACAGCACTAGAGTGGCCAGGATCTGCTGATAACCCTCAGGACTAGGCACGGAGGTCCTGGTACCTACTGCCAAGTGACACAGGAAGGGATTTTTATCAGAGAAACAAGTAAACTGCTAAACTGGAGCGTCCTTCAGAGCTCATCTCTGGGTGCGAGATGTTATTTAGTTCCCTCTTTCTCCTTGCAGCTTTTTTGTTATGCGAGGACTGCACCATCTGGATGGCAGATGATACCTTTACATTTGTCTGTTTCCAGTTTTCCAACTATAAATCATCTGATTTAGCTGGTTTCTGTTGCTTGAGCTATTCCCAGTGTTTGAACCAGCTCTGCTTTAAAGCCATGCTGTCCCAATAGGGAGCTTTCTGCTGGGGCTCCTGCTCCCACTATGCCTTCCAAATATATATATATATATATATAAAAAACATCTATTCTCTGAAGGATCTGAATCGGATTCCACCACCACCGCAAATAGCTTTCTATATGGAGTCTCCTTTTGCTCAACCAAACAGGCTCTTCATGGACCAAAAAAAGGGTAAAATGCTGTCTGATTAACACTGCTGGACAACCAAAATCCAGCTCTGAGCTCCATCAACTGCATAAAATTGTCCTTCTGCCTCTCTAACCAGTTTGCTTGCCTACTGAAGGGAAACTGTGGGGTTGTCAGAAACAGCAGATTTTTATCTGTCATCTCTTCTCATAAGAAAAGAGGGTTTAAAATTCTGCTGATGTTATTAACAAAGCCAGCCTGACTTTGTAGGTTTTTTTTTTTCTGTTTTATTTTTGTTAAAATCTGTTGCCCCTGGTTTCATGTGTTGCCACCTAGTGCATATGTGCGGTATCAGATCTTTCTCGTGTACATTCATTCAGTCCTGTTGTCCTCTCTGCCATGAAGTCTGTTCCCAGACCTCCAGAGATGAGATGTGGAGGCCGTCCACATCTCCAGCGCTGTGTATTGAGTGACTTCCCTCTTTCTCAGGGATGTTGTGCGTCTCCTCCGGCACGGTCTTGGATCACAACCTATTTAGAGCACTTTCCCTAAATGCCTTACAAGGAGTCTCAAGTGCATCATTTAAAACACCAGAGACCACTTCTGTTTTGTCAGTGTATCTCTGATTGCATCTTAATTTTCTGTTTTCATATGTGGCTAATTAACACTTAAACTTGCTCTTGAGGGAGCTTCTCTGTTCCACACTTCAGACAGACCCACCATGTGGTCGGCACTAGTGCATCGGGATGGAGCTAATGCTCCTCGGACTGGCTGGGTGGAAATGGTTTCAATGAATGTTTTGAAGCGGGGCCAGAGAGTGAATCAAACATGAATGACCATGAGTCACGTTGGAAAATAGCCCTGTTGAGGGCTCAGGGATGACATGCCTGCTGCAGACAGCTCTGCTCGCACGCCCAGCGGCTGCGCGATGGCTTCGAGGGTCCTCCCCGCCTTGTCCTCAGCTGCAGGGTTGTAGCTGCCGCTTCCTTGTTGTGTGGGGAACTGTTACTTAGCGTGATGAGTGTTGAGTGTAAATGAACCCGGCTATCTGTCATGTAAATGCTGTGTTTCGGGAGTTGAATGTGAGATAAAGGAGCTGGTCTGTGTGCCGGAGAGCCCTGCTGGGCGATTGTCCCCGAAGAGCAGAGCGCAGTGTGTGCCGAGGAGGAGGGCACACTCCCGGTAGGTTTGGTACGGGACAGTGGCAGATATCCTGTCTTGGACACTTTTTCCTGAGAAATCCCAGCATCGTCTTCTTCAGCCCGTGTTTGCAGCAGGGCTCAGACAGTGCAGCCTTGTGTGACATCATTTGACTTGGTAACATTTTACTGCCTTCCCTGAGCTTGAGTGCTGTGTGCCCCTTTGGAGTTCCTGTCCTTGCAGCCCTGGGATGGGTCCCACAACACATAAGGGTGTGTATTGCAGTACAAGTAATGTTTTGCAGAGATGGGGGCTGTCTGTGTCCCCTGGAGTGTCAGGTACACCCAAGGAGGTGAGCCAGGCCCCTTCATTTGTTCCCCATGTCACCGGACCATGAAAGCAGGGAGCTCTGACCAGATGATGGCTGACCCCATTGCATCTCTTCTGCACAGCTCTGTCCCACGCACCTTGGGGTGAATGTGTGGGTTAGTGACTGAGGGCTAATCTTCTTCTCTTTTTTTCCTCTTTTAAAGGTGAACCCCACGCCGCAGGGTACGCGAGCGCTGCTGAAAATGATGTACTGCCCATACTGCCGAGGCCTGGTATCAGTGAAGCCCTGTTACAACTATTGCTTTAACGTCATGAGAGGCTGCTTGGCCAACCAAGGGGACTTGGATGCTGAGTGGAATATCTTTATGGGTAAGGCAATATGGGTTAAAACCGCTTAGGAGTTTACACTGATACTGTGTCCCTCACCTGAATGGCTTTGTGAGTGGCTGTGCTGAGCTACAGCAGGTTTTTCAGGTGTCTGTGGTGGATATCTTTTCCTTCCACATGTCTCTATACAGCACACCTTTTGCCATTCACATTAACTTATAAATAAACGAGACTTCTGTTATGCCAGTGGCTGCTGTTGCAGCAAGCATTAGGAGCATGGAGCTGCCATGTGCTTGTAGGCTTGGAGTGTCTCTTGTTGCTGGACCAAGCATGTGTACAGTCTGTTTTTTCCATACTGCTTCTTATATGTTATTGTCACCATACAGCTGTCCTTCCCCAAACCAGTTTTCTTCTTCAGCCGCCTGGGATTCTTCTGCCAGCCATGATGAGCTTTGGGAAAAGCTGAAGACCTGGATTTTACATTAAAAAATTGAATAGGACATGTGTCTGAATGTGTTCTTAAACAGCTCATTTGGCGCTCAGCCACCATCCTCTTGCACTGTTGATAGGTCTTGTGTGACGCTATGTGAGTGCTTTTGCCATCCTCTTCCTCCTGGTCGTTATTTCTCTTCCGTGCTTACCCACGGTATCATTCCATACATGAAATTTAGACTGAAATGTTAAATTCCTCCTTGGGTCAAGGCTCATCAGAATTGGCAATGCGTCACATTTTGTGGGCACAGGCAGTGGATAATGTTAAATGTTTTCATTTGTACTCCTTTTCCGGGAGGTTTGATTTATCTGTGATTGAGCATCCTTTGGGAGCAGTCGCTTCATTCCAGTTAATGTGTGATGAAGTGCACATGTAAAGTATCTGCTGCTACTGAAAAGGCTGCGGTACTCTTCCCATCCCTCTCAGGGAAAAAAGACTGTTAGAAAGAAAAGATTTCCCTTTCATTGAGCTGCAAGATAAAAAAAAAAGAAAGGGAAATTGCTGATAGTTGGCATTTGAGGCTAGATCTACATCTTAGAATGTGTTTTTCCATGTTTTGTGTACTGGATTTTCACTTTGCTGCCCTGCCAACTGGGTATGTGCAGGGTGTTATTTTCAGAAGGCGTTTTTTTTGTGTGTGTACTCCATATAGGGAGTTAAATGTGACACTAAATTGGGTTTCCAAGTCATTCTCTGGGAGGCTGACACCCCGCCCCCCCCATTCCTCACAGCCGTCTTTCTCATGAGAATATTAAGTATTTCAACTACAATTGTTGCTGAAATAGCTCAAAGCCAGGAGACTTGCAAACATCTAGTCCAAGTAGAAAAGAGGAATCCCATGAAAGGGAAGGGCATAATGCCAGAAAACAGACAAAAGCACAAGCAGCTAATTGCTGTAGGTGGTATGAGGCTAAAAACGAACCTCGGGGGAAGCCGGCGAGCCTGTCACACGAGACTGATCAGGGACTGCATACAATAATTAAGATTATTAAACAAGACAAAATAAATACATGTGATTCCAGGTTGGAAGCAGAGCTTCCTTCTTGAATTGCTTCCTTCCCAAGGGGCTTCCTGCCCACTCATTACTTAAATATGGTATTAAGCTCCGTTACATTTATTGGCAGTATTTGCTTGGTTCTTGCACTCTGGGTTGATGCCTGCAGTGGAGTACGGAGACAGAAAATTTAAGCTGTGCTTTCTTTAGACAGTTTAATAACTGAACAGGTGCTGGTTATGTTCCAGATTTTGGTTTCTATCTCAACTTGCCTCACGAGACAAATTAAATTAGGTAGATCCGGTGTTTAGGGCAGGGCATGTGCCACAAATCTCTTGTGTGTTTGTGTTTAAATATTTAAATAATTAACTAAATAAGTAAGACCCAAAAAAATCCCCTCAAAACCACTCCACAAAATCCCAAAAACCCACCTGCATGAGCTCACTGCAATTTTGCATCCTGGGTTTAAGTACCAAGTTATGGCAATGATTTATTACAAGTCAAAATCAGATTTTGAACCTAGCAAATCAATTTAAATATAGTTAAACAGGAGAACTTGCAACAAATGCCGCAAGTCTGTATTAATTTGGGCGCATGTGCGTGTGAAATACTCACGTGTGTGTGTTAGTGGGTCTGTATGTAAGTCACTTTTGTAAAGCTTTTCCAAGCTGGAATGTAAAGTTAGTAGGTTTTTCGAGACAAAAAGACTTTGTAATTCCTTATTTCTCCAAAGTACCGTTTAAAGCTAAGGAGTATGAAATAATGACCAAATTGTACTCTTTTCTCCCATTTAACTATCTAAATTATTTCTCCCTCTATTCCTGACACAATTGTACACCAATTAGACAGGGGTATACTTTGTTTCAAACAGGCTATTGGGGGGTTGGAGCTTTCCTGAATGAACAGTCTTAATCTCCAGTGCCTTTTCATGATTTTTTTTTTTTTTCCCCCACAAAGGTTTACTCTGCTCAAAGATGTCGAATTCAGGCTCCATATACATATCTGGAGTACTACTTTGTGTGCAAAGAATTTTTTTCCCCTTAAAAAAAAAAAAAAGATTGTTGTTAATGAATGGTCAAGGTCTTCCCCCTCCTTCCCTCCCCTTTTAAATCAGATCTTGGGGTTAAGACTGAAAACTGCCTTTTGTTCTTCAAGTCAGACAGTGAGGCTGAAGATGTGGGTTTCTGATTATTGGTGGCACAATGCAAAAGAATTGCTTTCCTTCATGAGAGCGAGGTGCTTTGTTGCCAAGGATTGTCTCAATGCCAGTAGCAAGGACAAATGTATGCAAGAGGAAAAGAGTCTTTAAGGGATGGTGCTAGGTGGTTGTGGCTTGGTTCCCCCCCTCCCTCCCCCCCAAAATCCACTTCTATCTCCCCATCACAGGGGGGAGAGACTGTCTTTATCATGCTGTGTGTTTGTAACACATGGCCAGGGTACATTTTTCACTCTGCCAGACTTTCATGAAGCAAAGCTGAGCCACCTCGCCGTGGCTTATAAATATCAATTACTTTGCGCCAGAGCTGGGGCAAAATAATTGCTGTTTATAATCAACTCCTCTCTCCCAATAATGGAAAATCTTTTTTGGGAGAGGCATGGCTCTGAAGATTCGTTCCTGGTGCTGGAGCAGCGTCCTCCCCTCCTGCGGGCAGCGGTGCCGGCGTACCCGGAACCCCAGCCAGTCTTATTAACGTCAGACGGGGCTGCCAGAGGGAACCGCTGCTCGCCAGCAGCTGGGGACACCAGCCAGCTCCTGGTGGGAGGTAAAAGTTTGCAGGATGCCTCCAAAATCAAAACTGCAGATGAGGGAGCGCCCCCCACCCTCAGCCCCTTTCTCCACTCCCTGCTTTTTAATGGAAGTTTATTTCATTTAGCACTCCTTGCCTGTATCAATCCCTACTCCAATTATTACTTTCCTTATCTTTTCTCGCCAGCTTTGGCAGCTCTGCTGGAGGCCAAATGCATTTTCTCTATCGGCAGTCAAAGCAGAGGCTGCATTCCTGGGCTGTGATACATGGAACGCCATGGCACCCCTGCTAACAAAGGACCCAATTCGCTCTACATTCCCATGGTCTTGTGGATGGCCTGCCCGGCTCAAAGTTTACAAAGATGCCAAACAGCCAGAAGAATTGGGGTTTATGTTTCCTTTCAGTCTTTCACAAACACTTTATTGATCTGTGGCCTTTCCTGGCCACTTGGAGAATTAAGTAGTTACAAAATGGAATGATTTTTCTTTTTTTTTTTTTTTTTTTTTTTTTAAAAAAAAAACCCTGTGCATTTTATGTGTTTTATTATCTGTCTATTCATAATATTTTTATTTGAAATGAGCGGCTTCCTGCAAGCAGCACCAGGATGTTCTTTATGCGCGTGAAAAACCCCAAAAGCTTTGACAGTGATGAACACATTTAAGTTGTGCTCCACTTGTTTACAAAAGTCTCCATTTGGTAGCACATCAAAAGCATTTTTCTCTCCTCCGGCACAATGGTATATTCATGCTAGCAGTCATTACTCAGAGATTTGAAGCATCACTTTATTGGAGCCCACCACAATACAGTCTAAGACTCTTTGTTTCATTTGTTATTACCTTCTTTTTTTTTTCTCTTTTTTTTTTTTTAATGCATTTAGTTCAGACCTGTTTGTAGTCCCTGATGGCTAAATTCCAGCCGTGCCCTGCAACAGCTCCCTCACTGATGCTGGTGGTGTGTGCCTGCAGAGCCAGGGCCTTTCCTGGGGACTCCAGCTCCTCCTGAGGTTCGCTCCCCAAACACCCCCACCTTGGTGGAGCTGCATGAGTGAGAGTGGGTTAATCGACTGATAGTCCTTTGACTAACACCCAACAAAACTTCAGAATATTGAATTGTCTTTAAAAAGTGGATTTACAGGCTAGGAAGGCATCTGCAGTTCATGTGGGAGTTTTGGTGTTTGATTATTATTATTCCTTCTCCTCCTCCTATTATTATTATTATTATTAATATTTTACGTGCACACATAGCTTAATTCTATAATTGTCACCAGTTTGTGGGTTTTTAATGTAGTTTAACCTGACTTGGGCACTAAGGCAAAGCTATTACTAAATTGTTTGGTATGTCAAATTTCTTTATACGGCTTTAACAGATAGCCAGAGCCCACAGAAGTTTTCTGCTTGTTGAAAATACCTTCTGCACTTAGAAGGAGGATGAATGTCATGAGAAACACTTTTCAAGATTAATAGATTAACTGTGAAACACCCATTCTCCTTAATGGAAGGGAGCAGGCGTATCTTAGGGGCAGGGAGGAGCTCCTCAGGTCCGGAGGGACCTGACCTCACTCATCACTCAGGCTAGGAAAAACTGAAGAATTAAATGCAACTGGAAAAAGATGAGTCTGTGGCAGAGCATCATGAAGTGATGCAGGAGATGAGACTAGCAAATGCTTTGGGGTTGAGGGACCACAGTGAAAACTACCATTAAATTAAGGTTGTGGGCTGTGAGAAGAAACAAGAGCTTAGTGCCAGATGTGTACCTGGAGGCACCTTCTAGGGGAGAACCGGAGAGAGGATGTAAACACAATACAAGGTGAAAGCCTTAATGCCAATTGCCAGTAGTAATTTCCCAGAGGAAGTCGTGGATGTTCAGTAGCTGCTGTGTTTAATGATGCATTTGATGAGGACGTGCATGTCCAGGAGGAGTGACCCAGTTTTGGCTGAGGGACTTTCCTTCTCCCCTTGCCTAGAGATGTGCCAAATACATCATGAGTGCACAGCATTCACACTGGGCTCATGCAGACTCCCTCATGCAAATTGTCCATGTAATACTAGGAGGTGCAATCCCTTAGCTTCCCTGGGTCCGAAAAAGCCTGTGGCTGTCTGTAAGGGAGAAATGGTGTCAAGGATCATCTTGGACCCCGTGCAAGTCGGTGTCTTGTGCTCAGGACCAGCATGAGGAAGCCGGTGGCTTTGAAAGCAGTCTTGAAAAACAAATGACACAAGGCAACCTTTAATAAATGAGCACGGAGCGGAGGGTGTTAGTAATGCTTGTTCTGATGGGAGGAGCTGATTACAGGCTGCTGTTGGCAGGCTGCAGTGTCTCCCCCTCATTTACCGTGGCTTTTGATGTATGTGAGCCCATGGTTTGGTGCTGGCAGCCTCTAAGTGCCTGGTGAAGGTGTAGGCTCTGGGAACGGAGCAAAATATTTCCTGGAGACCTGCTCTGGTCAGAGGCAATACTGCAGTGGTTAATGTCTGTGTGCTCAAACTGTTACCCTTTGTACCCGTTATTCTTGAAGCTCCTCCACTAAAAACCTTCATTCATCTCTGTGTTAGATTCGATGCTGCTGGTAGCTGAAAGGCTGGAGGGTCCCTTCAACATTGAGTCAGTCATGGACCCCATTGATGTGAAAATTTCAGATGCGATCATGAACATGCAGGAGAACAGCATGCAGGTGTCTCAGAAGGTAAATGGGCCAAGAGGGCATTTGGGATTTATTTATTCAGTGTGTTTTATTTCGCTATTCTCGTCAATACGTTTTTTCCTGAATGCCCTTTTAAGTATATGTATAAAGTTGATTTTGGGCAGGGGCTGGGTTGGAACCTGGAGAAGGGAGGCTTTTGAGACCTTCCATTTCATAAAATCCTTTCCTTCTCTTGCATAGGTTTTCCAGGGATGCGGCCAGCCAAAATCACTTGCCCAAGGCCGGACTGCTCGCTCTGTCTCTGACAGTGCTTTCAGTGCTCGTTTCAGACCCTACCACCCAGAGGAGCGGCCAACTACAGCTGCTGGCACGAGCTTGGACCGACTGGTGAGTACCTGGTCCTGCTGGTGCCACGCAGGTGCTTCACACCCATGTACCACAGCGTATAATTTTCCATTTTTAATTTATAGGGTTTCTTAATATTCCTTGGCTGTCTTTAACTTTCTGAGGGGTGTAATCTGCCCGTGGCTCTAGACATGAATTACCTCAATGCTTCTATGTCAGAGAAGTGCCTGTGTTAAAGGCTTGGCTTATGAGTAATATGTGTTTGAGGAGCGGTGTTTAATTTTGTATTAAAAAAAGTAAATCAACCATCAAAACACGCAGCCTGAAGATCTGGCCTGTATACGTCTGTTGTGATAAAAAATACTTTCCTTACTTTGCTTTTAATGAGCGTTTGGTATTCTGGATTATGTTTTGTATTTCTTTTTTTCTCTGGCTTAATAGGTTACTGATGTGAAAGAGAAGCTGAAGCAAGCCAAAAAGTTTTGGTCATCTCTCCCTGGCAACATTTGCAATGATGAAAAGATGTCTGTAGGCACTGTCAATGAGAACGAGTGCTGGAACGGGAGCGCCAAGAGCAGGTTTGGCGATGCTGCCTCCCCTGGTTAACCCTCTCCCTCTCACCCCAGCCTTTCCCAGTGTGCTGGCCTCTCTCCCTGAGCCCTCTTCTCCTACAGGAGTGACTCCAGCTCTCCCAAGACAGGCTGTTGCCATTATCCCTCTTGTTTTTGTAGATGGGAGAGCTGGAACGCAAAGCCAAAGGATTGTCCAAGCTCTGTCTGGGGGTTTGCTTTAGAGAAGGGAACTAAGTGTAGATACCCAGATAGGGCACCTCTTCTTGGACTTAAGCCTCTTACTGTTTGTTTATGGATTTGTAGAAATGATCAGTACAAAATGCTGTATCACAGCCACAGAGCAGGGATGCTTGTGTTGTCTGACAGTGCTGCTGCCCCAGTGCCCCCAGCTGGTATTTCCAACAGGAACTGGTTTTTTTGTTGAGCAAGGGCAGGGGTGATGGAGCCTGGAGACCTTCTCCACTGCTGAGGTCAGTGGCACAAGGGGACCAGTGGTTTCATTCACACTTTCAATGGAAAAAGAGTTACAAAACTCTTTTTTTTTTTTTTTTTTCCTCTTGTAAGGAAGAAATTGTCAACACATGAGTAAGCCAAAGTTTTCCTGTCATATGGTTTGTGTAACTGTTTAACTTTTATTTTGGAAATAGAAGTTTCTTTTTTTTTTTCCACTTTGCTTACTGAGGAAATAAGCACAATCCAAGATGTTCCATTAAAAAAACCCCTTGTCCAGGGCTTTCCAGCAGTTTTTCTAAGTAATAGCAGTTTTGCCCTTGATATTTTTGGCCCACAGGACTAAGCCATACCTCTTAAATTTTGCACTGTTTTGTGTGTACCTAAAACTCTGCCATGCTTGCCCAGGGTGATGCTTTGGGTGTCTGTGACAAGAAATGGCTCTGCCTCCTGAAGTCTTGTTTATCAGCAGCTTCTGCAGGGCTTTTCATAGCAGGTATCCCCAGTGTGTGCAAAGGCCACACAAGTACAGAGGGGAGATGGAGACTTGGCAGCACTGGGCAAGGAGACAGAGGGGAGACTGGACGTGTGGGGTTGTGCAAGATAATTTGCTTTGCTGTTAACATTTTCTCAGTGACCCTGAAAAGCTAGAAGTTTGGTAGTCTTCCACACTTTGGTCTCCAACTTCTTTAAAATGTATAATATTGATCACAAATAATAACAAAACTACCACCACCAATAATCATCATTGTCACTCACATGTACAGGACAGGGTTTGAGCATACTCGTGCTTTGTCTCACTGCCTGGTCTCCAGAATCAGTAGACTGTGCTAAAAGCTTCTCTCTCTCTCATGATACCGATGTTGGCATTAGAACTAAGAAAAGTAATATCTGCTTCTGTTAAACTGATTTTTCTAACAAGTCAGGTAGTTGGAGGAAGGAGAAATGTGTCCTATCCTTGCTCTGTAAGATGATGCCCCAAAGACCAGTTTCAGGAAATGTATTCTGTTGGATTTTGTTGCTCAGTCTCTCTTACAAACCAAGAGGCTGTACGTGTGTTCAGACCTGAGCATGCATGCCTTCTGAGGCTGAGCAGTTTGGCTCTTCCCTGCTCTGATGTTTGGGGCTACAGGATCTCATCTTCAGCATCACAGGTGGTTTCTCTTGCTGAGGTTATTAGAGAAGTTGCATCTCATGTCTGCATGGTGAGAAGCACACATTCAGTATCCCAGCTTGATGGTTAAGGTGCATTATGCAAAGCCAGAATGACACACTTGCCTCCAACAGTTACTATAGGTTTCTCTGGGATAACTATGGCCTCTAAGGTTGTTTTCCCAAAAGTGTCATCTAACTGGGCATCAGGGCATCTCAGCACCTTGTTTTGCTCTGTTGCCTGCAGCAAGCTGATTTATGCTGTTGAAAGCCATTATTACTATAAACCCCAGATCTTCTTTCTCTTTTCAAGTTGGGGAGAAAATTGTCCTTGCCCTGCCTGTGTGGCGCAGCATAAATGAAAACAGTGTTTATTTCCACATGCTGCAGAGATTGCAGGGAGGGAAGATGGGGTAAGAAGCCAGAGAAGTGCCTTGTGAGGTTTAGCACGTGGGAAGATCACACCGGGCTCAGAGTATCACGCAGACTGAAAACAGGGATGGCATTGCCAAGTTCCCACGCTGTCACCCTTTGGCACAGGGACCCCACCAAGCTGCAGCTCTGGTACCAGCAGGAGTGGTTTCTTTTCAGGTATGACTTTGCGGTGACTGGAAATGGCTTAGCGAGTCAAGTGAATAACCCGGAGGTCGAAGTTGATATTACCAAGCCAGACATGGTGATTCGCCGGCAGATCATGGCTCTGCGGGTGATGACCAACAAGCTGAAGAATGCCTACAGCGGGAACGATGTCGACTTCATTGACATAAGTATGTTTGCTGTGGTTTGCCTTTTGCCTTTTTTTTTTTTTTCCCCTGTTTTTAATTGGATTTCACGCTAGCATGGGGTAGCTTCAGCTGTGGGTAAGCGTGTTGGTAAAGTGGGTGGGAAGTGGCATCTCTGACAGGCTGTGTGAAGAGGGTTGTTCCCACAAAGTCATCAAACAGTTTGCGTTGGAAGGGACTTGCAAAGATCATCTAGTCCAACCCCCCTGCCATGAGCAGGGGCATCTTCAGCTAGAACAGGTTGCTCAGAGCCCAGTCCATCCAGCCTGACCTTGAGTCTTTCCAAGGATGGGGCACTTATCACCTCTCTGGGCAACCTGTGCCACTGTTTCACCAGCCTTATAAAAAAATGTCTTCCTTGTATCTAGTTGAAATCTACCCTCTTTTAGTTACCCCTTGCCTTATCGCAGTATGATCTGCTGAAAAGTTTGTCCCCACCTTTCTTATAAGCCTCCTTGAAATATTGAAAGGCTGCAGTGAGGTCTCACTGGGGCCTGCTCTTCTCCAGATTGAACAACGTCAGCTCTCTCAGCCTGTCCTCATAGGAGAGGTGTTCCAGCCCCTCAGCATTTTTGTGGCCTCCTTTGGACTTGCTGCTGCAGATCCTTCCTTTGTTGGGGGCCCCAGAGTGCTGGATGCAGGACTCCAATTGGGGTCTCAGAAGCAGAGTAGAGGGGGCAGATCCCCCCCGTCGACTTGCTGGTCACACTGCTTTTGGTGCAGCCCAGGACACAGTTGGCTTTCTGGGCTGCAAGCGCACACGGCCCAGGCGCACAGAAGTCACAATTAACCAGAGGAGCCACGCTTACATCTCGTGAATACCAAAACAGCCATTCTCTTGCCATTTCCCCCTGCTGCCTTCTGCCCTGGGGCTGCAGGCAGCAGAGGGGGACAGCAGGTGTGTTTGTCTCCCGCAGGTGAGGAGAGCAGCGGGGAGGAGAGCGGCAGCGGCTGCGAGCTCCAGCAGTGCTCCCCGGAGTTCGAGTTCAACGCCACCGAGGTCACTCGGAACTCCAACAAGAGCGATAAGAACGTGAACACTTCTGCCGCTACCAGGAGCGGTCTATCACAAGCAGCCTTGCTCCTTAGCATTTTGTTCTTGGCCATGCAAAGACAATGGAGATAATTGTGCAGCATAGGGGGGGGGAAAGACTTTTATTATCAAAGGTAGAAGGCATCTGCTTTCACTTTTATACCATCTAGAGACTTTGCTTTTTAAGTTAATGGACAACAGTGTACAGTTTTTACTATGTTGCCACTGGTTTTAAGATACTGATTTATTTTTTTTTTCCCTTTGCTATTCTGGGAATAACAGGAACGGGGACTACCAGTCTATCCCGTTCACCAAGAGTCCATTTTAGAGGTGGAAACAAAAATGTATATATAAGCCTGTAGTTAGCTCTGCATTTGTGTCTTTATCACTTCTTTTTTTTTTTTCCTTTTGCTGTATTTCTTACAAAAACAAAAACCCCAGGGTCTTCTTTTGGCCTGTAACAAGTATGTGTTTCTGAAATGAGAAATATCTGTACAGAAGCAGGTTTTATTTATCGTGTAATCTTACGGGGAAAGAATAATTGCCCAACAAGCAGAAAATGTTTCATGTAGTTAACTTCCCATTTATCCACATTATGTTAGTTGCCTTATCTGGAGAGAGGTGGAAGTCATTTGTCTTTATTATGCGGTAAAACAGAAGGTGAAGGCAGAGGTGGTCACCGTGCCAAGGGCCCCGTTTGCATAGGGCATCAATGCCAGGAGCAGGTTGTGCTTGCCTTACAGGAGGTTTGGTTAAATTGGAAGGGACTACAGAGAATTCCCGTTCTGCAGACGCTAAGAAGAGATGTCATTTGCTTCCCGGGATCCTTACAATTGGGCTGTAACTCCTGTGGGTCCGTTCCTGACGTGCATCCCCCATGGGAATGAGGCATTAAACTTGTTCGGTTGGAAGCGACTTGTCGTCTCGCAGATCCAAATGCCAACTTGTGTCTTGTCTGCAAATTTGTTAGTTGAATGATGGATTGTTTTGTTTTTTTTTTTCAAATTGTTTTGGCTCTGGTTTTAAGGAGTGAGTCCTTTGTGGGAGGGTAGGTGGGGGGTGCTGGGTTTGTTTTTACAGGAGTTTTGTTTCATCTCCGATGGGGGCAAAAGGGAAGGAGCAGGCACTGTTGCAGGCAGATGGGAGTAGGAGCAGGCAGGAGCTGGCAGGGCTGAAGACACCTCCTTTTTGGTGTTTAGTCTCCTGGGAGCTGATGCCCAGCACCTGTAGCTTTTTGGCACTACCTGAGACACCCTCCTCTCTCTACCTGTGCTGTTGCAGTTGGAACAGTGTTGTGGTGAACAGCAACTCATGAATAAAAGAAGTGTATATTTTTAAGAACAGAAATGAAATAATTTTTAAAAGAGTTTAGCGAAAGCAAAGTCTTTGGAAAGACTCAAAATTATTCTGCACATCTCCTGCTTTGGGTAGCCTTCAGGTCTGACTGGACTCCGAGATCCAGCCAGGAGAGCAATCCAGAGAGAGAGAGGGTTTGCTCTACTCCACCCTTGTGTCATAAAGGATAATTTTCTATTTTTATATTGAAGCATTAATTACTTGTTAGCTCAGGGTCAGCATTCTATTCAACTTTATTTTCACACCAAATTTCTGCAAAGCTATAAAGACGTATTCTTGGCTGGTATAAACAATCCTGGAGGCTTAATTTTACTAGAAGTAGCCAGTTATTTATTAAAACATGATGTTAGTAGAGTTAGGGATATTCTGGCTAGATTATTTTTCTTTAGAAAATAAATCATGGAACCATAAAATCGAAAAAGTTATAAATTTATGTGTGGGAAAAAATGAATTGTAAATAGCTAAGTTGCCTTGCAAGGAATTGGAAAATGTGCTGATACTTAGAAACTACCTCAGTTCTGAGGAATTTCCTTTCTAGCTTTGAGTGCTATTGCATTTACTTGGTAGAAGTGAATCTGGTCTCCAATATGTAGCTGAAAGAGTTATCCCTATAGACCTTGTTAGATTGTTTTTAATTTAGAGGGTTGAACTACATCCAGCTGTTTTCTTTCAGCTAAGTTCCCTAACAAAGAGAATTTCTGAATTAAATATTGCTGATGGTTTCCATGACTTTTCCTGATTTGTTTGGTTTCATGGCATTTTCTGATTGCCCTTTAATTATTTAAATGGTTCTAGCCATTTGAATTTTAATCCTGAAATAAACAAACCTTAGATGCACTACCATTGTAAATATATCGCAGTAAGGTCTGACTGGATAACCCTTCTGGCTCATACCCAGCTGGCAGGCCAGCAGAGCTAAATGAAGAAAAAAAGAATGAAAAAATAAAACTTCTTCAGAGTTCAGAGATTGGTGGAACAAAAGCTCTTGTGTTCGGAGGGGCTGCCTGCTCCAACATCTCCCTTCTTGGCGTAAGTGTTCATATGTAAGAAAGTTGCTTGTAAATTCTCCTGCTTCTGAGCGTTTCTGCTCAGGAAAGAAAAACACTTCTGAATTTATATTTATCGTTTTACAACTAATTGCTTACTAGTTATTATTCCTTAATTTGTTACAAGCCACCAATGCAAAGACCTGCCGTCAGTTTTAGGTGTGTCCAGTTGACTTTGTTAATAGCACAATGATCTTCTGCTCTATCAAGGACAGATTTGTCACCTGGGGCTACAGGAAACAAGAGTAAACATCAATGTAGGATGATCAAAAGTTGTGTTCCTGCTTTTATTTTGTGTTTGTGTGTGACATTGGCTCGCTGACATGAGCTTATAAACTAAACCATACGGGTTGGGACAAGGCATACTGCTGACTTCGGGGAAGGCATGTGCTCCCCTCCTTCAAGTATTTCCTTTTTTTCCACATAACCATTACCATTATGAGCATGATTTAAAGAAAAATTCCCATATGTAGAATTAATAATTAAAGTTAATGGAGTTGGTAACGAGCTTCAAATGCAAAACGAAACAGAAAGGTGGTGTCCTTGGCAGCATGGGAGGTGCTGTCTCCCAATGAGCTGGAACAAAACAGTCCAGCCCTTAAAAGGACTTTAAAGTTTTAACAGCTCAGGTGCCTTTCCTGAAACACGTGCAGCTCAGTGCTGCCACAGCCTTGCAGGCAACACATGGAGGGGGAAAGTAGAGCACTTACTGGGACTGCTGTGGTCAGAGTGTTTCAAAGCAGAGCATATGATGGGACTGCTGTGATCAGTCTCTTGTTTTGTGCTGTGATGGGTCGTGCCTCCCCAAGTCCAGGCAAATGACCAGAGCAATAAGAGGAGTCCTTCCACACCCCGGGGCAGGGTCCTGCTCCTCCCCCTGGCGGAGCCAACCCGGGTTTGTCCTCACGGGCATGGTGGTGTATTAACATTGGGAAATGCACCCTCTCAGTACTGTGGTCGTTTCTGAGACCAGATGGTGGTGAAGTTTCCATCACCATCCCCTAATTGCTCTGCTGGATGTAAGCCTTGCTGGACCGGGCAAGTCCTCTGGTGTGGTTCTGGCTCATTCTCATGGTAGCATCTGGCACTGGGCATCTCGGAGCATGGCACATAAAAATTCCTTCTGTCTGTTGGGATGCTTTTAATTATCATGTGTCCCATAGTAATTGCCAGCCCTGTTTGCCACCTTTCCCACAAAGCCACCCTCTTTCCTCCTACCTGCAGCCTACTTGTGAATGTGGCAGTGTCCCCCCATGGTGACAGCAGTCACCGGGGGCTGCTGCCCTGCTCACGCCCTTTGCTTGCCAGCATAACACTGCAGCATTTTCTCTTGTCCCTGGGAAAGCCAGTGCCACTGGCACTGCTTGGAGTGGCAGACACCCAGGTCCTGCCAGCGCTGGCAAGCCTGGAGCATCCTGGAGACTCTAAAAACCAAGGATTGTGTGTGTGTGAGCTGGCAGGCATTGCTGCCGCAGGAAATCCGAGCCCGGATAAATCCACCTCTGATTGCTGGAAGAAAATAACGTGAACTTTTGGGGTTTTTTTTTTAATGCTGATGGCTTTTTTTTTTACTGTGTAAGCTGTACTGACTGGGATAAGTGCAGTGACTCTGCCAGATGTGATGGCTAGTGGACACCTGCCTGCAGTGGTCCATAAGTCAACATTGCAGCTCCTGCCAGGCTGGCAGGAGGGTTGCCTGACCTCTACTGCCTCTCTTCCTTGGAATGTTCTCTAGGGCTGGTGATAACTTACAAAGAACTACAAAAAACTGTGTAGGAGGGGGTGAAAATTGATGCAGAAATGATGTAGTGCTGTGCTTTGTGGCATCTTCTTTCAAGTGGCTGAATTTAATGGTTTAAGGTGTCTGCAAGATACAGTTTGGTTAGAGATGGTGCAATAGTGGTGGTTTTAGGACCACCTGAGTGTGAACTAAACCCAGTAATGATTTTCATTTCTTAATAATGCTGTTCCAGCATCAAGTTTCCTGGGTTTGGTTTGCTTTTCTTGTTGTTTAATCCTCTGATGTGGTTTGTTTGAGGGCTTGTAACAGTGTAAATTGCCTGGGAAGACACAGCTCTTTATTGGCTTGCTGTAATTCTGGGTCAAGTGTGCTCAAATTGCTGTAATTTGTATCTAATGGATTACATGGATTGAGAGTCCTTTTATAACTGTTGGAGCAGGGAGGGGCTGCCTGCCCTGGGAGGAGGGGAAGGCATCCTGGGCATGGCCCATCCCTTTGTCCCTCTCCTCTGGAAGGGAGGACTCTCCTTTTCATGATCCCCTGGGCTGTGCAGCCCGGCAGGGCTGGGGATCCATCTGGGTCCAGTAGGAGCAGGTGGCCCTGACAAAGAGGCTTTTGCTAAACCTGGCAGGTTTTGGAGAATGCTGATGGCATGTCCTAATGTCCTGTTGCCTTCCTCTGGTTGCTATCCCTGTGCTACCGGGTGGGTAGCAGGAGGGTAGCTGGTGGAGGTGCTTTTCCTCCTTAAACCTGCTCTGCCTCGTTAGCCTTTGCCCTTTTGGTCTCCATTTCAGCCTGCTCACTCTGACTTGTTCTCATGGTTCCTTTCTGACCTGGCTCCTTTTTTCCCAAATCTTTGCTCTTTGTGGTGGCCCCCCTTGGGTGTGCCCTGTGTCCCAGCAGGAGCAGGGCAGCAGTGTATCTCACCCATGGACCTTGGTCTTCCCCATTGCAAGCCATGTTCATTTAACCCCCAGCCAGAGATTCCTACAACTGTTAAAACAGGGGTTTTCATTTAAAAAGCAGCTCTTATTTGCATTGGTAGATCTGCCTCAGTTGTTAGTCACTGACACCCTTTAGTGGTGGACCTGGCAGTGCTGGGTTAATGGTTGGACTTGATGGTCTCAGAGGTTTTTTCCAACAGCGGGAGCAGCTTCATCCCTGTCACAAAATCTGGGGTGCTTGTCCCCCCTTTCAGGTATTCCCTTAGGTAGCTGCTCATCTTCCCAGCATGTGCTGCCACACTGAGTCCCACTACGTGTGTCATTAATTCATGTAACCTGATGCAAATCAATATGCTAAACCCCTCATTAATTGGGTTACTGGTTTATACTAATGAGACTTAAAATCTTGGAGAAGGTTGAGGGTCTTTGTTTCTCCTCTGACAATCTATTGTCAGCCCCACAATGGCTGGCCCTTGGCTGGGCTGGTAATTGCCTCGTGACTGTATTTGCATCAACATAATGGCAAGGGTGTTAGCAGGAGCTAAGACATCTCATCTTTTCCCCTTGAACAGGAAAATTCAGGATTAGCAAGGTGGAATGTGTTTGCCAGCAGTTGCTGGCAGCCCTGTTGTGTAGGGTGGCTGCTCTTCACTTATAACTCGGCTCTGTCGGTTGTTTCCATTATAAACCTGCTTTTCTTCAGAGCTTAATAAGCTCAGCCATAAAAATCAGGCCTGCCTGAAAACTTGGCACGGTAGGAATTGGCCAGACTTTTATTTTTTCTAGTGGGAAGAACTGATGATTATTTTTAGAAGAAATTGTTTCGTCTGTGAAGTTTAATACGTTGAAATGCTGTTTTGGCATTCACAAGCCTTCAGACCAGCTTTGTTGAAAACCCCGTTTAGCATCACCAATAATACAGTAATGCTGAGGATCCCCAGGGACAGGCAAATGAAACAATAGCCAGAATCTTACATTTTTAAAGCTAATTGTTGTACATGTTCAGTCCTTTTCCCCATGCCAGTACCACACACACGCTCGCCGTCTTGTGCAAGATGCAGATCTGAGGACAGTTAAGTCCACAGGAGGCATTTCACTGACGTTAACAGGAGGTGCATCTGCATTTCTAGGAACTCTTTAATGGAAGCAAGGTCACAGATACATAACCACTGGATTCCTGCAGCAAAAAGACAATTCTGATTTAACCAAGAGTCTTCTTTTTTTTTTCTTCTTTTTTTTATGGCTGCATTCATTTGCATCCTCATAACAGTGTGTTTGTATCAGAACTAGTCTGTGCAATGCTAAATACATCTGTTCCTGCATGGCAGGGCTCTGGAGGCAAGCTCTCAATGCATGTCTTTACACCACCCCTCTGATTCTGGGTGAGCAGCCACCCTGCCCTATTTGCAGGTGAGGAGCTGGGCACCCTGAGAAATGCATGGGATAATGGAATAAGAGAATAAGTGGCTCTCACTTGAACAGTCCTAAATGACTTTGTTGTTTGCTCTGAATTTCTCATGTGCTATCATAGGCCATTGCCACTTTCAGGAGTGCACTTCAGGTAAAATGCCTGGCAGAATGAGACCAGGTGATGACCTCTGAGATGCTCCAGGGCCTTCATGTCTCAGGCAAGTGGGAACTTTGGCTGGTGTGTCACAGCCTTCCTACTTTTTTTTTCTCATAGGAAAAACAATCTAAATTTGTAAAAACATTAAAATACATGATCACGGTTTATTCATTGTTAAGTTCTTTGGATGGCCGTGCATCCAAAACCACTCCAGTGCTGAATAGGAATTTGTGCTACAAAATGTGGAATTTCCAGGTTTGAGCAGGAAGAGTTGAGGGTCAGTGTTTACATGGGTGAGCAAGGGGCCAAGAGAGTCAGCATTACAAAGAAGCTGTTGTCTTTGATAATCAGAGGTCTTCCGGAGCCTTGCTGTCTGAAAATAATTAGCCAAATAAATGAGGTGTGCTCCATGCTAAGTAATTCTGACATTTGACTTCCTAGGGAAAGGAATAATGTACATACAGAGATACCTCAGCTGTTCCTTTGTCAGCTGCCCCCTAGGAGGGAGCACCCATGGAGGAGATGGGGGCTGTGCTTTGCACAGGTAATAATGGGCAGGAGAAGCTATTGGGGAGCCTTGTGCTGACCAGAGGGATGGGGATGATATCCCTGGGGAGCTTGTGGCTGGTGGGATGGTGAGTGGGCAGAGCTGCCCTTCGGCTCCCTGGTGCAAGCATGCCCTGCCACAGAGGGGGTGTTTAACTGCAAACTAGTGATTGAAAAAGGGGTAAAAAAAAAATCCATTCCTTGAAGGTGTTCTCCATCACGTTGGTGCAGGCATGGCATGGGGCTCCATCCAGGAGCTCCCAGCGTTGTGGAGCTGGCAGATGATGGTTAGAAATGAGAGGGAGATGGGAGATGAGTGCCTTGGGCAGCACTTGAGCTGCGTCTCTTCCACCTCCTTGTTTCCTGTCC
Source organism: Oxyruncus cristatus (assembly GCA_013399855.1). Taxonomy (NCBI): domain Eukaryota; kingdom Metazoa; phylum Chordata; class Aves; order Passeriformes; family Cotingidae; genus Oxyruncus; species Oxyruncus cristatus. The sequence continues at coordinate 4,400,232 of VXAY01007089.1, read as the reverse complement.
TTTCTTTCGCTCTGTTATTTAAGGTGCATTAAGTGGAGGTCAGTCTCCTGGTGGTGTATTAGCAGCTCCTTTCCTGAGAGAGACTCGTGTGGCATTCTTTGGCCCACACTCCCGTGCTGGTTTTCTCTGAGACGTGGCTCGACCTCCATCAAAAGGCAGTGGGGTTGCAGTGTTTGCCAGGTTCCCTCTGTCATTGGCCACCTTTGTAACAAACATTGCAGAGGCTCTTGCTGACCACCCTCCCAACAGAGCCACACATGCAGTGGTGCTTCTTATGGTGGTGTTTAAACCCTGCCACAGGGTGAGAGCCTTTTCTTTGGAGCTCGGACGGGAGGGAGGTGCAGCTGGCAGCCAGGTGCAGGAGCCAGGTTTGTTAGTGGGTTTTACACTGCACCCTCCAGCCTGGTTTGTGGGAACCAGAAATTAATTTGAGGCTTCTGGAAGCCTCAAAATATCCTCCACTGTGAATTGGCCCCATTGCATTGCAAAGGGTGGTTTGATCCCTTTGTTGGTGTCCTGCTGCTCACACCCAGAGCATTAAAGAAGCAGGAGCCCCAGCTGTGAGGAGTTGCTAAACATACACAAATGTGAGGTGCATGGAAAACTTGAATAAAACTATGGCCAAACCTATATTTTTGTCCTATCTCAATGAATGGAGGAAGCAATGGATTCCACCCTTGTTTTTCAAAAGCATCAAAGAGGGAAAAAAGCCCACCAGCACCCAAAACCCCTCCAGCCCCAGTGATAAAGGTGGTAAAGGTTGTGTTGAGGCTGCACATCCCTGGGAGCAGACAGGACTATATGGCTCAGAGCCCAGCACAGGAACAGTCCTGGCTGTGGTGAACCCAGACTCCTGTGAAAGTGAGCAGTGAAATGATGTCTCCACTGTGGGAGTGGAAATTCTGGGTCTGTGCAAAGTCTCTTTCCTCCAGGAAGACAGGGATTTTCGGGACCTCTGTAAGCAACCCTGGGGCTTAACCTCAGACCAGCCAGGCTGTGGTGGTACAGCCACCCCCAGCCCTGGCAGCGGCTCAGCTAATCCATGCACAGTGTATTCCTGGCTCTCCTCTTCCGGGCCCGGCACTGAGACAGCAGAGTGGTTTTAATGAGGGCACATAAGTTAAAATTGTGCGGTTTTTTTAACTTTTGAAAATTAGTGGCAGACTAGGGCTGTTCAGGTTGCTATTTTAACTGCTCCAGATGTCAAGCATGGCTCAGCCAAGATCAATGCGTAATCCAAAGGAAATACTATTAATTTCAAAGGAATGTGGTCAATATTTAAATGTTTTGGATCTTTTTAATATGTAGACAGTGGTAGTGGTCTAACAGGGCTTATTAACTCTGCTTTTGGAGCGGTGATTCCATTAGCATGAATTAATGGCTATTAACATTATTGATTTTAATTTATTCTAACATGCGGGCCTGTAACAATATTGGTTATTTTAGATATTCTCTGAGGCTGTACCGAGTCAGGAGCTGTTGGTTTAAGGCCTGATCCCACAAGCTTTTATCCTTCCAGTTCCTATTTAAGCCCTGACTTAGCTCCAAGCCTGCAGAGTGACTCCTGCTGGCTCCAGCAGCAGTCGGATTGAGCCTGCTCAAGTCCTGCTTCATCCAGCCCCAACAGCTTCAGCCTCATCTGCAGGGAGGCTTTGCTGGTCTGTGCATGGCCAAGGTGGATTTAACCCTTGGAGCACATCATAGCCACTGAAATATCCCCTCTGCTCTACCTCCACATCACAGCAGGAGCCAACCTGGGCTCTTACACTCAGCAGCGGTGAGTGGGTTGGACCTGGTCTATATATTAAACTCTATTTCTAAATTAAGCCCAGGTAGACCAATTTCCCCCTCCTCTGACTTTTTGTGCCTATTAAATGTATAAAGCGCCTATAAGGCAAAGGGTTTCTAATGAGGAACAGAGTCTTCTTGAATGTTCTCTTAAAGGTATGGAAAAAATGGAAAGCCTTGAGAAAAAGGTTGTTTCCTTTGAATCAGATTATTAAAATAACAGTTGGGGAATGAGCTGCATCTTAGAGCTAGAAATGGACCCGTTTTTCAACAAAACAAAGAGTTCATAACTCATCATTTTCTTAACAAAATATCTGTTTTCAATAGCTGTTGAAATATTTTGCTTGTAGAGGTCACACATTCTTAGTGAAAGACGTATCTTTTTTCGGTTAAAAATATTTTTAAAAGCCAAATTATTACCGTTAAAAAAAAAATATTGTTTTAAATCACTGGTGGAATTCCAGAAAAGTTGCACAAGAACAAAATTATAACCAGCCTAGATATGTATTTTTTTAAAAGTAGGCACTCAGAAAAAAATCCCAGCCCAAAATGCCAAAGATTTCAGTCTGCGTCAGAGAACACTCTCAATAAAAGGAAACCTTCGATTCCTTTGTCTGAAGAAACCTCACCCTTTATTCATGTCTAAGAGAAATGGTTCTAGTTACTGAGAGAGCGTTTGCCTTGCACAAAAAAAATGTTTGTGTGGGAGATGTTTTACATTTGAGTGACGCCAGAGAGCCAAAATGTGGAGCTGTATATTGGCAGTAATGACCACAGGCTGATGTAGCTGGAAAAGTTCAGCTGAAAGCCTTTGGGGAAAGGGAAGGATTTCCCTCCCATCTCCAGGCAAGTGGGTGTTTCTGGATAAGGCCAGGCTCTTTCTGTGTGGGAAAAATCCAGGGCAGGCAGTGTATCAGCCAGTATGAATGTGTGGCACAAGGGCCACAAGTGTGGCCAGGGCACAGGGACCCTGGTGCCGTCGCCCTGGCTGAGGGCACATCTGGGCTGCACATCTGGGGCTGTGCACACCTGCCCACCCGTGGGCTCTGTGCTATTTCTGCCTGTATGCACTAGATGGCATTGCCAACTCAGCTACAGGGAGTCTGGGCTCCGGCGGGGGGTGGGTGAGGAACCACAGCCCCGGCGTTGTCTGGGCATGCTGGCACTGCGACGGGCTCCCATGGCATCCTCCTGGCTAGTGCTTGGTGAGGGCTGGGGGCTGGCTTCATTTGCAGGGATCCAAGCTCTTGCACACTGTGTCTCAGCAGTGCTGTTGATGATAATCTGTGATTTTTTACTTTTTATATTTAAGCTTCTCTGTATTGGGGAGAGCCTGATACCACTGCCGTGTCTGACGTGGGCAAGCTGCAGCGTGCTGGTGCCTGGTCATCCCAGAGCTGCTGTCACAGCGGGTGTGACTAGGGCCCAGGCTGTGCTCATCCTTACCAGCTGACATCCAGCCTGGGATCTTGCTTTTGGGCAATGGCTGAGCACACAGCAAGAAATGGTCTTTGCTGCTGCCAACAACTCCTACAGGTGAGGTGGGCAAATATGAGAGAGGCCAGGTCATTGGGATCTTAGGGAGAAACTGAACACCAGAGACATCAGGAGTTCAGCAGCACCTCTTGATTCCCTGTTCAGGCTGTTTATTCCATTTTGCTGTGTCCAGTGAGAGCCTTGTACCTGTCCTCCCCATCCCAGTTTCTCACCAGGTTGTGCATTAGGGATCAGTAGCACTGAAGCTGAACAGAAAGCTGTGGGAAGAGGGTGTACCTGAGGGCTTGTGACCTGGTTCCTTGTGTCCAGCAGCTGGCACTGAATGCCTGAAAAGCGTGCCAGAAATGGAGAAATTGTAATCCTGTGAGTCTTCTTAAACTGTCACTTTATCCTTGGAGTCTGAGCTGATTTTTGAGGGCCAAAGGTACCTCACTGTTATTTTTGTATGCCTAGGTTCATTTGCAGAGAGCAAACCAAGTCCATAAAATCAAGGAGGAATGCCTGGGTTGGACCTGCAGCACAGCAGTATCCCTGACAGCAGGAAACCCATTCCAGGGCGTGTTCTTCAGGGTGTTCACCCCACTGTGCAACCTGGGAGGCTAAACAGTTCTAGAACAAGCAACCAGGGCTGCTTAGTGCCCTCTTGGGTGTTTGTGCTCCAGGACTGTGAGCACCTCGTGCCCTGGCAGTGTCAGCCCCAAGGCTTCTCTGGGACAAATGTGTCATTGTTTGTATCCTGCCTTGCAGTTTCTCTTGAAAACTAAATCCTGAGTATCATTCAAGTAGAACAGTTCCTGCTTTCCCAGATGGCAGCCAGTGAGGAATATGCTCCCCTAGAAACGTCTGCTGTCTCCAGCTTGTGTCCTCAGGCAGGTTGACGGCTTGTTTTTCATTTAGAGTTCCTCTTGGTTTCCTGGGGCATCCTTCAGGGCACTGGTGTGTGGCTGCCAACAGATCTAATGATCCACAAAAGTATTATTTGTGTTGTGTTAGCGTCTCAAAGTATCTGTGTGACTTTCCGTGCTGCTCAGCTATGTGATCAGTGTTGGCATTGCAGAAATGCTCATGAAAAATATGCAGGATAAATCTCCTCGTTCCCACTGCAACCCTCTAAAAACTAGTGATGTGGGAGACTTCATGATGCAACACTCCTCTGCAGACTTGCAGAATCCTTCTCTCTGTATGTAACTAAGAGTTTGTTTGTGGGGAGAGCTGCTCACACCACTTTGGGCATTCAAGTTTCCATGGAGAGGGACTTGGCTGCCTTTCCTGCCTGGGAAATGCAAGGCTTGGAGCTGAACGGCTCTTGGAAAATGAAACATTTGTGCTCAGTTGAGCTTCCCAGAAGCAGGAGTTGGCCTGAGTGTGTTGTTTGGGCCATTGCAGCACTGTCAATCAGCAATTCTTGGTTTCAAGCCTTGTTTTGTATGGGGCGTATTTTGTAGGATCTTTCGCAAGTCTCTTCTCTGTCTCTGTTACCCCCTTGGAGGGACAGACATAAAACATATCTCTAGCAAAGAACTAATAGCTGCGAGCTAGAAGTGGTGCTGCAGGACTCTCTGTTCCCATTAACCCCCTGATTTATTGCTCTGCACCCATTGCACCACTGCCATGTGTTACCATTTCTGATGGATTGTGGCAGTTCTCCTGTTAACATGAGCCACCAGCCTGTGCCATGTCTCATGCTTGAAATGCTGAGCAAACCCGAAAAACTTACTGGTTCATATTTTAATGCTGAGCCGAATTTAATTTTTGATTCTCCTTTATGCAAACATACCAATTGTCTTAGGAGCCAAAAAATTTGCTGCCACCAACCCTTTTGACTAAACTGAAATGCAACTCACTCCTTGGTATTCCTGCAGACCTTTGTGATGTGACACATTGAGAGAACCGAACATCTGTACCAGGGACTGTGACGTGGACAGGAAATGTGTATTTTTAGTGCTCTCATAGGGACGAAATCTCATTAAATTCATGTGATCTCAAACCAGTTATGTTCCCTGTGCAAAACCCAGGCCTCCAGCAGTGCAGCCTGTGTCTTTAAGACAACGAAAATAAACCAGCAGCATCTGTAATGTCCTTCTTAATGCGATAAATTAGGAAGCATATGTAAGGACACAATCCTAGGGACTACTGTAAACATAAGTGATTGGAGAAGGGGGGTAAGACAGTGTGTCAGTCTTCAGCTTTATTAAAGGAGCCAGTTATGCGCGTGCACGACTTGGAGTGCCAGTCTCCAAACATTATGATTGCCACAGTCACTCTGAGGGGTGTTCATCTGCTAGGTAAATAAAAAGTGAGATACTCATATTTACAATGGAGATTGTGTGAGTATTCAGCTGGCCCTCGCTCTGCCGGCCTGGACCACTTTCATTGCACGTTCCTCATCGCGGCAGTCAGCGGCTCGAGAAAATCTCGTGGTAAGACTTGCCTCAGAGGTGGCAGGACCACATGTGACTTCACTTGGAAGAGCAGGTTAGAAACTCTCCTCAGAGGTCTGACCCCAAACTTCCTGTTTAACTCAGGCAGTTCCCAGTAGTGTCTTTCCCAGTCAGGGCCAACTGCTGTGCAGTGATACATCATCCCACTCGAGTTGCTGCCACTGGCTCTAACTCCATCTCTGTATTTCAGTCTCCGAGCATGCAGTGGCAGCCTGGGAAGGTCAGGGCAGCATTTGAAGCCCCAACTGCAGTGGGAGCTCCCAGTGCTACAGGACTTCATGGAACCACAGGATGCTGATCCTCACCACGGCCTTTCCAACTCAAACAGTTGGAGATGGAGTTTCAAAACATAACGTGCATCATCATAGTGACTTCTGCATGCTGTGTCAGTGCTGTGTCTGTTTTCTTCTGTGCTGAGCAGTTTGCAGTTGACACATATCCAGTGAGGGATGGTGTCCTCCATTTACTACTAAAAAACAGGTCCCCTCTCATCCTTCCCATCTTCATAGTCAGGGTTTCTGAATGGAGGAGCTGGAGCAGGTCTGTGCTCTTTGGGCACTAAAATCCAGGTGAAAAGTAGTCTGATCACAAACTATCCATTTCCAAAAGGGATCCCCAAAAATGAAGTAATAACTTCTAAATTATTTCAATGACCAGCAAACCTGTGAGTCCATCTTGCAAACTAGCAATCAGATGCTCTTGTTGCCATCCATGTTCCTGGAGAAAGTATTTCTTTTTGGTGGTTTTCACATGGATCCGTGTGATTAATTCTGTTGTGAGAGCGAGCCAGCTCCATCTGAAGTTGGGGGTTGATGTTAGTGCTTTCATAACAGAATTAATACCTAAAAGTATGTTTCATAATATGCTCGAGACATGATCTGTCTTTCAGTGTGTGAACTCTATCTTAGAATTACAGCTAAACCTCTGCATTTTAGTATCTAGATGAAGGTTTGATTATCTAGGAAGAAAGAAAGAAAAAAACCTTAAGCATATGGTACTGAACAGAGAGTTTTATCTCGATGGATTTTGTTCATAACCTCCTTGTGGAACTTAACAGAAAATTAGATCTCTGCCACCGAATTCTTAAAGGCATTAGAAAACACTATGGAGTAGATCTTACCTTCCATCAAATTCCACTCCAGTGACTTTTAAAGAATGCAGCTGTTTCACTCGTTTAGAATTCTTTCAGACTTTTCCACAGGGGATATTTCTAGTTTTGCAAACAGTTTCCCATCAACTCAGTGAGGAGGGGGAAAAAATAAAAAGAAAAAAAGGGAGAAAGGCATTTTTTCTTGAGGAAAATCTTATGGGCTCAGCTGGAGCCTTTCCTGCAAAGCTGCTCTCCCAAGGCCCAGAGAGCTGCTGGAAGTTCCCATGGCTGCTCTTGTGCTCTGTGCACTGGGGGCTCAGGGATGCTCTCCCTGGGTGCAGATAATGTGGTTGTGTTGTGCCACATGTGCAGAAGTAATGAGGTTGGATTCCCAGGGCTAAAGTCCCCAAGGACTTTGGCCACCAAACCTCCCCCCATGCCCCAAAATCACCATGTTTAAAAAAGAAAAAAAAAAAAAAATCTAAGAAATACTGCAAGGAATATGTTGCACGTTTATTTCAGCTGGTGGTGTCTTTCCAGCCAAGAAAACCCCCCTTTGGCTAAATTTTGATGGTCCCACTGTGGGTGATGAACAAATGTTCCCTTCTCCCTGTGTGACTGCCTGGTAAGTATGCTTTGCTTTGAGAAGGTGTCCTCTTGTGCTGAAGTTCCGACATAATTAGTCCTAACCCAAAAGAATATTACTGAAAGATCTAGTCTTAATCCAGCCAAATGACTTGGGTGAGGGAGAAAGACTAAAGGCTATGGAAGGTTTGCAACTGGGAGCATCAAGTTGTTGCTGAGCTCGGGCACCAGTCCCTAGCCCAAAAGCCCAGCCAGATTGGGAGCGTGGCCGAGATGTTTTGGCTTTTCTTCCACTTCTATTTAGGTGTCTCGGGTTTTGGCTCCACCGAAGGATCACAGCACATTGTGTGACTCTGGCAGCTCACGGTGTTCAGCTGGGAAGGAGTGGAAATGGGCTCCAGTGACAAAGGTGGGAACACCAGGGATATTTCCTTGTCCTTCTCAAAAACAGCTGTGTGTGATGCTGACTATGAAGTCAAAATGAAAGATGGCTTGTTCTTTGGGGTTTTTTTTCCCCTTCTTTAAATAATCTCTACATATGGAGGGAGGAATGAGAGAGAAGGGGGAGCTTTTGATCTGTGGTCTTGGGCAAGCAGGAGATTGACCCAGCAGCGTTTCTTGCAGGTCGGGGAAGTTAAATGGAAGCAAACCAAAATTATTAAAACAAAAACCGATGTGAAGGAGAATCATGTTTCCTGAAGGGTTTTGCTTCTCTTGGGTGTGGTGGTCTCTCTTGGCCTGGTGTTGGGCTGAGCTCACCGCTGGGCGGTCACCGCGCAGCCCGCCAGGACCACGTACCCCGCTTTGTTCTCGGGACACAGGGTGGGGTGGTTTATTTAACCAGATAACTTAGAGCCCCAGAGGACTCCGGGCTGCTGTTTATCTTTCAGATAGTCAGCATTACGTACTGTACTGTATTCCTTTCTTTTATCTGGGATCTTTTTATTTAATGAGTGCTAACCAGTAATACATGCTTTCCAGCTTCCGTCTCACAAGCACCAGAGAGACTTGGACTTGCAGGCAAGATAACGGGCAAACTAGAGCTTGGGGAAATGGTGAGCCCTTGCCTGCAATGCCCTGGTGCAGGCGCAGTTGGGTTTAACTCTGGGCTGGGGAGCAGATTGTTGCAGCATTGGGATGTTAGAAAAGGCAGCTCTGAATGCTGCCAAGCTCCTTGAGGAGGTGCTGTAGGCCTGCATTTTCCTCTCATGTGATTCTTATGCTGCCCCAGCTGTGCTCTGGTTTGATTTCCATCTCATGTTGGGAGCACTCACAGCTTCAGCCTGAAAAGATGGGTGTTAAATGCAATGCTGGACCAGCCCTTGACATAAGCAGTGACTCACAGGTCTGGAACCGTGTGGGTGTCTCCTGTCTCCCGAAGCATCCACTTCCCAAAGAGAACCAAACCCCTCTGTGGTGCCCAGCTCCTGGTGCTGTTCACTGCAGTGGGGACAGACTTCTACACTCTACCTGTTGTATGTGCAGCAGCTCTGCATGCACATGGGTTGCAGAGACCAGTTTTAACTCCATGAAGGTTTAGTCTGCTGCCTCCTCATTTATCAAAGGAATGGACTTGGAGTTTTCATTTGGTTTCATAAGACAACAGTGCTTAGGTAAAAAAAGGAAATACTTCTAGCCCAATTGCCTGATTCCAGCCCTGTTTGATATGTGGTTTGGTATCCCAGAGAGATCGAGGTTTTCTGAATTTTATAAAATCAAGTAGCAGAATTATGAGGGAGGACTCAAGTTTGGGGAGAAGGTTGTAGTGTGAGTCTCTACCTCAGTTGCCTTCAGAAAACCCACAGGCAAAAGCTGCAGAAAACTGGGTTTCCTAAGTTTAACTGTTCACAGGTCTCCTTGTTTTTCTTGTATGTGTGCCTGTAAACAGACCTACATCTATCTTTCCATTTCACACGTTTTCACCTCATCTTGAAAATGGAATGTGTTGCAGGCAGGAACCCTGAGTCACAAAGGGACTGACCTGAGAGTAAATAAATGACAGCAAGAGAAGCTGAGGGGATAGCTGAAGGAAAACCTTAGGTCAAGTCTAAATATCAGCGTGGAAGTGCTGTACATACCCAGACAGGGAGCAGGGGTGGAGTTGAGGCATATTTGGGACTCGGCTGTCTCTGAGCTATTTAGTACCTTGTGAGATGGCACAGAAAGACTGTTAACAATGAATCTGCTGCCACTCAGGGCAGCCTGGAGTCATTGTGGTTTAAAAAATAAATTATCATATAAATAGCTGCTTAGAAATCTCATCCTGAAGACCACAAAATCTCACCAGTGCGTAGCTTTTTTGGCTTATGTAGCATCATGTCTACTTGCAGAATATTTTGGCTGTGTGTTGTAAAACCGCTTCCTATTTTAAAAAAATATAATAGGAAAAGAATAAAGTCTATTGTCGGGGGCAACTGCTGGTGGTTTCCTAGTGCCTCTCATTCCAGGAGGCTGAGCATATTCTAACTGAATTTTGCTCTCTGTCTTTTCTGAACCCACCCCACGATGCTGCTGTCTTGTGGAGACTGGTACCCCCCCTGCCCTGGCTACCCAGAGGTGGCCTGGACCACCCACAGGTTTGGTTTCACACACTTTCTGGGTAGTTTTTGTGAAGAATTGGTGGGTTTTGAAAGACCAGAGGAGAGTGTGGTGGTGAACAATCTCACAGCTGTGCTCCTGCAGTTGGAAATACCACCGGGATTTTCCTTCTCAAGCCTCCTTCTCCTGGTGACGGTCATTCTGTTCTGCTGTCCTAAAGCAAGGCTGAGTATGACCAGTTGGAATCTGGTGACTTTATAATGTGAAAAAGTGCCAAGGCCTTTGGTATAGGCACGTCACCTTCTCTCAGGGTTATGGATGATTAATAACTACATTTTCGTTGACTTGAATGGGAGCAGGATCAGATACCAAGAGCGAAAATCCTTCCAAGAAAATTGTTTGGAATGACCTCCAGCCAGTCAGCTCGGACAGAATCCATCCTTGGGTTTTCCTATGCTACACCGTTTCCGGCCAGTGAACTGCTTATTTGTTTTAGTTCTCTTTGGTTTTGTTTGCTTTTTTTTTTGCTTATTTGTAACTTCCCTTTAGGAAAAAAAAAAAAAAAAAAGAGCAGGCTGGGAAGTGCAGCAGTGCCACCGGAGGCTGTGGGACGGTGCACGTGGTAATGATCCTTTCAACAGGTTTTTTTTCTCAGCCGTTCAGCGAAAGTTTGCAGTCCCAGCACAAAATGCGAGAATGATGACTGTATCACAAAGACATTTTCCCAGCATGGCTTAGCTGTGATATGAAACAAGCTGGTTTTCTCATGAGAGGGGAGTAAATCCTTGGAAGTGTTATTTTTCTAAAGTTTTATTTGAAAAGTACTAGCATGACCTTTTCTTGATGTTGCTTTTTCTTTCTCTTTTTTCTTTGTAAAAACCCTTGCAGGATTGTGATTAGCAAGATAATGAATACCATCTGCTTTTAATCAATTCCTTCCTTTTCTCCCAAACCCTCCTAACTTCTAATATTAATGGAAACAGATTTGAATACTGGAAGGGGCCGCTCTGGAGAGCGCTTGGGTATTTACTAGGTGAAAAGTGAAATTGCACAGGTTTATTTCATGGGGTAGGGCATTTGACAGGTGCAATTTTTCTTCTAGATGTGTTGCATGCCTGTTTTATAAACCAAAATTCATACTGACACATGAGATTATAATTCTGTATTGAAGGGAAATTTTAAGAAGAGGAGGTGACCTCTAGCATGAACTGGAGCTGCTGCCCAAGCTCTTCCAAAGGGTTGGTGATTATTTACTGCCACAGTGACACACAGGGGGATAAATGTGGTTCACAGGTAAAGCTGAGAAGCAAAAGATGCTTCCTGGGAGGACAGTGATGCCCATGAGAGTTTGAGTGTAACTGCTCTGTTAGTTTTGCAAAATATCCAAACAGGACTTACTCACACAGCTTTCCTCAGTGCCTATGCATTCAGATTTCCACTGTATTATTTTATCTTGGAAGCAGAAAAAGTTTAAACTAATTTGCTGTCAAGCCTTGCTGCAGATCAAACTGTTTTTTTCCCCCCAGATAGGAATCAGTTTGATTTGTGCTTTTCTCTTAGGTTGGAATCAATCATCCTGCTCTGATTTGAATGACCATTTTACCCCTCTAAAAGTTTGAATTACCAGGCATTCCTGGGATGTTTTCTTGATTGGGTTCAAGGCATTGTGTGTTCCCATCTGTCCTGGCTGATTACGAACCAGCTCTGCCAGCTAGTGTTGGCTGGGAAACCTTTTCTTTCATGCATTGGTCCAAACTGGGTCCTGAGAAGAGAAATTGTTGTTTCTACCACAAACATTTGTGACAAGGTGGTCCCAGCAGGGAGTGCTGGTGTTCTGCTGTGCCTGCCATGGGATGGATGTCCAGTGCAGCCAGCCAGCAAGTGCTGGTGGTTGGGGTGCCATGGGTGTTCTGTCCCAGAGACCTTAAACTCTAAAGAGATAAGAGATGCTGAGAAAGAAGTAAATGAGGGTTCTCGAGTGCTTGGGATCTGCAATCCAAAGTGATGCTGAGTGAAGGCTCTGGGCCAGCATGGGCCTGCATAGCTGCTGGGCTGCTTGGGTTATCTGCCCATATGGTTCCTACAGGGAAGTTGTATCACCATGATGTGAATGGCTTCTGTGGATATTTTCTTCCCCATTTTGAAATTGCTGTTCACCTTTTCACTGAAACCTCCGATATTCATTCTGCTTCATGCAATCCTTAGATTTTGGGCTGGGCATGGGCCAGCGTACACCTTTGAGCCTAGACAGGGATATCCCCTCCAATGCCCCTCATCAGTGACCGTGGACCCTGGATATTTCAAGCCGAATGGGCTTGTTTCCATCACACAAGGTGTTCTGGGTGGTGTTGCTGTTTGCTGGGGGATCCTGCATGCCTGTGTGAGTGTCTGAATTAAACCAGGACTTTTACCATGAGAGGACATGACGTGTACATATTCTTTGTCCTCAATCTGGCACGGGTTCAACCTGGGGTGCCACAGTCCTGCTGGTTGCTTTTATCTTTGCAGGGCTGTTTGGTGAGAGCGGGGCAGAGGCACGTCCCGAGCACCGACGATCCTTAGGCTCACGAGGTAAAGCACAGACAAAGCAACCTCTTTTCAGAAGCTGGCTGTAAACATCTTGAAACAAATTTCCAGTGGAGAGTTTTTGACTTCCCCAGCCTCTTCCCTAATCCCTTGTTACTGGAGCTTTTGGGGTGAGACGCCTGAAGTCGCACAAGGACATGCATGTAATGCCGCTGATTAGCCCACACAATTGCAGCAGCTAAAGCCTGGTGCTACCAAACAACGCGCTCTTGTTCCCTTTCTCTCTTTACAGGGCAATGCTGGCGTAACATCTTACATTTCCCCGGGACGTGGAGCCTGAAGTGAGTGAGCCTGGGCTGGAGCCAGGATGCCGGCCGAGGCAGGGACGCAGATATTGCTGGATTGTTCCTACAGGTGCCTGATTGTGCTTCTTTGAAGGGGGGATGCAGTGCCACGTGCTTTGCCATGTCTTGGAGAGCCTTCCTGAACAGGGGGACTGCATGAGCCAAACCTTCCTACTGGAACTTGTCACTGAAATTCCAGGGTGGATGGAATAGAGGGGAGAATAACAGTTGATCCTGATCACCTCCAGGAGCATGCACGTGCTTTTCCTACTCTTTGGAACCTCTGAGAGGCTCTGGTTAAGGTTTGGACAGGGAAGAGGCCGCCTTCTGGCTTGGTGCTGAAAACATGGATATGGAAGCACTGCATGGTGAAGGCAAGATCAAAGATCACAAGCAGCAGAAGCTCCACATCCAATCTCTGCATGGAGGATGTCCCCTGCACTTCCCATTGGCACCCGCCCACTGCCAGCCAGCCTGCAACCGTGTGAAGGTCAGGCAAAAATAATAGCTCTTTTTGCAATGCTGGTTGAACAAAAGCAAGAGGTAGGGAGTAGAAGGGAGGGAAAAATGGCTGTGGTTTGACAAAAAGCCTACATCTGGCACCTACACATTGCTGACGGGGGCAGGCAGAGGCAGCAGTGGCTCATGAAAGGACCCCTTACTCTTAGCAGCCGTTTCTCATGCACAGACTTTAAAGCCTCCCTCGCCTCCCTGCTCCTCTGCAGCTTCAGTCAGGGTGGGTGTGGAGGTTGGACATGGTTCAAATTCTGCATTTCTGGCCCCGCAGAGGCTGTTCTGGCTCACCGCGATGTCACCGCGCGGGAATGCGCTTCCCCTGCGCTGGGACATCTCTGGCCAACACCAGATACCCTTCCTTCCTGCCTGCTCCCATGGTGGGGATTATTGCTTTTGGCTTCTCCTGGCTTTGAAAGGCTTCCAAAGAGCTCAGCTCTCACAAGCTGAGAGCGGAGACAGAAAGCCTCTCCCTGCCTCACCTGTTTGTGGTTATTCAGCTCCCTCCCTTCACGCTTTGGCACAATAATGGCCTGAAAGTAAAACAAGAGGCAAGTTCTCCCCCCGGCTCAGAGCACTGAATGAAACCCAGCCAGCAGGGCCTATTGAGACAGCATCGAGACAAATGTCAACTTTAACACAAAGAGGCTTAAATGACTGACACAGAAAGGAATAATCTCGGATCTGTTTTCCAGGCTGCTCCCCAGCATAGTTGTGCTGCAGACGGAGACAATTTTCAGTTCCCCGGGGAGATTGTATAGCCAAAAAAAGATACTTGGTGGTGATATGCTATAAGACTAGGTCATGAGAATGGATGTTTGGAATAATGACAGAATTCATTATAGACAAACTAAATTAACAGAATGTCTTGAGAAACATATGGAGAGGAAATTGCCACTGAAGCCCTGTGAAGTGTAGCTTTACTTCTTATTGTGCTGGGCTCTCCCAAGTCCTCTATGAAACAGGACAGGGAGTTATAGAAGTCATTTTGTGGCAACTCTGAATCTGTTGCCTTTTTGTTTACAAGATGGCTATTTGCCTCTGAATCCTCTGGAAAAGAAAAAGTAATTAAGACTCATAAGTAATGGGATTGAAATGAAAATATAGCCATCTCTCCCCAGAAGCAAGAAGAAAATAATGTCCTAGTTGGTGTCTTCTTGATCATGCTCAGACCTTAGCAATGAAGTGGGCTGCAGTGTGGGGGCTGCACTCATCTGTGCCAGGCACTGAGAGCACCCCACCCTGCCCTTGCATTGCATTTGCTTTGTCAGGCACCACGAGCATCCCTGCCTGTCTGGGTGCTGCATTTGTCTGTGCCAGGCATCTCCCAAAGCAGTCCCTGGTCCAGCTGCCCCCAGCTGCAAAGAGCTTTGATCCCATAGCTGCCACTTTGGGGGATGTGCCCAGGGCCTGGCCAGAGGCTCTGCACGGGTGGGTTTCTCCCTCAGATGCCAGAAGGAGCTGAGGACCTTCCTGGGAGACCCCGAGGAGTCTGAGCTGTGCTGGATTAATGAACCCTTGATCTTTTCATTAGGATTAATGAATCCTCAGTCCAAGGGGTGTCCTCTCCAGGACCTACATTTCCTTCAGGACTCACCAAAGAGTGTAGTTGCCTTTTGCAATTATCTCTTTAGTTCAAAGCTGTCTGGTAACACCTGGAAGCTCCAGGAAGTATCCCTGTGTGGCTGGTGGCCCCATGGTACTTTTGGGTGGCAAATTGCTGAGCAGAGACTTGGAGCCATCGCTGTGGGCTTCCAGCAGGGAGATACATCCCAGCTTGGTGCCAGGAATCCTTGCCCTCATGGAAATATGGAGCACTTATGTTTCCGACTCACATTCCTCTGTAGAAGAGACATCAAGACTGTAGAAAAGAGCTTTTAAAGTCATGACTCAGCAAACAGCTGGAGCATAAAGGAGTAGTGTTTCATAGGGAGAAATCAGCCTAGAGAAACTCAAGATAAACAATTGAATAAGAGGGGAAATTAGAGGGGTTTGCATGCTTTATTTATATTTATTCATACACATATATCTAACACCTATATGTACATGCCTGAAAAGTGAAGGAAGCATGTCACAAATCCAGAACAGTGCTTGCCTGGATCATGGTGCAGAAAAAGCAGGAGGATGTTCTGCAAGCGTTGGTTAGCCTGGCATATGTCCTGTGCTAACTAATGGCAAATTCAATTAGTAAAGAATTAAAGGATTGAGATTCAATTAATGTGGAGCATTATGGAAATCGTCCTTTTTTTGCAAAGAAACCTGTTTTTATTCTTTGCCTCCCCAAGATGTGTAAATCAAGGTGACAGGGAGAAATGATGCATTTTGAAAGATGTTTGGCTTAGTATTTCAGTAGGTCCCAGAGGTAGAACATGGCTTAAGTGTTTAAGAATGAGCTAAATGAGTAAACTCAAAGAGGAGCTTGGTGAGAGTCTACTGCAATAGGCTCCTTGCATCTGGAAGGGAAGAGCTGTAGTTTAAAGAAAGTACTATTGGGTTTTTTGGTTTTGTGTGTGGGTTTTTTTGTTTTGCTTTGTTTTGTTTTGTTTTCCTTGAAAGCCCTTTCAGAGCTGGAAGGGTTTGGGGCTTGGTCCACTAGAAATTAAAAGATATATCTCTACATATATAGAGAGTATCTATCTATCTGTCTGTCTATCTATCTGTCTGTCTATCTGTCTGTCTATCTATCTATCTATCTATCTATCTATCTATCTATCTATCATCTATCTATCTAATCTATCTATCTATCTATCTTTTTATTGTAAATTTTTGGCACTGCAACTGCCCCTGAGCCCCAGACTTTTGGGGAAAGCTCTGCCTTCTCCTGGGTGGTTTGGGGAGTGGGGCTGGGGGGATGAGACAATGCACTAACCCCAGGTTTTCTGCCTGTGCTTAAAAGGATTTGTCCTTGTGGGTAGCTCTGATATGGTGTGGAAAAGGAAAGGGACAGGGAAGCTCAGAGGAGTTGACAGGGGCAGAAAAAGGGTGTGAAATTCATAGTATCTGGTGTGTCTCCTTTGATGTGTCACGCAGAGATTGTGCAGGCGCTCAGACGGGAAGGGGTTAACGGGTTTCTCAGTAACCATTGAAATGGGGGCTGTTATGGTCCATTTAGGCAATGATCTGTTACAATATCAATGGCATTTTCGATGGCAGTGTCTCCTATTCTTCTATTGAAATCACAATAGCTTTGGAAGTTCATGGCCATGGCAGTCTCAGGGACAGATTTCTGTTCATTTTTCTTTGTTGTGAAGATTTTTCTTTTTTTTTTTTTTTCTTAAAGTAAATTAACTCACACAAATGCGAAAGAAGCTTCAAGTGTGTGACCTTTGGACAAAAGCTTCAGATTTGTCATTCTCTCTCCTTAACTTATGCTGCTGCTCTCAGCAATGCCCTGATACAATATCTAGCCCAGTCTGGGCTACCTGGCCACAAATAGCTGGGCAAGGCTGGAGTGACAACGTGAAATCTCCATTTCTATGCTGTTGTCAGCTTCTAACACTTCGGGGAAAAAAGTCAAAGTTGGGGAGAGGTTTTAGCTGCCTGCCTCCCATGCATTTAGATATAAAGGGAGCCTCCTGTCTTGGCCCCTCTCTGCTTCTTTAGAAACCAGGGGCTAATGCAGTCCCCAGGACTGTCTGGAGAGGTTACTCGCCCAGCCTTCACTTTGATGATTGATGACAGTGGAGAAACTAATGATATTTTATTCACCTGTCAAAAAAATTACTTGCCCTGGGCAAGGCAAGGCTAGCACAGCAGAATTTTAATGCCACTCTTTTGACAAAAATGCAGTTATCCCATTTTCCCTAATATATTATCTCAAAGGAAAAAGAGCCGTCCTGCCGAGCCCATTGCTTTGGGGTGGTGCCCAGGGGAATCTCTCCCACCTACAAAGTGCCTTGAACTTTGCATTGGGAGCATGAAATGGGCATTGCAAGCGCATTCCCAGGGTGTCCTGGTGCCTCTGCCCTTCGGTGCATTGGCAAGCAAAAATCCCCAGGGTCGGTGGGTGTTTTGTGGTATCCTCCCAAAGAAGGCAAAATATCTTTGGATCAAGAGCCCCCTCACTAGCCAGTTGTGCCTTAAATGTTGTGAGTTCGAATAGCCACAACAGACAACTTACTTGTGTTTTGCTCCACTTGGGTGATTTGTTGTTACTTCTGTGTGTGTTTATATTTCTTGATTCCATGTTATTACTCTCATCTCTTTCTTATTAAGGAGCAAACTGAATGTTACCTGTTCCTGCAGCTGCCTGACAAATGGCTCTTCCTAGACCAAACAAACTACTTGTGATTGTTAGCAAAACTGTTAATTTCCCTGCTTCCTCTTAGGTATAGCTGGCCCTAAAGCTGCATCCAGCTACACCAGCCAAGATGCCCCATCTGATTCTTTCTCATGGTTCAAAGTGAGTAAAATGTGTTGGAAATTAGTCCAGCAAAGTCATGGAAGCCATGAAGGATTTTTTTTGCGCGTAGTTTCTCAGCAGATTGCTCTGCTGTGTGTTACTCTGTGCTGTACCACAAGGCAGAGAGGAAATGGCCACCAGAGCCAACTTTTGCTCCAGTTCCCTGTGCTGCAGACAGGCTGGTGGGTGGGATGGTTGTGAGCTGACCACCAGTGGGTGCCAGATGAAATGGGGCTTTTCAAGGTGCACTGAGCAAGATTCTGCCTCCTGGGGAAGGACAAAGGGAGCTGACCATGCTGGCAGCAGGAGAGCAGACCCTGCCTCTGCTGCTCCCATGGGTTGACTGTGAGGATCTCTCTGCACCTTCAGTGCCATTTCCCCTCAGACAGAAATGGCAGCAGCCTGAAGTCAACCCTCTCAGGGTCCCACTGCATTTGCCAGGGAATGGTCCCATGGCAGAGCACTCCTGGCTGTCTCTTGGCATGTGCTCCTGAGCCTTTAATTATCTGAAACGTTGGCAAAAGGTTTCCTCAAGGAGACAATTGATAAAGTGGATGAAAGGGGATAATAGATGCCTACGCAGGCTCAGGCTTTGAAAAGCTGGATTCCCGCAGCACGGCTTAAAGTGCAGAGGTGTGAAAAGTAAACATTTCATCTTAACGCCAGCACAGGTAGAGCTGTTCAAATGGGATGCCAGCTGCTCTGAGCAGCTGAACTTATCTGAAGTACCGTTAAATTTCGTTAACAAAGAAATCCACAGCACAAAAAATGGCTTGTGCCGACCTGTTTCTGAGCTTGCTGTGTCAGGGTGCTGCTGTGGCCCCCATGGAAAAGATGAGGGGCCCCCCCACACCCAGAGAGTGGACCTGGAGATCCAGGGCACCTCTGTGCTTGGGCTGGCAGGGGCTTCTCCTCCACCCCCCATTTTAAGCTATGCAGGGCATAGCAGATCTGCAACCTGGTCCCAGTGTGATGAGATCTCCAAATGAGTTCAGATACAGCAAGGAAATGGAGCTGAGGTATCCTCTGTTTGCTGGATGTGAGAGGCAAAGGCAGTACAAATTGCCACCCTATCCTGCAAGAGTGCCATTGCCATGGTGTGGGCTGGGTTACTGCACAAGGGGGGCTCCCAGGTGTGGGAGAATCCTTTAGGTGACTTTGTAAGTTGTACCTCTGCAGGAGTTGTGATTAGAGTGAGAGGTGAAATTGAGGGCTTAGGTGGGGTTTGAATATTACTTTTTTTTTTTTTAAGTTGGCTTTTTTTTCTTTTCTTTCTTTATTTTTTTTTTTTTTAATTAGATAATGTGACTGTCACTTTGAGTTCAGGGTCTGGTTACAAGGACTTACCTCTATTTCACAGCAAGAAATTTGTCTTGACAGTAATCAATGCAGGTTAGAAAAGAAAAGAAAACAAGAGAAACTCCAAGCATTTGCAATGTGAATGCTCCAGTACACTGCAATTGCAGCTCCTTCCCTTCCACCTCCATGGAGAATAAAAAAAATACTTTTTTGATATCTCCAATGCGATTATGGAGATAGAAATGAAACTTATGGGAATGAAAACTGGTGTGTCTCAGGGATGCCAGACTTTGAGCACAGAGCTTCCACAGAAAGCATGCAAGCTCCCTCTCTTGAAAATCTCCCTTGGCTTTTTAAGAGTCTGCCCTGGTGTGATAATTCCCGTGTTGCTGTTATTGCCCCCTGTAAAATTACAATGCCATGACCCATTTTCGCTGTTTCCATAGGAAGTGTTGGCATTTCAGGAGAAACTTGAAAACCCAGCTGTTTTTCTTCAGAGGAGCAGCAAGTAGGCAAGTGGGAGCTTGAACATGTCCTCACCTCACGCTGGGATTTCCCATGAGATATGGTGCTGGGGTTTATGAAGCACCTCACTTCACTTGGCCAAAGTTTGTTTTTTTCAGCAAGAAACATCTATGTGTTTTTACCCCAAGAAGACAGACCCTTCCCCCTGGGCTGCAACAGCGACGGACCCACTTCTGATGCTGTGTCTGCCTTACTGTCAGGGGCTGAGGGGCAGGTGAGCACTTCCAAAGCTGGCCTCTAAAAGTCCCTTCAAGGCATGTGCTGGTGGACACCACCAACCTTCTTTTATGAACAAAAAAGCACTGAGAGCTGGGCGTTGCCTTCACAGTGACTGTGATATTTTTAATGCTTTTTCAGCCGAGATGGGGCTTCGTAACATTCTTCGTAGCCTGTGGAAAGGGGAGTGAAAGCTGAATTACTGAGCAAGTAACCTGCCCCACAGCCTTGGGAAGAGTCACTGGAACACCAGATTGATTTGCAGGCTGTGGATTTGCCCGTACCTTTCCCAGAGCTATGACTTTGTGTTACCACTAAGTGGCAGCCGAGTAAAAAATATGGTAAAATGAAACTTTCCTGAGTAAATATTTTAGCTGATGTCAATGCAAGGTGCAGAAGCAGAAAGGGAGATTTCTAAGCCCTTGTTCCTCAGCCCGGAAATGCCCTGCTGTTTATCTCAGGAAATTAAACCTTGGGAGGGGACAGTGATACACATACTGTAGGAATACATACAGGTTTTTCATAGCAGAGTCTCAGTGAACAGATGGATGTGCTGGGGACCAAAGGAAAAATTCAGCCAACTTCTACCTCCTGGTTTGGCCAGGATGATATTCAACATTTACAGAAAACAGCAAAAAAAAAAGGTTTGGGGCATCAATAAGTGGCATAAAGGTGTGCACAGTGGGAGTAAAGGCAGGGAATCAGGCTGGTAGTGTTCCCCACCCCCAGTCACTACGGACGATGCCATCTGCCAGCAAAACTGATCTTCCCCACGTAGCAAGCCCCTGGGTAACGTTTGGCTCTGATGCATTATTAACCATTTTAATTTTTAAGTGGTTTGAAAGATACTCAGGTAAAGCCTCCTGAAAGCAGAAGGCAGAACTAGGTCAGACACGGAGTGCGTTGGCTTTAATTAGCACCCGCGCAGATTTTTTTAACCTTTTGTGAAATTCGGGGACCTCCGGTACCTCCACTGCTCTGCGCCGGAGCCGAAGCAGAGATGACCTCTTCAGGGAGAAACAGTAATTGGAAGTGTCAGTTATCTGAAACTTTTATCCGAGGAGGCAGGATCCTGGGCACTGTGCCAAGGTTCTTACGTTTGGAATATTTTAAAATATTTGAAGAAAGTAGCATGCATGGCATAAATTTTAATGTTCAAAGGACTCCTGAGATAACTTTTTTTCCAAGCGTAAAGCAAATAGTAGAAAGGGAAGATAACTATCACAAAGTCATCTAAAAATGCCAGGGGGGGTTGTGTCTCAGCCACCAACAAAATCTGATGGTGTCAGTCTGCTGAATTTCAGCCAAGGCTGGCCCTAATTCAGTGTTGCAATTGCTGGTTCTGCATATAGTTTTTCTGCTCCACACTTAAATTGTGCTTAAGTCATGCAACATGAGTCTTGATGTCACGGAGGCAGCTCCCAGTTGCCCCCAGTGCCAGGATCCTGGAGATGATGCAGTGCAGCTGAGAGCAGTATGGATAGATCTCTGGGATACAGCGACACTATCCCTGATAGGCCTATGGTGAGCCAGAGCAGTGAGCTCAAATAAGTGTGGGGTGGGTTGGGGTCTCCCCTTGGGCAGGATTTCTTGGGGTAGTCCTGATCATTTCCCTGTCTGATGTGATTTCCCCCCTTCCCAGCGCATCTTTTTGTGGAAAGTCCCCTAGGGAGGTGGCAGCACCAACCATGCCTTGCTTTGCCCTGGGACCTGTGCTGACCCAGAGCCTTTCTGAGGCTTGTTTTTCCTCTTTTCCCCACACAGGGTTGAGCTCACTCCCTTGGATGTCTCAGCAGCCTCCAGATGCTTTCACACAGGGTACACTTGCAGCAGGAGGTAACCCCCAGCTCTGTCCTTTCTGGTGGACCTGGAACACTCTTTGTGGGGTAGATACTCATTCAGCAGGCACCTTCCTCCCCTTCTCACCACCACTGTGCCTTGTTTCCCTGGTGTAAGTTAAACATAAGGCTGAGGCTCTGCCAGGGCACTGCCCCATACGACCTGATTACTACAAGCAGCCCAAAAGGGGTCAGGCTTTTCAAATTCTGCAAAGGCTACTATTTCCTACTATTTTTTCCAAAGGTCACACCA
The DNA here is from genome assembly GCA_013399855.1 of Oxyruncus cristatus. NCBI lineage: Eukaryota > Metazoa > Chordata > Aves > Passeriformes > Cotingidae > Oxyruncus > Oxyruncus cristatus. The sequence continues at coordinate 4,378,377 of VXAY01007089.1, read as the reverse complement.
AGTGACCGTGCTTTCATCTTTGAGCCCATCCATTTCCAATGCCATCACTATTTGGAGGGACAGGGGAAAAAAAAAACACAACACCTTTTTTTCAAAATGCTTGGAAAAATTAAATAATGCAACACAAAAGCTTGGTTGAATGCAGAAGATGTGCCCAGGCGTGTGAGCCAGGCTCCCCCAGGGGGGATCAGGAAGCTGTGAGATTTGGAGTGTCATTTTCTCCAGAAGCTGAATGATTCCAGCCCAAACTTGCGCTGCTTCCAGCCCTCCCGGGAGCAGTGGCAGAGCCTGTGGGATACCCTTGGCAGAGTTCTAGCCAGGGACTGGGATGGGTTGCAGCACATCCAGGCGCAGTGGGTGGTACCTGCTCCTCAGGGAGATGGTGCTGGCAGCCTGGGGGTGGCTCCATGGAGGTCTCCCTGTGTGTGAGGTGGTTTGCCCAACCACGAACCTCGGGTTCAAGATGCCAGGCGGGCAGCTGTGGGAGCATTATCTGTGCTGTGCAGATGAGATGCTGCGAGCATGGTCAGAGCCAAGCACTGGATGAGGGCAGCGTGGTGCTGGCAGGGGACTCTTTGCAGAATGCTGCTGGGCAGCCTGTCCTGCCAAAATACCGCCTGCTGGAGCTGCTTTTCCTCACAACCTGGCATGTTTTCTTTATGGAGCAGCAGGGGCCATTCAAGGTGGTGCTCCTGAGCCCCTGTGCTTTCCTAAGGGCTTTTTCCCTCTTCTAGGGTCTAAGTTTGCAGCAGCCTCTCCTATTTTTGAGCAGAAACTCTGTAGAGCAGACTAATCTGTTTATTTCTGCTTACTCCTTTTCATGTGCTGATTCAGACATTGGTTTCCTTTGCAGTTTATCTCAGGCTCCCATCTGGATTCAGTCGGATGCTGGGCACCACTCCCCATCAGTGTCACACCATGAAACAGGCAGTGGAAGCTCTGCCAAAAGGACCTGCATCCATCCAGGGAAGTACAGAACTAGAGTTGTTTTGGATGTGCTTTTGGAGTAGATAGCACCCCATTTCTGACCAACTGTGCAGCCAGGATTTAGAGAGGAGCGTGGAGCTGTCTCAGGGTAGATTGTCTCCAGCCCGTGACATCCCCTTAGTCCCCATTTCTCTCCTGAACACACCCAAGGAACAATGTGCTGTCCCCAAGCTCTTCCCCTGCACTGTCAGGTTCCCTTTGAATTGCTGAATGTGTTAATTTCCTTGGAAATCAAGTGCTTGGCAAATAGTAATTTAGCCTGGGTTTGAATTTCTTTCGTTTCTCACCTGGTGACTCTGCCATCAGTTACAAACTCAGATAATTGAATGCTTTTTCCTTAACCAACATCTCGGTAGAAATTAGTTACATATGAGCAAAAAACCTCTGTTCCAAGGGTGACACAATATATTTCTGACTGTTTTAACCTTGTCAGTGAAGTACCAAATGGATTGGCTGTTGGAATGCCTACGGCACTGTTCTTTGTTGCTGAACACAGAAGGGGAAATTGCCTTCCCTCTTAAATCTGCAAATTTTGCCTTTTGCATGATGGTGAATAGAAATATTGCCAGATCTTCTTTAAACTCAGAGATATTAAGGACCGTTTTTCCCAGAAGAGGAAGAGACATCTAACTTTAAACGTGTGATTACCCCATTATCTTCAAAGGCAAGGAGGTGTAGCTGGAAGTTAGGCATATCCTGAGGTCCCTTGCTGAAACAGAGCCTGACAACAGAAGGAATACAAGGAGCTCAAATTTGCTGTTAGTGGTGCTGAGACTTTGCTGTAAGCAGCTGGAGAAGTGGGTGTGCACAGGGGCTGGTGCTGAGGTTCCTTTCTGGACACAAACCCAGGGACATACGCCATTCACAGGGGGTGAATACACAGACTCAGACCCTCTGCCAGAAAATTTTCAGGTGTTCTGCTGACCCCCTTGGGTCTGCATTTATATATTTTCAAAAGGCCTGGCCTTAAAGGCTTCCAAAGGTCTTTCAGGAAAGTACAACCTACTGTTTGGTGTTGGGTTTTGTTTTGTTTTGTTTGTTTGTTTGTTTTAATTGATGAAAGCTCAGCTTGTCTTTGCACCTTCATCTTTATTTTCAGTGCGTGTCTGGAAGTTAAATGGCACTAAATGTTGGGCTAAACCATGACAGGCTCTTTCTTCATGCAATTGGCTTGATTTATATAGGGTTGCAGTGGTCTTATTAGTAGCAAGATTTGTGTCTTCTGTTAATACTCGGGGTTAACTTTTGTGCACATGTGTGTGCAGGAGATAATAATGAGGAAACGTTGATAGGGAAGAATGACTTCTATAAACACAGCCATATTGGAGAACTCTCAGAGATCACATCAGCTGGCAGCAATAGCTGATCAGTCACATCAGGCAGAGCATTCCCTTGCTGAGGATGGTCCATGTTGCCCCAGTGACACAACCCCTTACACCATACGAGAGTACACAAATATGAGTGGTTTGGGTACCACCAGAGTCCCCAGGCCAGCTCTAACCCACCTGACCCCTCACCTCACTCATGTATCCCTCCATTGCAGGATAGACAGCAGGGAGGGGAATGCAACGTGGTATGTGGGCATCTATTTTGGGGAAGTATGGCAAAGATTTAGGGCAGAGAGTTACTTTGGAATTCACAGCTTTAGAACTGGTTCAAATGGCAGAAATTTTCTTCCAGATGTTTTTAAAGTGAAGGATGCAGTTGCACTGCTTGTGCTGCTCCCATAAGGCTTTGTTTTTGCTTTTGCAAGTTGGATTTACAGATTTCATTTCTCATTAAAAGTGGTGATGATTTTAAGCCTGGGAATCCTTGATGGATTTCGGATTGAATACTATGAGTCTTGTATTAATGCAGGCTAGCTGCAAATGAAGGAGGAAACCATTAAGCATGTGGTGTGCCTCATAAATATTCCATGACACAAAAGTGTTAATGTAATGATGAGAAAGGAAAGACAAAGGTGTAGGAGTTAGGAGATGCTGAGTGCTGAAAGCCCACTCTGATCACCTCGAAGCTCTGAATTGACAGCTCTTCAGATGATAAGGGCTGTGCTGGACCCCTCATTGAATGCTGTGAGCAGTGCACATTTTTTTTTTTTTTTTCTGATGAAATTTTGGAATCTCATGCAAATTCTTTCTGGTAACCAGGCAAGTTTGAATGTAACAGTGAATCATATGTAACACTGAAAATCAAGTCATTGTGATGTAACCAGTGATGGCTTCAGTGAAGCTGTGCTCACCTATTTACCATGTGTTTGTCCTCTGATGCACAACTGGGTAATTGAAGCTCCTGTTTATCAAACACCAAGCCAGAATGAGGCACCGTGCTCTGAACCACACAAAGTACCTGGGAAGCCATGGTGTAAGGCAGCAAAGTCTGTGCCTCCATGTCTGCTTCATGCGTTTGCACTGAGACCGCTACAAAGTGTAGGTAATTATGAGAGTTACATCAGAATCTGCCTCGGAGCCTGAAAACACTGAACCGAGCGTGCGGAGCATTCAGAGCGAACACAAAGAAACGCAGCGCATCGCTGAGGTGTGGATCCCCACTGCCAGCTAAGGAGACAAATGTTCTGGCTGGGTTTTAATAGGCACATCCATTACTCGTGCAGCTCTGCACGCCCAGCAAGGACGGAGCAAACCCAGCCCAGCAAACCCACAGCCCCGGAGAGCCCTGCAGTACCAGGCGTGTCCGTGTGGCTCAGCCTGCAAACCTCCCTGTCTCCAGCGCCCACTGCTCCCCGTCTCACCCAGCAGAAGCAATGCTGTGCTCTCCACCCCGTGCACTGGAGGGTTTTTTTCTGTATAATGAATAATGCACTGTTTTCCAGGTGTTTTCCTGCTGTGGATTGGTCTTAGTCAAGAGGCTGGCTCCTGGCACTCACCCCCTCCCTTCTGTAGAGTCTTGCAACCTACACTGTAGCCTCGCTGCTCCCGGCAGCCCGCTGGTACAGCACTCACTGTTAGCAAGGCAAGGAGGCATTTGTGGTTATTTCCAAAATCTAATGTAATGATGGAGGCAGGTTCGGCAAGCAGCTCCTTCCTGTCGAGGTGTTTCTTGAGCTGGCAAGCACCACACACAGGAGAATTTGGCCAGTCAGGAGGGCTGGTGGCACAGATTGAGTGTCTGGCTGTGAGACTCACAGTTTTTATCAGTTTGCTTCAACTCCTAGGTCTGAGCAGCACAAGAGGTGGGCTCTGGGCTCTAGGCTGGGGCATGCGGGTGCCACTCAAAGCTTCCTCAGGTTTCCCAGCAGCAATGCTGCTTGGTCCCAGGCAGAGATCATAGAATCCTAGAATTGTTTGGGTTGGAAAGTACCTTGAAGATCATCTAATTCCAACTCCTATTCCATGGGCAGGGACACCTCTCCAATCACCCAGGCAGGGCCCTGTTGGACAGGAGCAGGGCTCTCTGCAGTGTGAACCAGGGAATATTTTCAGGTTGGTCTCAGATCCAAGGTGGTGGCTGGGTGTCTCTTTAGAGGCAGATGAACCAGATGTCTGAACTGCTGTCTTGCTTGGCTGAATGAATTGCTGACACCAGGTTGGTTGGAGGAGACCATGAAAGATCATGTCATGTTATGCTGTAGATAATCTGAGGCCTAAAATCATCTAAGAGGTCTGGCAACAAGCCAGTGATAACTTAATGAATTCGATTTTGGATTCAGTGGTGGGGGTTTCTGCTGAACAGCCCTATAGGGAGCTGTTTATCAAACCCCAGAGGAATAGGGTCTCCTTGTTTTGTAGCTTTTGTCAGGGACAGAACTCTGGGAAGTGGAAAACTCCCCTGGCACAAGGGCAGATGGAGGCAGCTCTGCCTTAATCCACCTCTCCAGAGACAGCACAGTGGGAGAGGAGAGCCCATACTCAGTGTTCCCTCCCACTGCACAGAACTGCAGCGCAGTTTTATCCCTGTACCAGGCTTTCAGGGGAACCGAAATACTGTGGAGTTTGCAATCCTCATCACATTTTGTAAAACTCATCTGTCAGATGAGAAGAGTTCTGTCTCTCTGAGCCAATGAGGAAAGGTTTTGAATATCCAGAACAAATCCCCAGGAAGGTATTTTACCCCTGCTCTCTCTACATTAAGGGTGCCTTATAGCTCTGTATGTGCCTGTGGGGAGTTGCCCTGGTTTTCTTGGGCTGTCTCAGCATCTCTGCAACTCCCTGGAGTTGCAGGGATGTTTGCTGAGGGGCTGGTGTGCTTAGCACCAGGATCTGTTGAAACATAAATCTCACTAGAGGGTGAGGGGCTGTAAGTCTGATTGTGATCTGATTCTGCCTGGACAGGCTGCCACATACAGCGACAGGTAATGTTTTATGGATGTTGGCTCAGGTGTACATAGCAGGCACATGACATTTACCCTGACCTTGCAGGGGAGAGACACTTTGCAGAAGATGTCATTGAATTAGGCAGAAGCAGGTGGCCTTTCAGTCACTTACACTGCAGAGATGCCACCTCTCTCCTGTAGTTTTTTCTCCAGTAAATACATCTCTCCACAAGGCAAGCAAAACCTGTTTTTCCCTGCTTTTGACTTTGTTACCACCACTCTGAGGCTTTTGAAGGCGCTCCCCTTTGCTGGATTTGGGACTTTCTAGTTTTCAAATGTCTCGAGGCTATTGAGCACCGAAGGATAAAAGACGACCTTTCCCTCGGGGATGCTCATCCCAGGGCACCATGTCCTTTGCTGAGGCACACAAGGCTCGAAGCTCTGTCACTCACTTTTGTACTTGGTATTGTGTGAAGGGCAGGAGGGCAGGTGCTGCCCTGGCCACAGCAGGGGCAGAGCAGCAGGAGGGGTGAGCTGGTATATGAGAGTCCTTGAGCCCTGCCTGTGACACCAGCGAGTTTCTGCTCATTTCTAAGATGTCTTCACAGAGTGTAAAGAAACTCTGTGCAGAGAGCTAAAATGGTCAGATGTCCTGCGCTCTGGAGAGAAATGTAGTTTCAGTACAGAGCTAACAAAATGCTGTGCAGTGTGATGGATAGCTACGATACACGAAATGTGACATGTTGCTTTGACAATAACGTTAAAAATCCTTGATTTGTGCCTGGTTTATTGGTATGAAACAAAAGAAAAGAAGATAGATGCATCTATTGCAGAAAGTTTTCCAACAAAAAAATAAGTGGAGCTTTTGCCACATGTTATTTTTAACTGACACTTCCTTTCCCAGAAGCTTTGGTGTCTTGGTTTTCATTCTGTGCCCAAATTCTGTGTAGAGATCTCGTCACGTGTTTCATCAAAGTAACTGAGTGGCAGAGGAAGAGCAAGGTTAAAACAGGGAAAAGGCAAAAGTACCAATGGTGTGTTAACTTTGCAAAGTGGAAGCTGCTAATCTGTAGTAGATCACTGTCAATTAGCAAAGCATCAGGAATGGGGATGCTCCAGTCCAGTTTGCTAAAAGCCAGCCAATGTCCAGGCTCATATTATTTGTGTCTTTCTCTGACCCATTTAGATTCCTTCTTCTTAAAGGACGTTTCTCCAAATGACAGTGTTTAACTAATGCAGAATTCCTATGTCTGAAGGACAGTCTGTGATCCAGTCCATTGACTCCTGATTTCATTTAAACTGCAATTCATTATTTTCTTCCTGTGCTCATTCAAGAACCCATTGTTCATTACTCTTTCATCACTCTATGATTGGAACAATTTGTATCTGTCGTTCTTACATTGGCCAGATAATGAAATAATCATTTGTGCATCTACACAGTGTTTTACATTTATTTTTCACAGTGTAATTCACTTTGTAGGGTCATTTTATCATTCTGGAACAAATTGTGATTTTGTTTAAGCATTTGCTGGTTGGTAACAGTCTGCAACTGCCAATGTCAGGACATATGTAGGAATACTGCTGTCCATGGACAGAACAGTGGTAAAATTATTGCTGATCCTCCAGCTAACAAAACCAGCCCACCTTCTAGGAGAAAGGATTCTGCTGGCCATGGTCTTGATCCAAAGTACAGTGGTGTTACTGAGCCAAGTCCCACAGTCTTTCCCAGAGTTTGGGTCAGCTTTTCAGGGAGAGACATAATGAGAAGGGTTAAGATTACCTTAATAAAAATGAAACTAGATGATAATGCACCCAGAGCACAATTATGGTGCCATTCAAATGAGCTCCTATTCTCAAGGAGGTCAGCAAGGTTATGATTTCTAGAGGGGTCAAGAGATTACGAGAATAAACTAATTATTCTGACATCAAATAGATAGAAAGGGGATTGCTGATTGGTTAATTCATTTTTCTTCTGTGAATCTATTTCTGTTCAATTAATTAAAATGACACATATGTTATACTCTCCAAATATCACACACATTATTATGTAAAGGTTGAGTTAGTCATTATGTTGGAAAAGGTCAGGGCTTGAATTTAATGCTGGAGGGAGATACTTTCTTCCATTTACTTGTCATCATTACCATCCAGTTCCTGTCCTCCTGCTGATGGGATTTCGGCTATGGTTTTCAATGGACTTGCCACACAAAGTGGTTTGGGCCTCCCTCCAAGAGCTTCTCCAGCAAAAGCAGGATTAAAACAAATATGCAGTCTTTAAAACCCATTTCATTTGGCACGGCACCTGAGCCAGATCAGTGGCAGGATGTGTCATTCTTCTGTCTGCTGCCTATCTGGAGGTATCACCAGGGGCCTCTAGGAAAGACCCTTTTGTGTTGGAGGCTTTGCATGAACAGCTCTGGGAGATGTTTGGTTGGCTGAGATGTGGGTGCACAGAACAGACTGGTGGTAGAGGGTGAGCAGATACACAGAGAAGTGGGTAGTGTGGAAGGGTGACTTTATACTTCAGCCCCAGACACACTGACCTCAATATCTTACAGGATCAGCGCCTTGCTGCTGGGCAGGTCTGACACATGCAAGCACTGGGGCACTTGGTGGTGACGAAGCACTGCTGGGTTTGGTGTGAGCGTGGACAAGGCATGGAGACTGGTGTTCCCACCTTGCCCTAGCAATGACTCCCCGTTTCAAGTTCCTTGTGAAGGTGATGCTCTTGGTGCACCTGCTTTGTGGGTAGGTGGGGTTTGGTCTTCAGGGCCTCTCCAGGACTCTTCTCTATTCATGGGCACTTCCCGCAGGAAACACCAACTCTTCTACAAATGGAGAAGGTCAGATGGGTATTTACCAGCCTTGTAAAGCAGTCACAGAATATTCCAGGTTACTATCACAGGGTTTAAACATTTGCTTGTCCTGTTTAGAACAGGAGTGACTGAGGGGACATGTGTGGCCATGTGATTTGCCATAATCCGTAAACATAAATCTATGGTCACATTTGCAATTTTAATGCTTTATGTGAGACATTTTACCCTAATTTTAATGGTCCAGAAGTACTCTTTTTTTGGTAAATATATTAATTCCTCTTAGTTACGCTCCATTAACTGGTGTTTAGTTAACATGCGTGTAGACTGTATCAGCCATTTTAACAGAACAAGATGGGGAAGAAATGCTCTAAGACATAAGCTGGCATCAGATTTATCTGGGGAGAGGAAATATCAGCAGAAATAAACTGTGGCAGGATGTTAAAAAATCACCTGCTTCTTAGAGGAGATACAATTGGGTAACGATCCATGGAAACACGAACGTTTCAGATTGCGCATCTTCTATTCAAATTTATGACCAGCTGTCAGAGCGCTGGTGCCCCTCACTCCTCGAGAGGGATTGCTCTTTGCCAAAGTGTAATGAGCAGATTATGGGTGGCGCTAGAAAAAGTATGGGACTCCCTGAGAAATGGCAGTGCATCGTATTAACTTCTCTCTGATGTTAGCAATTCCCCATCATATTGTATTACCAATCACTGTCACTAATATACCATGAAATTCAGATGTATAATGTAGTGTACAACTCAACCTCTCATTTCAAAGGTTTGTTACCCATAATCCTGCATGAGTCATTAGTAATGTCACTGAACAGAGTAAAACTCATTCACTTCTTGCAGTGTTTCCCCTGCTGGCAAATAACTGACATATTACATGTGGGCACAATGCTTAATTCTCCAGAGAGCTTTGATTGTGGCATTGTGGAAATGTGGGCCTCTTTGATGGGCAATCAGGTCGACACAAAGCCCTCCACTAGCCCCAGTCTACATGGCCTGCTGGATGGCTGAGCAGCTGGGTACTCTCACAAAGCATCTATTTGCTTCCTTTAAATTATTTATCTATTGAAATGTTGTTTGTGGTCCTTTAAAGGCAATAGCATGCTAAAAGGTAAAAAAATACAGTCACCAAGAATGGAAGAACTTAAGGGTAGGCTGAAAATTTCTGAAAAACCTTTGATTTTTGTAAGAGTTAGTCTCACTTGCAAAAGTAATTTAGAGGCTTGTGGCCCAAGTTTGGGGATGAAGGTAAGTACCCGGGTCCCTCAGGAATGAGCAGCACAGAGGAGCGAGGCACACAAGCATTCATCTGGAAATGAGGCACAATGAAACCCAGATGTTGCTGGAAATGCTCCCTTAGCCTTAATTGAAGGGAGAGGCTCAGCAGAAGGTTTCACAAGGAAAAGCACTGATTCATCCTGCTAGAAGAAAAGGCATGGGTTTAAAGAGTCTCAACCTACTTGTTGGGTTGTGGTGCTTTACAGGTGGCTTTGACCTTTACCATGGGTATGTTGGGCCAGTTCTCCTACCTGGGGAGGTCATCTTGACTGTGATGCTATTGCCCAGGGTGATATACCCCCTTTCAGCCATGCATTTGCAGTTTTGTGGGTAAACTAGCCATCCTGCCAGCAGAACAATGGGCTACAGGGCAGGCCTGTGTATGACACTGAGCTGCAGATAATCATTTTGAGAGAGTAGATTTGTGGTAAACTTTCATTTAGCTTCCATTTCCTCATTTTGCTCACGTGAAAGTTAAATGGGATGGTGTCACAAGCCTTCCTGAGCCAAGATGTATCACATCTACCGCTCCCCTTTGGCTCCGTGCTAATTATCCTGACAAATTGGTTTGCCGTGATTTGCTTGGGAAATCTGCTGGTCGTTTCCCACCTTCTTATTGTCAGACTGCACACGTAATGCCTGGTTGTTTTACCTGATCTTTCTGCAGGCAATGGATTTTCTAGTGGGTCTGTGCCTCCTGCAGAGCCGTGGGACATCATCCCACACGGAAACCCAGAGAATGGTGCTTTGAGTGAACCTCAGAGCCTGCTCCTCCAGCAGCAGAGACGGTGGGTGTGGTAATGACATGCCGTGCTGGTAGGTTGGAGCTGATGGTGATCACCTGTGGAGGTGACTGTGCTCTGGATCTGCAGCCTGTGTCTGCTGAATGCCAAGGTCGTGCTTCCTTCTGGTTCACCTTGTTTCAGAGCTGGTATAAAATGTCTGGAAATGCCACTCTCTTCCTGATTTCTAGATTAGAAACACATTAATAGGTTGCCCATTTATTCCATTTCTTGTTCAAATTAGTAATCCTTTTTATATGTTTTATTCTTAGTCCTTAATGTAAGATTTTTCTTTTTTTTTCCACCATTCTTGCATCAAGCACAAGATCAGGTCAAGAGCTCTTTGTCTGGCAGGTCACCCTGTTCACGAAGGCAACTCTTGACAGGCTGATGCTGCAGCGTGTTTGAGGCATTTACAGAGAAAACTCACACTTGAAGTAGCAGGTGAAGTTCATGGCAGGCTGAGCAGCAGAGGGGCTGTGAGATCACCCACCAGGGCATGGCTGAAGCCCCTTAATTTTGCCTGAGCTGGGCTGTGTGAAGGTGACGCTGCAGCTGAATTCCCACCTTGCACAGCCGAGGAGGCTGCAGTTGTTAATGCTGAGGTGCAGTGTGGATTCTCCCAGCAATAATGTGACAGGCCCCGTGGTTCCTGCACTGTCAATTCAAGTATTATAGCCTGTCATTCCCAATTTATTTCATGTAATCTCTGCAGTCCCCATATTTGCTAATGTCACAGTGGTGATGAATCTATTCTTGTTCCTTAAAAGGATGCAAAAGAGGGACATTAGAGCCAGCACAGCTCTGTTAAATACCTCGTTTGCAGGGCATATCAGAACTACAATCTGGTTTTTACACGCAACTTGCTAAAAAATTAATTCAATGGAGTACACGATTATTAGGAGTGATGCTTGGGATGGTAACATACATGACATTTTAGCTGTTCCTCTGTATGATCTGGTTGAGTGACAGTTTATGACCTGATTTGCACACCGGTAGTTTTGCCTGTACAAATAACCAGGCAGATAGACTGAAAGTGCAATTAAAAACGAGAGCAAAACTGTTAGCAGTTTAAATCAGACTACCAGCCTGGGAATGATAAAGCATCAGTGACACTATCAGTAACTTACAGTAAATTAACTTTTGCAGCCTGGCCTGGTCTGAATGTCACAGAGCAGGAATGTGTTATCTGGCAAAGGCTGTGATCCCACGTCTGGGTGCTCTGTGATATGGAGGGATAGTCAGAAACTTTCAGCAAAACAATTTCTCATCAGAAAATATTCTTTTATCTGTCCCAAAACTTTCAGCAGAGAATTCTAACTTGGGCAAAGCACAAGGGTTATGGCATTCACCAGCGAAGTTTGTTATCTAAACCTGATTTTCTGAAGCCCTGTGTGAGTGCTCAGACTTCTGATACCCAGGCTGCACTGGCTGGCTCTCTCTCAATCTCCTATTCTTCAGAATTCAATTTTGACACTTTTGTAGTTTTGGATCTATTTCTGGCCACTTCTACCAGTGTATCCCTGCTTGGTGTTTAAAGGGCAGGAGGAATAGCAAGGAAGCCTTCCCTTCAAATCCCAGTTCAGCTCAGCACTTCTGTAAATTTGAGAATTTGCATGAAAACACCAAGTCTCTGCTGCAGTTGCTAAATTGGGCTTTAGGAGAAAATGATTTTAAAAAACCTGAGAATGGAATGGAGGGATGTCTACAAACCTACATGGATCTTGAACCTACCTGCCTGCTAACATTTTCTGATCCTAAAGCCCAAAGTGGCTCAGAGGTGTTCAGATAAGCCAGATGTGTAGAGGCTTGTCCAAATGCAGCTGCGGAGCTGCTGTGTTTCTCCTGGGATCCAGGAGAAGGAAAACTCGAACCATGCCTAATTTTCAGTCAATTATATTTATTATGAGTCACGATGGGGTTCTGGTCTCGTTCTAACCTCTAACAATTTTTTCTGCTCAAAAGTTGTGCTGGGGCTGGTCCATATGGGTGAGGCCACAAGGCTGGGCTTTCTTTGGAGCTTGGAGACCAGCAAGGCAAGTGGTGCCTTGGCTGAGTGCACGGGGCTTTTGCTGGAGAGAGTGAACTCAGCTGCACCTGGAGACCTCATCATCACAAACCAGTGAGCTGTTCCCTCTCCCTGCATGTTGTTCCATTGTGACACTCATTGCTGTGGGAGGCTGAGGTGACCAAATGGTGCTTTTAATGGTGCAAAAAATAATTAGATGAGTTCATGGCAGAGTGATGTAGCAAGGGCTGTTACACACCAGGAGACTGAAAGTCTCTGAACCCAGATTACGGGGTATCCATCAAGGCACCCCAGGCAATTACTGTGTGTTTGTCCTGTTCCTAAGTTTTCCTGTAGGCATCCTCAGCTACTTGGTGTTAGAGGCAGGGTGCTGGTGATCAGAGCCAGCCTGACCATTCTCATAAAGCAAAAGGAGATGGCTTGTTTTCATCTCTGCTTTAGACAGCTCCCAAAGATGTGGAATCTGTAGGATCTCTTGGGTAAGTGATGTGAGCTCTCAGTGTCTGTGAAAGCTGTTTGTGTTAGAAGGAGCCTCAACTCTCCATTAGGAGACAGTCCTGAGGAAGCTGGCAGTCATTCCTGTATCCTGCTGGAGAGCATTGTGCGTGTGCTGGGCTCTCCATTGATTCAAGTTAGTAAAGAGAAGATATAAAAAAAGCAGAGGGTAATCTGGCAATTCCAGTCTCACCAGGAGCTGATCCCAGAAGTTCAGCATAATCACTGAAAGAGGAGAAAATCCAGGAGATTTCACTGGAACTGAGCAAGAGCTTGACAGCTGGCAAATGCTAATGTAAGTAGGCAACCGGGAGCGAGGGGTGGAGGGAGGGTGGTGTCATTTAGCATTGCTTACAGAAGTGCCATTTACGTTTGAAGAGAGCCTGTAGAAAACCTGCCCCTCTTTGCTCAGCCTCCCTGCCCTGTCACACGTGTCTGCCTGCCCAGTCCTGCCGTGCCAGAGGGTGTTTTGGCACTTGTGCAGTTCATCTAACGAAAAGCACCTCCAGAGCAGCCTCAGTTCTCGGTGGAGGAGAAGTGGTGGCTGATGCAGGGCTGGCACAGAGCAGGGCTGGGTGTCCAGCCTCAACACACCAGCATATTTTTCTCGTGTGAATCTCTGCTCAAATAGGCAGTTTCTTTCAGGTGAATAGAGGCTGGCAACATTGGTGTGTGGCTGTTGTGCTTTTTCTGCTGGCAAAGTTTCCTGGTTCTAAGCAGTCATTGGGTTCTCTGGACACTCACCATCCAATTTCACTTCTGCCTACTGCCTCTCTATCTTCTGGCAGGACTTCATCACCAAATGAAGCCAATTTTTTTTTTTTTATTTGGATAGTGGCAAATGTGGCCGTTTTTGTTGTATTTGAAGTAAAATTCTGACATGAACATAAAGCCCAAAGCAGTGTTCTTGCAGCAGTGACTCAGTGCCAAGCATCCGTGCCGGGCTGCAGACAGGATCTATCCCAGCTCATTCCACGGTTGCATCAGGGTGGTGTGCTCAGTATTTATCCAGCAATATCCTCTTCTGCACCTAGGAACATTTCTCTGGCTATTCTCCCTCTCTGTACAATTAACTATTTAGCATTTGATAGCTCAGAAAGGCTTGATTGTGTTCCAGCAATGATCTATGAGCCTGTTCCACAACCTAATGTTCCAAAATTGCTCCCTGGCCTCCATTTCTAGCAACCTTGTCCAGAAGCAGTTGGGCCATGTTCACATTCTAACACTGAAATTGTATTTTTCTGCATCTAAATAATAATTTTTTTTTGTCTAAAGAGAAGGTTTTTTTTTTTTTTGTCCTTAGAACTGCTGCTTTGATATTTCCTGTCACAAATACCTCATCATGTTAAATATCCATGCTGGATATTTCCTCGAGGAAAAGAAAAAACAGTGAAGGTTGTAACTGCAAACCACATTCCTTTCTCATTTCCTGAATGGCATTGTGCTGTTCAGAGTTTCAGAGGTATCGTTTCCTATCGCAGACCATATGCACCGTGGGATACACTCCAGTAATTCTCCATAGAGGCTTAATATTGAACAGATAAAAGTAGTGTTAAATAATCAGATCCACAGGAAACTGTTTTGCTTTGTTGACCATATTAATAATAAAGTTCTGCAGGAAGAGGACATCTGGGTTTCTGTAACCCCACCTGCTTTTGTTCAGGTTACTTTTGCATTCCTGTGAAATGTTTAGCCTTAAAGTTCTTAATGATGACTTGTGTTTGGATGTATTTGCAGTCATCCCTGAAGCGACACCTTACCAATGATAGGCTTCAGGAGCTCGTGGGTGTGTTAATTTGAATTAATTATAGCAGATTTGACTTGCCTTTGCTATAAAATTGACTTTCCTAATTCACCCAGTAGAAGTTGTCACTATTAAATCCAGAAGGTTTATGAGGATAAAGGTCTTGGGATTCCTGTGACCCTCCTAAAAACTTAATTAGATAGAGCTGAAATCAGTCAAACATGAGATCCCATGCCTGTATTTAGAGTTGATGGTTAGCCATAAATCCAGGTGCATGCACATCCCAAACATGCTATGATCTGATGTTATTCTAACTGGGAAGGTGTGGAGATTCCTGGTCTTCTGGGGAACTGTGTTAACTATGGATTTTCACTTTGTGTTTCCAAAATCAGCTATAAGTGGTCCTGGCAGGGAGAACAGAGATGTCTGTGATACTCGTGAGAGGCACGATGGGGACAACTTCATCAACCAGCGTGATGGCTCCTGGGAGCTGAGGCTGCAGCTGGAGACCCTGGGTCTGGCAGACCCTGGGGAAACCAGTTATCACATGGCAAAGGACCAGCACCAGCTGCTTCGGTAAATTAAAACGTAAGAGCAGTTTTCACAAGACTTCTCAGCTCTTGGGATATCCCTGTCTTTGGGGTGGGGGGGAACAGGCTTGTGCTGAGCTCCGAGACACTGGAACACTCTGGACTAGGAATGCTGGTATGCAGCTACAGGGCTGGCAAGGGTTCTTCCTATGGTCTGACAAGAAAAAAGCTTAATCAAAGGCCATACATTTCTAAGGGTTATTTTTTACCTGGTGTGCTGATGTTTCCCTAAGGAAAACGCTATATTGAAAAAACAGTGCTGAGCCAGCAGTCTCTCTGTTTTCGCTTTTTAAGTCTAAAAACCAGAGGGGATGGCAGCCAGGGTTCATGTGAGGAACACATCAAGTGCGTAACGGTAAAAAAAAAATCAAACTACCATAAGGAAATATATTTTTAAAAGAAGAGAGAAAACCATGGACCCTGGCTGTTAGGGTTTCACCTGGGTGGTCCAGAGAGATTAGACCAGGAGTCCTGTGTGCTGTCCCTGCAAAGCCACTACCCTTTGTGCTGCAATAGTCACCCAAGTCTTACACGTCGCTGGGAAGGATTTCCACTTCAACCCTCCCACCCATTTATTTTTTCCTACCTGAAGAATAAGTAGAGCAGGAAAGAGAGATGAAGTTCTGTCAGCAGTTCCTGAATGAGGTCTTATGTGAGGCTCTTTACCTTTCAGTGAGAATGGGAGAATTATACACTGCCCTGCTGGGCCAGGCTCTAATATCCTGCCCACATACATGTGTGGCTAATTTCTCTGCTTATATTCTTAACATTAGGACACTTCACCCCTAGATTAACTCTGCTGGTAATTCTACTTCATTGGTGCCTGGAACACTGTGCTATGTAAGCTGCATTTTTATAGCTAATATGTGGAAAAAAAGTTTTGTCCTTTCATATGTGCTTCTCTTGGGCTTTGTCTTCATTGTCCTCTGAACGTGTCTGAGACGGCAGAAAGATCCACGCCTGTTTGTGAGCACAGCCAGGAGAGTTTCATAGTGGCCATGCTACAAGAGGCTGCTTTCTTCTACAGAATTAAATGTTGTTTGATTAATAAAATTGATTTAATTAATTTAAATCCAGTTGGAAGTTCAATAACAGCTTTGATGGGAGGCACAAAGTGCCATTTCAAAATACGTAAGAGCAGGTTTGGGGACTCTCTGGTGTATAGAAGGCACAAGGCTTTGCAAATGTGCTGTGTTGCTCCAGAAGCCCTCACAGGCCACTGATGCAACTGTCTCATCCTCAGAATGATTAAATAATCTATATGGCAGGCAGTGTGTGTAGGAGAGGTGACACAATCTGAACTGCAACTAAAACTAGAAACAGCTTGTTAAATCCTCAGGCTGTTTTGCATGTAATAAGAAAACTAAGGCTAGATAACCCATAAATAGGTTAATTAGAATAGCTTAAGCGCTGTTTAAGCTGTGTTTTCCAGAATAATCTGTGTGGTTCAGCTAATACAGAGTTGAAGACTATAGCTGCATCCTGTTTTAGACAATCATCATGGATCAGCATGGAATTTAAGAAACAAATAATCTATGGGGAAATAGACTCAAGATCAAATTTTGCAATTAAGTTCACTGAAATTCAAATGACTGGATATAGCAGGGAATGATGAAACTCAGGATGGGTGAGATGTGATGAATGGGAAGAGCAGTCCGAGTGTCTCACTGAGCTCCCGCTCCTCTGTGGCAGGGAGGATGCAGACGGGAAGAGTGTCCAGGGATAGCTTTGCAGGATGATATTCAAAGTGATATTTCTTCCTTGCATCTTGGTATTCTGAGGATTACCAATTAGCAATGATTTGTGGTTAGAGTAATTCCATATTTCATTTGTTGTGTTTATTGTATAGGGCATTAGCACACCGAGTAATGAACCTGGAGCAGCTGAGTGATTTGGCTGAGGGTTTGCTTGGGTGATAAAGGTGGTTGGTCATAAATTATGCTTTTGTTGTTCAGGAAAATGCTAGTCTCTAGGAGCATTAATTTCTGTGTGTGTGTATTTACATTGGAAAGCAATATTTCCTAAGATTATTTTATTCTAAGTAGTTCTAGAAGTTCCGGTATTGGAAAAATGAAACTTAAAATTATGTTGCCTAAGATGTTTTACATTCATTTTAATCATATTATTCTTCCTTTTATGAAGCATCTCTGTAGTGCTCAAAAACCACAGGAACTGATACAATTTCCTTTGACTACAAGTTTACATGGTAAGTCATTAGATGCAGAATTTACCTGTTTCTTTATGAGACTTAACACCTGACTTTGTTTTTGCCTTAAGAACATTTTCCACAACTTTGTGCGTAGACAAAGTCCATTCCCTGCTCTGGACGTCCTTCCTGCCTGTCAGAAAGGCACATAAAAATCAGACATCAATTATCTCAATATCAAATCAAATAACCCCACAACTACATGAAGGCAATTAAGATAAACATGCTCACAAACCCCAACAGATTCCACCCAGCCCAGCCAACCTCCTGGAAGATAATTAGTGTGAGAAAGGGAGATATGTAGCTATAGTATATGTCTTTTTTATAAAATTACTGGGGTTTTATTTTCCTTTCTTTTTCCTTCCAAATTGCTTTCAGGTGTTTGGTGTGCACCACCTGGGGTTTTTTCCTGCCTTAGGAGTTTTCTGAATTTGCATGTGTTTTCAACTGTCTGCTAAGGGCTGTCTGTCCACAATCTCCTGGGCAGACACATCCATTCCTGATGAAGATCCTGTTTTCTTTAGGCTCCCCCATCAGTTCCACCTTTGGCTCATGGACTATGTGTTAATCAGCAACCCTGTTGGCTGTAAGATAATCCACGTGAGGAAAAACAGTGCAAAGTTACAATGAAGGAAACTGCAACTAAAATTTGGTTCACAGGAATTAAACAGTGTTTATTTAATGACTAATTGCCAAAGGAACTACACATATACACATACATGAGAAAAATCAGTATGGTTGATGAATCCCCTTCTGTTTTGCAGATGAGGATAATTAATTTCTAATGACCCTCAGTATTTGCGCGTAGGAGTATCAGATAGGAGGAAGGACAATAACTGTTCCAAAAATTTGGCTTATGCAGAAGATCAGAACACCAATTTTGTATTATTTGGTCTAGGAAATGTAAGAGAATTTTACAGAGGAAATTGAGCTGAGGACTTTTTGCAAAAAAAAAAAAAAAAAATTTATATATTAAAAAGTGCTTCTAATGACATCTATTTTCATAATAGTGTTTTGTGGAATGAATGGCTTGGACAAAAGCGCTGATAAATCGCCCGAAACGAGACTGCCTGACACTGAAATAGCTGCTAATGGTAGGTAGCTCCTTGACTTCTTGTTATATTTCTTGCATTTAATCCTCCTCAGACCATTATGCAGAAGGACACTGCTTTGCTTTAAAGGGTTATCAATGTCATCAGGCATCCGAAAAGATTCGGGGATGTTTTAAACACCTTTTTGCAGATGGGACTAACATGTCCTGCTGAGAGTCAGCGGAGTCTCACTGAGGTTGGAAACTTTGGGGAGGACACCTGGAAAGGCATTTCCACTGCTTCATGGTGGTGAATCTCTCCGGGAGAGCGGAGGTATCAGCAGTCACTCCATCACTAACCACGCAGGACATTTTCCATTTGAACTCCTATTTCTGCTCCTTTTCCAGGGCAATGATACTTACAGAGTAGGAGTTAAAATCTCTCTTAATCTTAACGGTATCTTTGGACTCTGGTGCCCTAATCTTGCCTTGCTTCCATCTAGTGTTTCTATAGCAACTCCCCAGGGAGTTTTCCTGTTATCTGGATGAAGTTAACTGGAAACAAGTAAATATACTTGAGATGAAGTGGTGTCGGAGAAGACTGATGAGGCCTTCAGAGCGTGGTCTGGAAAAAAGCTGAATTATTTGCAGAACTTCCCTCACTGCAAGAGGCTTGAAGCTCCTGCAGTCAAAGATTGTGCCTAAAGTGCATTTGCCCTCTGTGGTGCCAGCGCAGTCCCAGGTACAAGCAGATTTTCCTGCATTAATACTAAACCATGTGGAGCCCAAACCAGCCAAGCCTGGAGGTGCCTTGCTGGGGAATGGGATTTTCACAGGCAGTTTGAGGAGATCGATTGTCCCTGTTCCAACCAAATTATAATAAACCTGGTGTCATGTCTCATTAGCAGGCCATCTCTATGTGGTTTCATATGCTGTGGGTGAGATCCATCTCCCAGCTCATCCAGGGGCTTCCAGGACGAAGCAACACCTTTACCACCATCCAACAGCACGTTGCAGGGGCCAAATCTGGCACCACTGCTCGGAGGAGGTAAAGGGATGGGCCTGGATAAAGGGATGCTCTAAAGGGAAAGAGGTCTGTTCTGCAGCTTTCTGTAAGGAGCTGGGCTGTTGTGGCAGCTTTTCTCTGAATGAATAACCCAGATTATCCTGAGTCAGAAGATTTGGGTCCCAATCAAAAGCCCACTTGTTTCACTCTGCCTCCCGTTTCCAGGCTGTGGATCAGACCTTGCCAGGCTGGTGTTGTAACTGACATTGATAGGCTTTTCCTTTGTGTTTTAGACCACCATGGACCAAGGTGTTGGCAGACCATCCACTATTTGAGAGCTGCCAGACCTTTGCTAGTTGGTGAGCCTCTCTCTTTGAGCTTGAGAAGCATCTCCAACGCAAAGCTGTGACCTCCTGCTGCTGTAACCCCGGGGATGGGAAACCTGCCTCCTTTGCAGCCTGAGCTGCAGATACCAGCTGGCTCCTTCCCCTGCTTTCATTTTTGGATACCAGCCGTGGGCTGCTTATCATTGGTTCTGATCCCTAAAGCCAAGGTGCTGATCCTTATCTGCAGCTTCAGCCTGGCTTAAATCTTTATCTGCACTCAGTGAGTCTGAGCGCTGAGTGTGCAGAGACATTATTAGATTATTAAATCAATGACACTCAGGTTATTAGTCACACTCATCCGCATTACCTGACACTGTAATGACGTTCTATTTTTACTTCCAGCCTGCTAATGTCCCAGAGGTACTGAAATTATGACCAGAAAATTAATTTCTATACATTTGAACAAGAAATAGAAGTATAGGAAACAATCCCACATCAACAGTGTAAATCCTAATGGAGTTGTTTAGAAAAGCAACAGGAAAAGGGAGAGGCTTGAGAACTGCATCTAAAATGCAGCCTTCCCTCTGTGCTGCCATGCCAAGCTCTTATGGGTATGGTGGTTGCTAATAACTGGGCCAGACTATTTTAGCTTGTAATTCACTTGGGGCAGTTAGGACTCCTGAGCTGGCATTCATGGTTTTCCTCGCTCAGCCAACACTTTCTTGCAGAATCCCTCCACCAGGATGTTGCAATGGACTTGTTTTTCAGGCGTGAAATCAAGCCCAGTAAACAGAAAAAGGCCAGCACATGGCAAGATGTTGTTTATGTTTTCAAAAATGACTCCATAAGCTCAGGCAAATTATCATCCCAGCTCCTGGGTTGAGTTAAGAAGGGAAGCCCAATCTGATGACACCTGAAGACTGAATTCAATGTTATTTCTGCTTTGCATGACTAACCATCTGCAAGTTGGGAGGATCTGTTACTGTGGAAAAATACCACAGGAGATGCTGAAAGTCCCGCCCCACCCTTGTCTAGCAGAGCAGCACTGGCATCTTGCCCCTGCAGCAAGAGAGATGTAGAAATGCAGCTCTAAGGGCTTTGAACCCCTGAGTGTGAGCTGCAGCGAGGTGTGGGGTGATTCCAGGGTGGGATGGGGAGAGCATTGGCCTGGAGACAGACACCCGAATGCAGGGAGTGGCTGCAAGAGGCAAACTCTGTGGGGGTACTGCAGCACTGAGCAGGCTTTCAGCCAGCAGAGACAACTTCCACGGGGGAGAACAGTGGGGAGCAGATGGTGAAACACCCCATGAGGGAGAGCCATTCACACCCTTTCCCTGTGCCGCCCACAGCCCCAACTACTCCCAAGTTCCCCGAGCTTATTGATTACCGGGTACAAATCTCCATAGTGCTTAATTATAACTTGGTTTTAATGCATGTCTTCACACTGTATTTATTTCATATTGGCAATTAATTCCAAAGCACTCACTGTGCCAGAAACATTGCAGGGTGACTTTCTGAGGTCTTCAGCTGAGGAATTTCCACTTAAAAGTGAAGAAATATGAGAGTTTGGGTGTGGGAGTAAGTAGTGGTGGTACCTGCTAAATGCATGTTGCAGGATGCTCTTGAGAGCAAAGTTTGTAGTAGAATTATAATGAGTTGAGCTGTTTAGGTGTAATTAAAAGAAGGAGTGAGAACTTGCATGGAAATCCTTTTCTCCAAGCTTTGGGAAGCCTGCTAATAAGACATAAACATTTAGCAGCTCAGCTGGAGTATGGTGTGCTCTTTGGTTAAACATTAAAGGGGCATTGTAAAGTGGTTTTAATTAATTAGCTAGGTTTTAAATGAAATCAAATCAATTTGGAGCAGTTAGGCTCAAAATTAATGTTGTTTTCACCTGGTGGGGAACGTCCTTCAGATTCTGAACATCTTAAAGACAATGAAAATAAAAAATGCCTTAAAGAAATTGCATCCACATGGTTCCCTTTTCTCAGAGAATGGCCAGTATTCTGATGATCTGGAATTACTGTCATTGCTCTACAGCCTTTTATGCTCTGTCTTCTACAACCAGCATTAACACAACATCTTCTAGACAGACAGTACTCTTGTCAAACCTGGCTTGTACCATCTCAAATATACTGGTTTCCCTTCCTGTTACAACTTCTCATGGTGCAACGCAGCCTTTGCACTAACAGGTAAGTAAGGAAGGTGGGCAAGTAAGTAATTTTGTATGTCATTAATGTGTTTGCTGAACAAAAGTGGGATATGGGTATTGTATGCTTGGCCTCCAGGACCTGTGAGCCCATTTTTGGCCACTTTAGGTAGTGGGACAAAAATTTCAAGATTTGCAGAGTTCTTACAGGTGTTGTGAAAATCCACAGCTGGGATGAGGATGCTGAAGGGAGCACTGAAGGGAGGTAAGTCACAGCAAGATCAGAGTGGGAGGCAACGGATGCAACCCAGTTCTCCGGTTTGTGGAGGAAAGGGATTTCTTATTCTTCTTGCTGTTTTTGGAAAACAAATGCTACTTTCAATATTGTCTTTTCAAAAGTGAAAAAAAAAAAAGGCGAAGAAACAAACTGAGAATTCAGGCAATTCTTATTAGGCCAGCACAATAACATATATTGTCTTAGATGCTTTGAGTTAGATTTAGCGGGGGGAAAATCAACACAAGCTCCCTGTGACACAATAGGCCGTAACTGCTGGAAGCTGTTATGTGCTATTATGCGAAGCTGTTACAGTCTATTGAGTAAATAATCTACAGATTAAAGCTTTCTAAGTACACAGCGACTTGATAGGTAACCACAGAAGCCATTATGATATGTCATGTCAACAAGAGGAGGATTAAGGTCCCTCACACTTGGTGCAGTGAGAGAGTCTATCTGCTGGTGTGAAACAAAAGCCATTGCCTTTTAAACACCCTGCAGTGCAGTTGTGCTCTGGGGACCGGGGATTCGGACAGAGGCAGCTGCTTCTGCCCTCATTTATTGCAACCCAAGGATGGTGCTCACTCTGCAGCCTCCCAGGCTCACCTGCTCCTGTTCCGTCGTGGCTGGAGCCAGGGCCATCTGCCACGGATGGAGAAAGGAGCAAACCAGCAGGTTCTGAGTAGCTCCCGGTCATCTTTATGGAAATAGGACAGAGTGTTTTCTCTCTGAAATCTGGGAGCAACGAGCATGCAGAGAACCAGGCTGTGAGACAGCAGGACAGGAGGATGTAAAGCCCTCTCAGCCCATGCAGGGGGAGGAAACGGCGTGCTTGGTGGGAAGTCAAGGAGTTTTCCTAAAGCCTGAGTGATTTCTGCTTTTCTCCCTTGGACATCCATTCGTCCACCCATCACCCATGACAGGGAGTCTGGGATGCTCCTCTCCCCTTTGCAAAAGGAGGAGGTTCAGGTGGAGTTCCCAATGAACTGGGGTGCCCTGGGGACTGGGGAAGCTCTGAGCTGGGCTCCTGCAGAGGCCTCCTGGCTAAGGCACATCCAGCATCCCGCCTCCCCCCAGCATTTAATTACTCCAGGTTTCCAGTCGCTCTGGTGAGTTTAATATGAGCTATGTAAATTCCTCCCAAGAATGATAGGATTTTGACAGCCTGATTTGCCTCACAGGCATCCTCAAACCAGCTCATTTTCTCTTCCCTGGAATTTTCGAGTGGTCAGGTGGCATTTGATTATCATTGGCTGGCATATCTGAGCTCTGGGGTTGTGCATAAAGATATTTTAAATTTAATAGGTTTAAGATGTCATTATTTCCATGCTGATGAATTTATACTTGTAACCAGAAAAACTTAGAGCATTTAATGAACTTATTTAGATATCATGGTGCAAGCTTCAAACCCAATCCCCAGTATAAAATTAAATCATGTTGGATAAAAACTAACACCCAGAAGCAAAAACTGAACTGGGTAAATGGACGAATTTCAAAAGACAGAATAAATACAGACATAAGGCACCTAGGGGACAGATTTACTAAGAGTTTTTGCACTATTTTCAATGGAGCTTGTAATAGCATAAAAGTATTAAATCTGATTTACTAGAAAGGATTTGTATAGTATTTTGTTGCCTGTTTCCCAGTGCTGCAGTCCCTTCCCCATCTCTCCCAGCTCTCCTACAGGAACTCTGTTCACAGCTGAACACAGTGGAGTAAGCTCCAGCTTTGCCAAGGAGCATGCAAGCAGCCAGAGAAGAAAGTAACGCAACCATTTGCTGATCCAAAAGGATTAACAATGCGATTCTATGAAAATCAATTCTCATTCCAAACAGGTCAATACAGAGCAGCCCTGCCAGGCCAGCTGGGAGATGGATGCTGCACGCCCAGCCTCGGGAGAGTCCTTCCCACCCACCCCAGTGCGGCGGGGACTTGGCTTTGCCAGGGTAGGTTTGAGATACCCTTCTCAGCTTCCTTGTGTCAAAGCTTTTCTGAATATCTTTTAAATCTTATGAGCTTTCAGAATTTGTGCAAAGGAAGTGACCGTCCCTGAATGGGAGATTTCAGTTTTTGCCATAGTTGTCCGTGTCATGTGGGGTAATGACACACAGACCAGGTTTGAAAGTACCAAAAGTGTCCCTTTGTTTTGGGGTGGGGGGTGTGTGAACCATCAGAGAGCCCAGATAGGGAGAATCTGTTCTTGATTTATTTCTGATGACCTCATTCGAGATGTAAGTACTGATGAGTTGCTCTAGTAGTGACTGTTGTTATCAAATTCAGCATCCCTATGGAAAAAAGTGTCCTACCACAGCTATATTTCATTTTCAATGAAGAAGCTAGAGGAGAATGAGGAAACAGATTAGGGTGAAATTGGAAGGGATTAAATTAAAAAGTTTTAAAAAACCAAGACAGGTGACCTTTTCTATACTACCTAAAAGCAGAGATTGCTCATTTAATGCTTACTGAAAGCAGGCAAATGCACCAGGAAGCAGCCAGCAGGGCTGAAGCACAGAAGAAAATCACTGAAGGGACTTAATGGGACTAGATTTTCACAAGATTAATCTTCTGTGGATTGATGACACATAGGAAACGAGGACTAAGTATAAAGTCCTCTATGAGTTTTAGCAGTGGGTGGAAATTGGAATAGCAATCCTGCAGGTACCTGTGCTGGACGCTGTCGGCATATTCAGAAATTACCAGGAGCAAAGACGTGAGTGGTGGGATGGTGGAGTTCGCAGGTGACACAGATTTGTTGAAAGTAGCCAGACCTAAAGCAGGGATTTGCAGAAGGATCTTACAGAAATAAGTGTCTGGGTGATTGGAACTGGCAGGTGAAAATCAGTACTGATAAGTGCAAATTAATGCCCTTGTTAAAACAGGTCTGCCTACATACACAGAATGGTGGGCTTTGAATTAGCACTTTCCCTGAAGCAGGAAAATGTACTGGGGCCTTTGCAGCTGTTCCTTCCAAACGCTGGCACCGTCCTCGTGGCCATGGGGAGGATGGAGGAAGGCTCCAAGAATGAGGGGCATCACTATGCCAGGGTCAAATCCCTGCACGCCCACACCTCTGATCCTGCGTGCAGGTCTGGTTGCCCACTGCAGAAAGGCTGCAGGAGAACAAGAGAAGGAACAGGGACGGCAACAAATCTCAGACACAGGCACCAGGATAAGCTCTGTATATTGAGGGCTCTTGCTTGGAAAAGCCATGACTGATGGCTTGCACCGTCCTGAGTGATGTGAAGGTGGATAAGAGTGAACATCGCTTGTAATGCAAGAGGGAGAGTGCCAAACTCCTGATTTGGGGAGAGGAGGGCTTGCTTTTTAATTTCTTATTCTATTTTTAACTGCAACACTCAACTTAGAGCATGTCCAGAAGAGGGCAACCAAAATGGTGAAAGGTTTTGAGGGCAAGACTTGGAGGAACACTGGAGGTCATTTGGTTTATTCAGCTTGGGGGAGCTGCTGATCTCCTCTCTCTGGTAACCAGCGATAGGACATGAAGAAATGGGATGAAGCTGTGTCAGGGAAAGTTCAGACTGGAAGTTAGAAAGGGGTTCTTCCCTTAGAGGGTGATCAGTCTCTGGAACAGTCTCCCCACAGCACCAAGCCTGTCGGAGTTCAAGGAACATTTGGAGGATGCTCTTAGTCATATGATGTAGTGTTAGGTGGTCCTTCAAGGAGCAGGGGTTGGACTTGGTGGTCCTTGTGGGTCCCTTCCAATATTATTCTACAGAATTATTCTATGATTCCATGATCAGCAGCCAGTAGAGCGGGTCAACAATTTTCCATCAGAATAGTTTTCCGAGCTACTTTCTGTTGGAAAATGCTGATTTGATGGTATCAAGATGCTCTGTGGGAACACGTCAGTGCCATCAAAGCTGTCAGCAGAAGCCAGACATCTGCCTGGCCTCCTTGCCTGCTGCCCAGCTGGCTGGCTCCCTGGGACAGCTGGGCCCCTGCACTGCAGCCAGCAGCCCATTTGATTTCTCTTTACTTCATCGTTGTTCTATTTATATTGCTTTTTTTCCTACATTTCCATCTTTATGTTTTATATCCAGTGTACTTACTGCGTTAGAAAATCCACCTGTTGCCTGTCAGAACATCAGGTGCCAAATCAAAGCGCAAGTCACTCAATGAGATTAATTTATATTATAATTTAAATGAGCTTTAAACGTGCATTTTAAGGTATAAAAATATGCAAACTTAAAGAACACATACAACAAAAAGTTGGTTTTGTTTTTATTTGTATATCATGTCATATATTAACGTAAAGTCATAGTTTCTGTTGCACAAGGGTTGAGCCCATGAAGCCAAAATGATACTTCATATTTAAATCTCTTTCCAACTCACTGGGCTAAACTGAAATGACATTTTTGTGGCATACAATTTCAGAATTTTGCTCCCTGGGCAATTTCAACATTTTGCAATGTTCGGTTGCTTCGTTTCACAGATGTTTCCATAAAGAACAGGAAAGACAGAATGGATGTTCTCTCTGTTTAAATGAAAATACCTGTTCTCAACATGAATCAAGGCTAATGTATCATACAAAATGGATGAGTCAGATTTTAAAGATAGGTGGAGAATCAGCCATATCTGGGGTAAAATGAACAAGCAAACCCCATTTCCTAATCATCACATCACTGGAAACAGGAGCAGGAGACATGATGTAAAATACCCATCTTTGTAACCCAAGATGGAAAGAAGCCAGAAGAAATAGGTAACTTTGTGATTTGGGATGATTTCCAGAATTTTTGATTTGCCTATAACAACTAACACATACAGCAGCAGAGCAGAAGCCTTCAGGTAGGTGAATAGTGCCTGTGCTGTGGATGAGATTGTCTCTGAGTGCTGGTGGTACAAAAGCCCACATGAGATAACCAGCCTTTCTTCATAACTAGATAAACCACTCCTTTGAAAGGCTCAGCCTGCTCATTTTGATTGGAAAGGCCTAAGTTTGGCCCATACAATCATGCTTTATTCATTTGAAGTTATGAATTATTTGAAAGGTTGATTTGGAGATTGTTTGTCTGGTGAGCTGGTGGTGCTGGAGCAAGTTAGTGCAACTCCTGAGTGCAGCGAGCTGCGGGAGAGTCTCTGCCCAGCATCCTTCATAAGCTCATGAGACTCCTCTGCCCTCAGAGGGGGTCACAGTGATGGATGGCAATGATGTTCCAGGTAAGAAATGGTAAGCCACCACACCATCATCCCCAAAACTAGTGGTCACCGCTGTCACTTCTCTCCTTCTGGGGTGATTATTTTCGAAAAACTTTAACAATCGTCTGAGATAACTTTAGCACAGGGAGCTGCTGCTCCATGGGTCACCATTAGCAATTAAAATCAGATGAACAATTAGCCTGTGAACTTGGCACTTGGACGACTGCTGCCTCAAAGGTGGCAGCAGGTACAGCCCAGTGTTCTCAGGGTCAGAGCAGTGCTGGTGGGATGGGATGGAGTGGGATGCCTCTAGGGGAGGTGCCAGCATCAGCAAGGGGACTCCGGCATGTATAGCGTTATTTATTATGCCTTCAGTTGCTTTTTCTTCTCCCCTTCTTCATCAGGGCACTGGAGAGAACAGGAACATGCTATCTAATTTCCTAATTTTCCTGTCAGCTTCCTGGTTTTCAAAATGATTGCAGCAGAAATCTATAAAATGAGGATGAGGGAAGCAACCTTAATACCACTGTAAATCTCCAAAATGGATGCAGAAACACAGTACTCAAATAGGAGTAAATAAAAGCAAGAAGAGATTCATTCCAGTTTTCTCCTCTGTAAACCTACTGGCAGCTTGGAATTATTCAGAAAACAACATTTAACTGAGAAAAAGGGAACCCTGTAAAATAGTAAAGATTATACCGTAAAGCTAAGCACCCTCCATAAATCATGGGTGGGAACATTGCTAAGTTATAGGAACCTGCAGATGGCTGTCATTAAAGGGAAAGAGCTTCTCCCAGCTTGGCGGGCCGTGCTGCGTCCTGGTGTGCAGCTACAAATCGAGCTGCTTTCATGGGGGAGCCGCAAAAGTGGGTTTTAAAATAGGAATTTCAAGCAGGAGCTGCGTGAGCCATTCAGCAGGACTCAGGCTTATTGCAAAACCACAGCAGTAATTTCAGGCCTGATTTACAGGAGATTCTAATAAACCTCCCCTGTTTAAAATGATACGGCAGTAGTTTATCACTGGTGCGTGTCCGAGGTGAGAGGAGCGGGTGTGGGGCACGGTTCCTCCAGTACCAAGTCTCGTGTTTACTTCCATCATAAACAGAGACAGCCCCTGCCTGTCCTAAGAGATGAGGGCTGCTGGACCAGGTGAGCTGCTGGGGGTCCTTTCTCCCAGCTGGTGTTTTGGAATAAGTCAGGACAGACCACTGGGCTCCTTCCCTGCTCTGAACACATTCTCGTGTGCTCACCCAAGGCAGCTCCGGTTTTCCCTTTGGGATGAACTCGCCTGGGGCTTCGACTCGAGAAACAGCAGGGGAGATGCTCAAAAACAAGCCTGCAAAGCTCAAAATAGCACACACCGGCTGCTGCTGCTTTCAAGATAAAGATGTCACCAGGTGAGCTCCTCTAGGATTATATATTAAGCCACCCCATGACACAGCATCAAGACACTCTGCAGCCCCACAGGGCAGTGTTGTCTCTGCCTCAGCTGAGCATCGTGGGTGTGGAGGGACGTCTGTGCCAGCGCTCAGCCACGGGGTACTGGGGGGACAGCTGGGGGGAGCCAGGGCTGTGCTGGCCCCCTGGGAAAGGCTTTCCCAGGCACTGCTTGCCAGAGGCAGATCACACTATTTACTTTCTTTCAAGAGCCTCTATGGAGACTTAATCCTGAATACCACCCTGGGGCACAAGTGCTCCCCATGGTGGTCCTGCACCAGGAGCTTCGGATGTGGTCTGTCAGCTAAAATACCCAGTGTTTGACAAGGTCTCCATGAAGCTGCCCTTCTTTTCAGGTTGGAAATGTTTAGCCACACTTACCAGGGTTCATGGCTTTTCAAGGTCACCATCTCTAACAAGGTCAGGAGCCTTTCCTGATACAAAATGGCACAGCAGCTGATGGCATTGATTTTAAATCTCCCCTGCCCCCAATCTTCCCATTTCTGACTTTTTCAGCATTTCTGCAAGAGCATCATGTGCCTGCAGGTGCTGGCACCAGCTTGCTGGGCTCAGTGCTCACTGGGCCAGGGGCTTTCCCAGGTGCTAGCCAGACTTCCTGCAAAAGCTGTTGTCAAAACACTTTCCAAAAACATGGCCAGGAGGAACTGGATTCCACACCATTATTTTTCTTCTCTGTCTGTGGGTGAACTGGAAAACTGCTCCCTGCATCCCTTAACAACTGTGTTTAGCTCCTTGTCACAACCCCCTTTGTGCACCGGTAGAAAAGGCATCACCAGCAGATGCAATTTCTTTCAGTGCTGGAATTGTGTTTATTTTACTGGAATTGTACTCCATTTGTCTGGTGGCAAAGGGACTAGGCAATTTCTGCTGGCAGCACTGAATGTACTGAGATTGGCAGTGCTCGGGCACTCACGGCTTGTTACCCGAGGAAAGTTCAGAGCATACTAATTTATCCCACCACGGAGCAGCAGTAGAAGAACCATGCAGATGGTATCAATCAGTCTTACATTAGTAACACGGTAAACACTTTTTAAGATGGTAAAAGATTCAATAAATCTGCTTTATTCTCTTTCACTGTAAGGTCCAGTTCTTCCCTTCCATCATAGAAACAACTTCCAGGTAATGGAAGGGATATTGCATTCGCTCTTCACAAATCACAGTTTGACCTATTATTTGTAATTTTCAGTGCCTCCCTTCTTATGTGGTGTTCATAAAATGAGATTAGAGTGATTTACAATAGTGAGAGATGGAACAAGACTAAGAGGAGATGTGACTCATTAGACATAATCCTGAGGCTGTTGGAAGGAACTTGCTTTGCTCAGGAAGATGTGCTGTGATTTTTCCAAAGCAGTCTAGGGGATTTAGATGTACCTTTGAGGGGTTTCAGCACCGAAAACATGACCCAACATAACCCATCAGCCCTGATTTTATCTTTCATAAAGCCAACCAAGAAATTCAGATTGAAAGTTCCCAAGACCCACTAGTCTTCTTCATGATACATAATAGTGCCCTTTAAATATTGAGTCACTGAGTTTTTCATAAGTGAAAAAGGTATTTTTATTTGCATTCAGCATGAGGATATTGTACTTTGGTTGTAATTTACAATGCTTTGAAATTATCATTACTAGTTATGGATTGAGTGTTTAACTGCTGTATCTGGACTTAAGAAATAACTTGCTTCCCTAATCCAAACCAAAAATACTCTCATCTGTCCCGTTAACAGGTATGAACTGGGCTTCATCAAGCAAATGAAAAAGAAATAGGAGGAAAACCCAAGGGTTTATTTTAATGAACAAGGAAATGAACTCCAGCAGAAACCAGTCCATCTCCTGGAGTCATGGATGGTGTTGGGAACAGGTGGCTGGGCTCCTGTTGGGCCATTTGGAGAGTGCTAATAGCCCCTCTGGTTTAGTATTTCCTGCTGCTTGGTTTTCTCTCCTTGAGCACCCACATATTTCTACCAAATTATTTAGTGTATCCCCCCCCCCCTCCCCAACAAAAAAAAAATTGCNCCCCCCCCCAACAAAAAAAAATTGCTTGTCAAGGAGCAAGTGCTTGCTTCTGTTCTCTCGGAGCAGACAGGATCTGTAACAAATGACTCACATGCAGTAATTACAGTCTATTTCTTCCTATCTTGCATTGATTATTCAGATGTGGAAAGAATAGTTTTCTCCTGAATAAAGGAAAAGCTCTGAAGACCCAAACATTGGTTTCCTGATTTTATTTTTTTTCTGGTTTTTCCCCATTTCTTTGTTTTTCAGGTACTGTTTACAGACATGGTATACTGAGGAGATGAAACATTTATAAACAAAACTTCCTGTCAGAGTACTTGTAGTTTATGTTTGCTTAAAGGACAATTTTGTGTCACCTCTTTGTATTTTAATAGTCAAAATAAATTTTGCATAATAATTCAACTCCTCTCTGCTGCCTGTAATGACTATCTGCATTTTTCTGATGGATGTTTGTATTTGTTTCCTATGATTTACATGACCTGACATCTCATATAATGAGCTTCCCAGCACAAATGCCATTTGTGATACTCCATGCAGCACTAATCTATCATTTGATGACCTTACAAGTGCTGGGGTCACGGATTCAATCAGTGAAATGTTTCAGGGTGTAATTAATTAATTTCCCCCTCCCCACTCTACAACTGTTCACTTAAAATTTGATGAAAGCGATGTTTTTCTGTAACACTTCTTCAATACATATGGTTTGTCTGTGTAATCAATCACGCTAAGTTGGGGAGTTCTTAGTATTCATGGTTTTCTCTTGCTCGAAACTTCCAAATGTTTATTTTTGAGCATAACTTAATAGTTTAATTAACCAAACAACTAGCTACTGTACTTTTCAAAGTAGACCCAGGTTGTGATTTAACAGCGTGGTTTTATCTTTCCTAAAGGTGGACTGGATTGCTCCTGGTGGGCCATGGAGCCAGTTGGGCTGTGACCGACGGTGCTGAGCCAGCTGAGTCCCGTGTCGGCCCTGCTGAGCCGTGCTGTGGCCTGTTGCAAACCCTGATGGGGCTGTTTGCTCTCTGCTCTAGGCTTCTCATTAAAAAAAAAAAAAAGGGAGTTTGTGGTCTTGGTGTTTAGCATCCTTTGCTTGCTCTCGTGTTGCTTAAGAGCTCACTCAGCTGTCAGGAGGGAGGGCTGTGGGTGAGGGTTCTCTTGCACAGAGCCATGGCATTTTATTTCTGTGGTTCAGACCACCCTCTGGAGATGTATGGGTCATTCTCAGGAGTCTGTGAGAAACAGGCAGCAAAACCAGGGCTTAAATTCCCTATCTTGGGATTAGCAACTTAGAATCATAGAATGATTAAAGTTGGAAAAGACCTCTAAGATCATCGAGTCCAACCATTAACTTAATGCTGTCAGGTCCACCACTAAACCATGTCCCTGACCACAACATCTACAGGCTTTTTGAACACTTCCACAGACAGTGATTCTACCACTTCCCTGGGCAGCCTGTTCCAATGCCTGACCACCCTTCAGTGCAGAGATTTCCCTTAATATGCAATCTACAACTCCGTGGTACAACTTGAGGACATTACCTCTTGTTCTGTCTCTTGTTACATGGGAGAAGAGACTGACTCCTACCCGTCTACAACCTCCTTTCAGGTAGTTGTGGAGAGCAGAAAGACGCTGGGAACTGCATGCTGAGGAGCACTGACACGACCTGGTGTTGTTGTTGTAACTTCTGCTGGTCCCAGAAGCCTGGCTTTCCATCAACCTCCTCCAAAACAAGGGCATGAGCTTCCTGGCACCTGAGGAGCATCGCAAACCGAGAACTGGTATGACTCCTGATCTTTTTAAGGCAAAGGGCTTCACTTTTTGACAGTTCTCACCCTGGAGATGGGAAACGCAAACCCCCAAATTTTGCTGCTCTTCTGGGGCACTAATTAAAGGTATGCCAGTGTGAGGAGTTATCTAAAGGGCTGTACTGTATAGGTGAGGCACAGTCACGTCCCCAGCCCTGCTGTATGTTATGAAGGTCTGGCATTTTGTCTCTGCCTTTGATTTTATGCTGTGTTTTGTAGATTTTTGCTAAATAACAGAAGCAGGTGTATTTTTGTGCATATGTAGCCATCTTTTCACCTGATAATGTGAATTTCTAATTTACAGATGGCTCTGGAACACAGTCCTCCAGGACCTTGTTTGGAGAAGGAGATATGGTCTTTGCCAGCAGAGCTCAGGAATAACCCTCTGAGGCAGCTTGCAAGGAGCAGAAAGCCCTTGGTGGCTTCGAGATGAAATCCCTGAGATGCTGTTATTATGTTAATAAGTTTTCTTTTATCCTATCAAGGTCTTAGGGAATCTTTCTATTGACCATTAAGGCAAAGCAAGACAAAACATGCTGAAATTGAGAACTGAATGCTTACAGATGGAAATCCTATAATATTATGATTCAATTTCTCTTCAGAGAAATATGATTGTTTCTGCAATCCTGCTGCTTGGCTTTACTGAAGCCTAGGAACAGACTTGAGGGAGAGAATGAAGGAAAAAATAAAAATGGAGACAATATTCCGAATCCACCTGATAAATTGTGTCTGGAAGAGGCACAGGTATGCCTTTAAGGGACAGCAGCCCTTCAATGCAAAGCAGCTTTGGAAATAAGACTGGTGGCATCTCCCTGAGGTTGGTGACTTTTGTAAAGGGCTTCACACAGCAGTAAAATCTCTTTAGAGTGTGTGGTCAAACAGGTGCTGGGAATGTGTGGGATGATAATACACTCTAACTCAGTCCCTGCTGCTGCTTGTTTGCTGGACCAGGGTTATCCCACATGGTGCTTGCCCTGGCCTGTGTATGGAGGAGGCTTTGGAAAGGCGGGATCACGGGGGCAGATACTGGGAGGCGATTCCCTACATGGCTTCAGCCTCTGTGTCATGACTTGCTAGAAAGATCTTTCTCACAAATGATGTTTTCCTCCCATTGTTTTGAACGGACTGTGGGTAGTAAATCACAGCAATGCTTGGTTGAAATAATGGACTGAAGTGAAGTGGTGTAACAATGTGTTTTGCTCATAGTCTGTAGCCACTGATTTGATGGAAAACAGGCAGGGAATGCAGTCGAGTAGTGTTAGACCCATCCAACTCTACAGTCTGGCTCATGTCTATAAACACACATGCAGGCATTTACAGAATTAAAACTTAATGTTTTATTTTGCTGGGAATTGGCTGTATTCAGCTTGAGATGTGGTCAATATTGAGAATAATATGTACATACAGGCTTGCTGTATAGACTATAGCCGTTGCTACAGTGGGAGAATTGCTGCTGCTGCACAGACTTCTTGCAGTGGTATTTGGGCTATGAAATGTTAGAGGTCAGGAACAACCACTCCCAGCAAAGAATAAATTGCCTGCAGCAAAATTTCTCTATAGTAAGAAAGTATAGAAGTAGTGTCTGAAATTAAAAAAAAGTTACTGTGCTTTTTGCTCCATCAGCAGACTTCAATGAAATTTTAAGGGGAAAAAAATTGCTTCGTGGCTTAAAGTATGAGCTATGTTACTAATCTCTGCAAAGGAGTTTTATAATTGAAATGCTGATGAAACAGCATCTCTACTGACTCAAATGATGACCTGACAGTGTCTAACATAACCATATATGAGGCTGTATAATGCTGTTATGGTCATAAGAGTTCTCGATAATGTAGGCGTGTTGAAAACTGTAGCTTACACTCTTGCCCAAATTCTGTTTCTTTAAAATTATTTTTCAAGATCCTTGTGGCATCTGGTTTCTGTGTGATACTGTGAGGACTCGGACTGTCTGGGGAGGTCACAGGTATTGCAGGGCTGTCTTTGGGAGGTTCTTGGCATGGCTTATACTGCCTCTTGTTAACAGCATCGCCCTGTGCTGCCATTTTTATCAGGGCTTTTAAAAAGAGAAATTATTTTAGCACTTATTCTGTCAGTGTCTGTGGTCTCAAGTCAGGAAAGACAAGAGCACTCTCCACACTGCTCTGCTCAACCTCTCAGCCAAAGTGTGTATTTGAAAGACAATTTCTCAACCAGGTTAGCTTGAGGGCCTCTCAGCCAAGCCAGGAGCTCAGCTTTTCTCAGCCATCCTTGTCTGCATATCTTATTTTGGGGTTTTCCTTTAGTTCGCTGGTTTTGCTCCAGTTTGCACAGCCCTAAGGAAACCAGAACCTTGCAGGGCTGGTGTGCTCAGGGAGACCTGCTCAGATCTGCTCTCTCAAATGCAGACTTCTAATGCAAATTTTTATTCTGATTTCCCTACACTTTTCTCTTCTTGAGGTTTCAAAAAAAAAAAAAAAAAAGAAACCAAAACTGTGAAGAAAGAGACATATAAATTACTAGTCTCAGCCTGTGCCTTTCAGTGTGTGTTTCTGATGAATACACACCAACATGCCTTCATTATCGCCCTGTTTTGTACCTACCTGTCAGGTATGTAAAGTAACGCCAGTATCAGAAAATCTCATCTTCTTCTCCCCTTTGTTTGAAAGTGGGGTGAATGTGCAAGCGAGGTATATAGAAAAAAGGACTGTAAGAAATAGCTTTGGCTTTTTAGATGGCAATTTCCTTCCCTAAAATTGGAATGCCAATGTTTAAGTGGACAAAAAAGTGCAATATGTACTCTTGCTGCCTCATACTTTTCACCTGGTCACAATGTTAGGAAGGTGAAGAGGTAAAAAAGGGATGGGAACGGAAACCCATCTTGAAAGGGAGAGCTGGGAGGCATCAGGGAGCACCTGGCTGGTGGGAAAGGCAGGAGAGGGCACTGCACAGGCAGGCAGGAGCTGCCACACTCCTGCAAGCTTTGAAATAATGCCAGTTACTGCTGGCATTGCCAGATTTCTACCTTGGCTATTTAGACCTAACCATTCTTCTTAAACACAGCTCATGCTTCACTTGCCAAGCAGATGCATCCCCACGAAAAGGGCAGTGCAAGGGAATCAGACGTTCCCTGGTGCCACAGACCAGCTCTGTTCTCAGTGCCATGGTGCTTCCCCACGGAGAGATGCTCTGATTCGGACTCCTTATGGGTGCTCAAAACCTTCTTCCTTAGAGATGTTGAGGAGCTGACAATGTCACAGACACCCACATTTTTCTGCTGTCTTCTGATTCTAAGAGCTTATGAAAAATGATGCTCTGGTTGTATCGACTGGTTTAATATTTTCACTTTATATTTGTGGTACACACAGTTCTTTCTGTGCCTTTTAAATGTTACATTAAAATACAGAGTGCCACCAGCTTTAAAGAGTTGAAGCACAAAAGCTCCTTCCCTGCTCTTGTCTCCTATTGTGAGGAATTTGCAAAACTCTCAGGGAGGCTCTTGAATTACGGCTCTTCCTCTTCCTCATGATGCATGGAGAAAATAAATGTATTATTAATCTGCCCACTGTCAGAGATCTCTGCTCTCTCTCTCTCTGTCAGTACACAAGGAGACAGATTGACAGGAACAGCAGACTTATGCAGAATTGCCTTGCGTGAGCTCAGGCTGGTGAATCACCACATGCTCAGGGTGATGAGATGCTCAGTTTGAATGGGGCTGCACAGCCCTGAAGGGGTTTTTTGTAGGAAGGCAACCCGAAGGACTGTCTTGGTCCCAGATAACAGTACCCTTCAGATGTTTGCAAGAAACTCTTCTTTTATTATTATTATTTTTTGGTTTGTTTTTTTTTCCAAAGCCTGTTGGTTCGAGGACAGCCAGCTGCACCTCGTTTGCAGAGGACTTTGGAGGACAGCCTGTCTGAAGTCTGTGGATGCAATGCCTGCAGGGAGGAGAGTGGGAGTGGGTTGTGTGCAAGCCCCAGCTCTAGGTGGCTATGCCAGGGGCAACGTGGCCTGAAGAAGCTCAGAAAAAAGGAACATCCTGTCCCTACCTGAGCTCCTTGGTGAGTGCAGAGCAGCCTGTTGCCCCCGCACACCCACCAGCTGTATTCCTCCTGGGACTCTGCCCTCTTTCTGCTCCCTACCAAACAATGTGGCTGCATGCCCCTACCTACATCTAGGAGGGGGGGATTGAGTGTGACTCTGAACCACAAGGGATTGTTTTAGCTTTGGAGAGCAGGAGCCAAGGCGGGAATCGGCAGACACGGACGTGTCTCCGCAGTGACTCAGCCCCTGTGGGATGGATGCGTCTCTCCCCCGGGGAAGCCCGGCAGCACAGAGCACAGCAGTGTATGCCTGTGCCTTGCCAAGGCTCCTGCTGAGCTCTGCCTTGGCTCCCAAGTAAAGAGAGATTTGGTCTGGATGTGTAAGCATGGGCTTTTCCACAGGGGCTGTGAGGTGCCCCACCTAAGGGGAGGAATTTTGCATACAAAGAAGAGAGCCTTGTAGAAGCAGGGAGTGACTTTTTAAGGTGAAAACCCAGAGCTGGAAGATGACACTCGAATTGCCATGCCTATTGGTTGATCTCAACACCTGCTGGGTGCCCCCAAAGAGATGACAGCCCTTGGCCATGCTCTGCTCATACTGTCCATCCTCCTTGCGGCTCATGGGGCTGGGATGCCCAGCCAGAGATTGGGTGCTGACACGTCATAGCATGGGGGTGTTGTTTGCTTGCTCTGCTGTGCTTCTTCCTCCCATATGGACTGGGTCCTTCATCTATGCCTAGTTCCAGTGGGAATAATCTCACTCTAGGATGATATTCAAAAGGAACTGGTTCCATATCATATCAGGCAGCTCCTTGGTGGTTTGCTTTTTGCAGCTCCCTGAGCCTAGCTGCGGAGATTTACAGCTTCTAGAAAGCCTAGATTTATCTTCAAGCAGACGACCAGCATATCTCATCCTCCTACACCCACAGATTGGAATATTTGCTATCAAAAAGCCTGTTGGAGTGTCTGGGTACCAGGCATTGCCATGATGTGGCTGCAGAGATGACCACGTGTTGTACCTACGATGTGCAGCATGGTGGCAAGGGGCATCTAGGGAGCTTTACACATTGCCTGTGTAGCAGAGATCCTACCACCTTCTCAGCCCTCCCATTGGTCATACAAGATTTTTAGCTTGTGGTTCTGGGTTCCAGGCAAGAGGAAATTTTGCCTTTCCTGGGCCAGTGCATGAGGCTCAGCACGGGACAGTGGTTACATCGGGTCTGGTTGCAGTGGGATAGAAGAGTCAGACAGGGTGTTGTGTCTTGCCCACTGTCTGCATCCCTGACAGAGCAGAAGGGAGGGAGAAAAGCTCTTTTTGCCACGTGAATCAGTAATGCCGCTTTTATGGCTCAGTTTCAGTGTTTTCGCTCTGCTGTTATTCTGCTGGTGCTTTGTTAGTTCTGTTTAGTGCTTAGTGAGGCCATCACACTCCTTACCGCATGCAAAGAAATTGCTATTTTCTTCCAGAAGTTCCCATCTATGTTTCCTCCTGTTTTTGTAATAGATTTGGAGGATGATCAGGGCCTGTTCCCCTCCTGACCACCACCGGGTTTCAAGAGGGAAGGTCGTTTGGATTTGTATAAGCAAGTTAACAGTCTGGAGACATGTATTGATGCTAATTGATTTCCTGTCTCCTTTCCATGTCCAAATGATCTGCCATATCACTGCTATAAATATCAATAACCTCCTGGCTGAAAAACATGGCACAAAGTCGTAGCCTTGTTGCTGCGTGTGCAAAGGGCAAGAGAAACACCAGCTGCTGATCATCTCGCAGGTCATGTACATTCAAGTGTCATGAGAGGCAAGCAAAACCACTGACCCTGTGCAAACTGAAGTTTAGAAGGAGTGCAACATATGAGGGAGGTAAGAACATACATGACTCGATGTGAGCTGCCTGAAGCCCTTTTCAGTAGGTGGGGAGGGTTGAGAAATGCCATTGCATTTGATGGGACCCCTCTGATAGTTTGGTCTGAAAATCCCAGGGAGAGGAGGATGCCTCCACTGAGTCTAGCAGATTTCTTGTACTTGAACAAGGCCATACCTATTACTTGACATCTCTTGAAGTAGAAGCTCCAGGTGTTAGAGACTCTCCATAGCCTTTTGAGCTGGTGGGTAATTACCTTCCCTAATTAAAATAAGGCTGTCATGGTTTACCCCCAGACAGCAACCAACCACCACACAGCTTCCTGCTCACCCCCTCCAGCAGGATGGTGGGGAGAGAAGTGGAAGGATAAAAGTGAGAAAACTCATGGATTGAGATGAGAACAGTTTCATAATTGAAATAAAATAATAATAATAATAATAACCATAATGATTATAGTGATGATGGTAACAGTAACAATTATTGTAATGAAAAGGAAAATAACAGAGAAATGAACCCCCAAGAGACAAGTGATGCAAATGAAGGTAATTACTCACCACCAACTGATTGATGCCCAGGCAGCCCCTGACCAGCGGCCCCTTCACCAACCCTCCACTAGTTTTATTGCTAAGCATGATATCGTATGGTATGAAATATCCCTTGGGTCAACTGGCTGTATCTCCTCTCAGTTTGTTGCTCATCCCCAGTGTAAGCGTGGTTCAGCAATAACTAAAGCATGCCTGTATCATCGGCACTTTTTCCAGGACAAATCCAGGACACAGCCCCATATCAGCTGCTCTGAACTCGCCCAGCCAAAACCAGCACAAAGGCTTACCTTCATAAGCAGGGAAAGTTTGGGAAGCTCTGATAAAAACCTGTGCTGTATTTTTTCAGTTTTCTCAAAGTGTCCTGATTCATTAGGCTGAACAGAAATGGTTAATCTTAGAAATCAGGGACAACTTAAAAAGCTGGGAGAAAAACCTTCATCTGCCCAGTGCTCAGGGGAGGTGAGTGACATGGAGTGGGTCTGACGTTGGGTCAAGTAATGAAAGGGCAGATTCTGATGAATAAAGTGCTGAAGGAAGGTGAAATAATTTGTATCAGTCAATGCAGAGCTGCGAGAACATTAGCATGATTTTGTTTTCTCATTAGATTATTCCTGGGGTCAATAAAAGCAATAGTATTGACCTAGTGCACGTAGATGTCTGTACGCATTTATGATTTTGCAAATTCTTACTATCGATCAAGAATGATGTTTAGTCATCGGGGCACGCATTAAATGGTTTAAAGAGTGACCAGCCAATGTCAAAAATTAAAGCTGTTTATCTAATTTCTTGTTCCTAAAGATCAACTCCCGTTCCTGTGCTTTTTGCAATGTTTTTATCTACAGTATGGAGAAAAAATATTCTGAAAGTACTGATAAGGTTCCCAAGTGATTTGAAGATTGGAAATGTAGTAAACAAGGAGAGACTCACTGATACACAACCTGGGCAGCCAGCTAAGCCAAGGACAAGCAGAGAAATATGCATTTCAAGACATGCAAATACAAGGTCAAGCATTTAGAAGCAAGGAATGTAGGTCAGGCTTGTGGAGGAGGAGGAGGCTGTCTCAGGAAGGAGAAACTCAGGAAAGGGATTGTGGAAAACTAAATGCATATGAGTTCCCGCTTGTGGCTGCAGCGGAAAGACCAGTAAGATTCCCTGGATATATGGCTAAGTATAGCAGGCAGTAGGAGTAGGGAGGTTGTATTACCTCCGGGTTTGCACTGGTGCACAACTGCTGGGTGCTGTGCTCATTTTGAGCGTCCACATTTCAGAAGCATGAAGAACACTTGCAAAATACTGGAGGAGAGACACAAGGATGATCAGAGTGTTGAGAAACTGCCCCATGGAGTTTGTGAGAGTGGCCTCATTTAATTTATAAACATAAGATTAAGGATTACTTTGAACTACCATCAGAGAATGTGTTGGAGCAGGTGGGTGTTGCAGCAGAATCATTTAATATCTAAAATACGAATTCAGGTGGAAAATAAGTTGAAATTCATTGACAGCTAGGGCAAAGACCCTGCTGCAGGTTCTCCAGCATGGAAATCTTCATAATCAGATGAATTTTTTTTTCGAAGATACAAATATTCCTCTCTTGGGACTTCTAATGTCTGTGGTTAAGGTGGGGGGGCAGGATACTCGGTCTCCAGGCTGCTGCCCAACCCCACTGACACACTTCTGTGCCACACAGGAAAGCAGCTGGGCTGCGGGGCAGGCAGAGGGACACAGGCAGGTTATATGGGAAATGGGATGGTGTCAGTCCTTGGTGTGTGCTTCCTTAAGTGTACATCAGCCTCCCCCACTCTGGCCCCTTCATTGTCTGATTTGACTGCTAGGTATTTTTGTCTGTTAGAATATCTGTTTACATGTGATTTGTTTTCCCTTATCAATTCATTCCAGGCTCACCTTACACGTTTGAAGGAGCTATTTCTATAAAACAATTTATTTTCCCATAGGTCTCTTCGCCTAAAGTAATGTTGTAACCTAATTCCCTCTGGTAAGCAGCCTTATCCAGTCTTTCTGTATTCATCTAAAATCCAGCAGTATAGTTTTTGGAGATCTGAAGCACCAAGATATCATGCTGGAGCAGCTGAAACCAGTACAGCAGATCAAATATTAAAGCAGAAGGTTCAGGGCGCAGTACAGTGCTTCAGAAGGGCTTCTGAAGCTCTCTGCAGAGCTGCTGACTTGTACAGAGACTACATCATCAGATCCAATTTTGCTGCATGTTTGTAGTTATTGCTGCATATCCTCATTATTGTGCCTTGGGTTTTTGGTTTGCTGTTCCCTTGCAGTTCTTCTGCACTAACATCGTGTAAAGAGCATTGCCAGTAATAAATAACCCCTGGTTTTAACATAGTTATTTCAAAGGTTAGATTATCTCCGTGACAGCTTGACATTCAAGGATCACAAAGATTCCCCATAACAGGAATGCATGGAATGATCTAATTATGTTCTGACAGGTCATCCCACAAAACAATTCGAAGGGACTGGAGATATTTTATCATGTTGTTGTGTGTGCTACACATCAAAATACATGATGTTAGGAAAACTTTAAAATAAACAATGCTTTCAGGGCTAGCAGTTGCTGCTGGGGTAACCTGTCTGATCCCTTCCCTTCCTCCTCACCCTCCCTGGGTGGAGACTGACTTCAACAAGCTGAGTTTGTGGCTCTTGAAAACTTTATCCATCTGCTTTTAGCAAGGGCAAATTGTTTAGAAGAGTCCTCCTAGGGTCAGGGGAATTTGGCTCAAATGTACCTGGGGCTGCAAAAGGCAGCAGATAAGTCCCCTGAAATCTTTGACTGAATTTGCCTTGGTGTCCTCCTTTGGCACACTGCCACACTCCAGCCTTACTGCGGTGGGGCTGCCTCTCTCCTTCCTGGCACACCCTGAGCTGGTTTGCTCTGGAAGTAAAATGTATTTCCACCCCTAAAGCAGTATTTTGTTCACATGCTGTTCTCATTTCAGTGGTGCTGCTGGGCAAGGCAGGTGGAGCAGGTCAGGTGAGACAAGGAGCTTCACAACATACAGTAGCTATGGAGTCCAGGCCAGGTACACCCCTGGAGCAATGGCATAATAACCATTCACCATCATCTGGAGCTCCCAGGGCTGGGTCACTCACCCCTGGACCCAAGCCAGCTCAGGCAAAGGCAAATAAAAAAAGATGGGCTTCCCCCTGCTCCATCTCCCTGTGGTTCAGCCCTGGGTGAAAGCCCAGCTTTTGCCACCCCTGGGAACAGCATTGCTGTGCTGGCACACGTCACACACACTGAGCCCGTGCAGCCCTGGGTGGCTCTGCCAGAGGCCACCCCACAATCGCTCCGTAGTGCTTCCCAGCACATCTTCTTCTGGCCGTGCAGTGTGAGTGTGTAAGTGCAGCAGGGTTTTCAACCCAGGGCCTTCAGGACCCAGCTACAAGCTGGACAAGTGCCCACGTATAGGACACCTTTGCTAGGGCAGCCTCTCTGTCTCGCCTATATCAAGTTCCCTTCTGGCATGAGTTCATTCCCACTAGTAGGAATAAAGAAAACTTGTCAAGTCCTCAGCTAAGGTCTTTTCCAATGGATGGTTCTGGGGAGAGCTTCCCTGCAGCAGTTTAATTGCTATGTGCATTGTGTCAGACCCAAAGGTCAACACCTTGGTGTTCTTGCAGGGGTGCCTTCTTTTACTTTGGAGCCAGTCACACTTGTATGCTAAATTCTGACTAAATGCTTCATAAGAAAAGTACCAGCAAGACCAAGCTAGTAGTTTTGCCATGAACTGCACCTTTTGGCTCATTGCTGCCTCCTCTGTTGTAATTTAGAATGAGATATTGTCATGTTCTTGGCAATAATTAGATGTGTATTATTATAAAGGTTCTGTTGATTAAAAAGCTAGAATGCATTATTTAAAATAGTCCAAATACTGTTTCCAGTGGGATAAAGGGATTATTTACTACAGTAAAATGTTGCTGAGCATTTATATAGCATTCTTTCTCTTGAAAGCACTTTAGCAATGTTAATCTAGGAAAAACCTCTTCTATAAAAAGTGGAAGAGAGCACTAGGGTCAAGGGGACAGCTCTCAGAATTTCACATTTTATCACCATTTGCTGAAGGGCTGGAACTTCAAAAAGGCTTTCCAACTAGTTTTGTTTAGAAGAGAACAACTTTCCCTGTTTCACATGCCTGCATGCCTGCTATGCAAGAAAATGATCCACCTTCTGATCAAACCTTCAGGAGAATAGGTACCTATTTTAGAGACTTTGGTACCAAAGTCTGGGCTCTTAGCATTTGGAAATGTGCTCTGGAAGGAGAAGCACTGAGTCATCCTGAGCAAGAGGGGCCATAGGCTCTGCAGCAACTTAAAAAGGCAGTGGGAAGCTTAAAAAAATGGTACCTTTAATTGCTTTTCAAATTATTATCCCATTGCCCTTGGTAAATGCCAGGTTAGAAGACATTTCACACAACAAGTTATCTTCCTTTTTAAAATAAAGGTTAGTTTAAGCTTATCAAGAAAATTAATTGCCATTGCAATGTACCATGGAAAAAATGCT
Organism: Oxyruncus cristatus; assembly: GCA_013399855.1. Taxonomy (NCBI): domain Eukaryota; kingdom Metazoa; phylum Chordata; class Aves; order Passeriformes; family Cotingidae; genus Oxyruncus; species Oxyruncus cristatus. Next base: position 4,334,996 of record VXAY01007089.1, on the reverse strand, counting down.
TTCACTCTATCCTGAAGACAGCTGTGAGGCCGTAACTCTCCTTCTGGATACAAGAATAAGTTCTCTGCCAGGGTAGTAATTATCTCAGCATCTGTCTCTTTCTTTCTCTGCTCCAAGAGAATCGAAAGCCTCTGACAAGGTTTGCAGATCAGCAAACACGAGGGAATTCTCAGCCTCTCTCCCCAGAGGCTGACATTTATGTCCTTGCATTCCTGTGCACTCACTCCCTTTTCTTTGCTCCAGCAATAGGCCCCTCACAGATGGCTCCTGCTCACGGCTGAGGCGTGTTCCCCCTCGCAGCCAGCCCCAGCAATGGGGGAACCTTTCCCAACCCCCCTTTCCCATCCTTGCACAGCTCAGCTGGCTCTGGGGTGGGCTCCAGCCTTGCACTGCTCATGCACAGGTGCAGGCAGGAGAGATGTGCATATGGCTTCTCCAGAGTCAGGGGAAGCTATGCTTTGCCCTCCTGGGGGTAAGGAGGAACAAAATAAAAGGAGGGGAAAAAAAGGAGAAAATTTGTTTTATCAGTTTTACCCAAAGTCTTTTGAGGAATCAGTTTAACCAGCAACAGTCCTCCTCTGTAGGGCTCTCCTGCAGCTGCTGAACAATGTGCTGTAGCTGCAGACAACCCTGACACTGATGCTTTCACCTTACATCATGTCATGCTCACCTGAGGGCTGAAATGCAAGATGTTCCTGGACCTAAAAAAGGAGCATGAAGCTCAGTTCTCCCTCCTCCTCCTCCACCAGCACCATGCCCTGTCCATCCCATCTCTTGGAAATCCATGTCTTCAAGGGCAGTCTCCCAGCTCCCATGCCAGATCCTGGGGCAGCTAATCCTCACTGCTCAGCCTCTGCTCCATGCAAACATGTCTAAATATATGAGCTCTACTTATCTTTGATGTGTCATTCATGCTCTTCCCCGTACAAAGAAATCAAAACCACAGTGCTGCAGGATTTGCCCATTTCCCTACTGACACCAGCACCCTGTTTCCACCTTTGGCTGAGGTCCCTTTGGCACACCCTTGTGATGTCCTTTTTGTGCTCCCTGCATCTGAGTGCTGTGCTTGAGGGCTGAGCTTTGCTCATTGTTCTCTGCTCTGTCAAGAGAGATCACTGAGATGGATCCTGACTCTGCTGGCTGTCCCTACCTCCATTTCATGTGCTCTTTGCCCACACCTTGCTCACCCCACTCTGAGCTGAGAACATCATCCCACGTGTTGTCAGCTCCTCCGTGATTGTTTTGTACCACAAACAAATTGCATTGCTGCTCTGTACCTTCACCCTTCCAGGTTATTGATCGTATAAATTAATTAAACTGATTTCAGTGCTGATCTCGATGGCAGTCTATATTTTGCAACCCAAACTGCTTTCATTTAACTACTTGTTCTCATCAATATCCCAGCCAGTTCTTTCTCCACTCTGGCAGCTCCATCCATACAACAGCCAATACCCAAGTAATGACCCTCCAGAGCAGCCTTTGCCAGTTCTTCCTCTTTTCCAAACCCTTCTCTACGGCTTTCTAGGTGTGATTGCTTTTTCTTGTGCTCCAAGCAGAAAAAGAGGGGTGATGCAGGCTCTACAAAGGATTTAGGGATGAAAATAGTCATCCCTGGAAAGAGGGAAATCATTCTCTACCTGCACAGCAGCTTTCACTATAAAAGCCAGCACCTGCTTATGCTGACTATGGTGCATTTTCCCAGGGCAGAGCTCACTATTCCAGGCAAGTAACAGGCAGGGTCTCTGGAGATGTCACGCTTGCTTGTCTTCAGAGTATAAGGCAATATTTGTCCTCTCCAATTGCACTGACCTTTTATTGGCAATCACCGTGCTTGTGTTCAGCAGAGGTATCAGTTTGAATTTGTGTAACTCCCAGGAGTTTGATCCGTCTCTCTTCTCTCACTCCATAACTTAAAGAAAGTCTCTCTTCCTGTTTCCAGTTTATCATGATCCTCTGCCTTGGGAGTGACACTGCAAGATCTATTAATTTCTCATTGCTCTGAGTTTAAAGTGAAGACCCTCTTGTAACCCACTCATAACCTTCATGGGAGAGTGGAGTATCCTTGCCAATTATCTCAAAGATAGCTTTATAAACTCATTCTCTCCAAATATATTTTACAGCGGGAATAACTCACATGAAAAAAGATTCACCTTCCTTTCAGCAATGTCACTGGAGTCACAGCAGATTCAGAAAAAGTTGAAACACTAACAGAAGTCGTATGAAATCGCACACGCTTCCTACTTGCTTCTTGTTTTCCCTCTGCCATCCCTCCTGGCTGTCAGAGCTCCCAGTGACATCTTGAGCAAAAGAATCTACATCTCTAAGTCCTCATGCCCTTTGACATAGTCAATTTGTCCTTACCTCCCTTTGGACCAAAAATAAATGGGCGAGTTCTTCATTATCTTCCAAATGAGATCTGAAACTGAGGTCCTGACCACTTGTGATCATTAGAAAAATCCCATGGCACTTCTTGCAAGAGCAAGACCATTAGCCCTGATGTCCTGGCAGAACTCCAGTTTGGGTGATTATAATTACATTTTGCCTGCTTTTGTAGCTTCAAAGGGATAATACAACTTCCCTCCCTCGCTCTCCCAGCCCGTTGTACAGGGCGGCAGTGCCAGCAGCCACGGTCCCCTGCCGGTGTCTCCAGGGTTCCTCTGTGAGGGCAGGTTAAACATGGGCTTCCTTGGCCCAGGCCAAGGAGGAGACAGGTCGTGGGCTGCTTCTTTCCCAACTCAGTCTGATTTTCTGGGTCCCTGGGAGTCTCATGTCTCCATGCCCAAACTGAGTGACAGTGGACTCTCCAAATCAGTGTTGATCAAAACATAAGTGGGAGGAGGGTTTTTTTTTCAGAATAGCTACCAAAAATTATTAAAGACTTTTCTACAGAAAGCATCAATTTCTCTGGAAAAAAACCATGTTAATTCCTGGAGAGGCAGTGGAAGCTGGGACCCCAGTGCATCTACAGCCTTTCTGCCCTTGGAGGGGTGAAATGAGCAGCTGCACTGCCCTGGAGCTGCTGCACACCTACCCCGGTGCTGTGGCTGTGGGGCAGAGCTTGGAACTGTGCATCTGCTGCCCTCTGGACATGCTGGGAAGCTACTCATCTCTTTAGACCTTTTCAATTTTCATTTTAAATTCAGAGTTGTTCTGAGTCCATTTTATCAGAGACTGGCTTTTTTTGCCTGTGTTTATTTGCCCGTTTGGTTGGCTCAGTATGTGTTTCATTTCCCCGGCTCCTTTGGCATTTCTTTGAAGTCTGATTAGAGCAAATATGCAAACTGCCTTTCCTAGTGGGAAATTCCTTCTGAAAACATGAGGGTGCCAGCCTGGCTCTGGAGCAGCCCACTCCCAATTTGTCTGTGGGAGTGGGCTTGGGGGCTTTGTTGGTGCCACAGCAGAGCCACGCACCAGCCAAGACCTGCAGTGCCCATTCCCATCCACATCATGTGCAGACTCAAACGCTGAGCTGAGCCACATTTACACCCTGTAGATCTTCTCAACAGCATCACCTTTGCCGCTGAGCAATGTGGGAACAAGCAGTGGCTGTGGTGGCACCCAGGAAGGTACAGGATTGGGACCCAGGGCAGAGCAGGGCTCCCTGACTCAGAGCTGGCACAGGCTGTGCCTTTCCACATGGGCTGGTGAAGAGCAGCTCAGAGGCTGCATCCCTGCAGAAGGTGAGCAAGCATTTCAGTATGGGCTGCCTGTCACCCCCCCTGCTCAGTGAGGAGGCTCCATGCACCTGGAGGCTGTGTCCTGGGCAGCCAGGGAGAGGGTGAGTGCACAAAGGCACAAGGAATCTTTCATCAGGCTTGGAAAGCCACTGCTCATATTGTGCAGACGCATTTTGGCATTATTTCTCCCTGCTACATTCTGGAGTGGCCAAATACTGCGACAGAGAAGAACTTGTAGGAACAAAAGATATTTCTCCTTAAGCCAAGAGCCACTGGAAAGAGCTCAGGCTGCAGCAAGCTTTCACTCTGCTATCTCCTTTTGTAATTAAGCTTTGAATTAGTATCAGATGAAATTAATGCTCAAAGCTCATTCCCTGTTAACTGGGAGGGTGGTTGCTGTTGTGCATGTGTGTTTAAAGCAGAGTTGTACCTGCTGATTTTGATGAATGGGTCATTTGTGCTGTGAGTTTTCTCTGAAAATGAGGAGGAGAGTACACAGCCCTGGTGCTGATAAGGGATGCTGTTATTCTGTGTTCTGTAGCCACTTCTCCAGGAAGCTGTTGCTTCATTTGTATTGCTTTTTTAACCTTATATGCTCAGTGGGCCCAGGCGAGGCTTCTTTCTTCTTGAATTAAATGTAATCAGGCTGAGCAGCGAGGAAGAAATGATGAATGAGGACATCATTTTGGAAAACACATATCTCCTGACTGCTTATCTCAATGACATAAGAGGACTTGAATACAGTATGGAAAATAAATGCAGATGGAGGCTCAGCATATCATGCTGGAGAATAATAGCTCAGAGGGTTAGACCTGGCCAGAAACTATTTATTATTTAGAGTATTGCTCTTGTAATTTATAAAGGTTAATCATTAAAACTTTATTTCTCCTATAGGAAAATGGTTAAAGAGCTCTGGCATTTGTCATGGTTGCAGCAAGAAGGGACCATGGCAGTGAAAGAAGAAACCTTGCAGGGAGGGCCAGTGCCTGGGCTGACCCATCCTAGAGGGCATCATTGTCTTTCCTGCCTGCAACCAGATCCAGTGCCAGCCCAACCCACCGTGGCAGAACTTTGGGGGTAAGGATGGGTGGAAGGAGGGGGTGTGCAAGGAGGCAAAGTGCCAGTGGTGCACAAAAAGACTTGCAGAACTGTAGTTAGAGCAAGGATCTGTTGTCCTTCAGGGAGGGCACTGAATAAAGTCCCCGCACTTCACCTCCTGGCCATCCTCCCAGGCTGGCAGCAGAAACTCAGAAAATGTCACAGCACATGAAGTCTCTAGAGGGCAAGAGGAAAAAGGGACTCAAAATAAAACTTCATGAAGTGGAAGAGCGGTGAGGTTGTCTCATCTATTCTGAGACTACATTTTTAGCCAGGGTGCATTTGTTAATGGCCCTATAAACCAGGTGAATAAGGAGGAGAAGAAAGAGGGAATAGTTGCCAAATAATTTGCTTTTTCAACACTCCAATGTACCACTGAAGTTATTTATTTGCAATGTGACTTCTTCTAGATAGAATAAATCTGATAAAGTCTGGCCACACTGAGCTTAAATAGCATTTGAGCTGACTTGTTCAACACAGGTCAGTGTGCAATTATGGAAACATCCACATTTTCATCTGGAGCAGAACAGGCCACTTTGCCTGAAAAAGAAGGGGCTTTTTTTTTTTGGTTTTTTTTGCACCGATAATCAGATTTCCATAAGAAACAAAGTGCCTTTGCAAATTCACGTCATTAAGCCATGTCTGTGCTCTGGTGGGGGAATACTGCTCATCACAAGAACAAGGAGTACAGCACATCCCAGAACAAGTCCAGGGAGAGTCTACATTAAGAGAGTATTAATTATAATAAATAAAGATGACAGAAAAGTCAATGTTTAGAAAATAATGCAGGGCTAGCCCAACTCAACCCTGCTCAAACTTTAAACAACCTTCAGGCTTTGAATATCTGAAATTTGAGACTGGAGACCAGCTTCAGTGTTAGACCATTAGTGTTAATTGAAAAATGCTCATGAATGCAGCACAACACAGTTTACCTGACCCCTGTGTCAAACATATTTCACTGCAGAAAAGTCCTGCAATTTCATGGGGATCCTGCACCCACCAGCAGGACTGGGCAGTACAGCAGTTTGCATCACAGCTCATTCCACAGGGAGCTGCCAGGTTCCTCAGGGAGCTGAGGGAAATCTCCAGCGTTGCTTGCAGGTTTGCAATATCCAGATGTGGGGGAAAAAAAGCTTTGGTTAGCAATCTGAGTCCTAAATGAATCTCATTAAACTGGCATTAATTAGTGTCCCTGTTTATTGGCGTTGCCATAAGGTTTTCCATTAATTCACAGAGTGGCTGTTTTGCTTTGCTCATGAAATCCAGGTATTAGAGTCATCCAGGTCCTGGGACGCAGCCCTTCCCAAGAGCATTCTTCACACCACTGGTGTGCAAAATGCATAAATGCAACTGCTGGCAGCAGGGGGAATGCATCAGAGAAAGAATTAAATTCACGTATTTATTCTTGATTTTTGACCTCTCTCATTCCTGGGAGGTGTATCTTAGAGCAGTCTGATGGTATCTTGCCTGTGATGCTACAGGGATGCTGTGGCCCAAATATTGAGGGTGCTTGGGTGTAAAACACCTATTTGTCCGAGTGTAGCCTTTGCACAACACACACCTTTGGCTCTCCCTGGGAACAGGAAGAGGGATGGGGTTAAGCCATGGAAGGACTCAGGACTGCTTCTGCCTAAGGCAGCTGTAGAACCCTTCAGACCAGGCATTTGGCATCACTCCTTACTCCCGTGATGGAGAGCTGGAGGATTTCACTGAGAAAGCCTGCAGGTCCCTGAGGAATAGATGCTTGGGCTCATTGCATAATGATGGATCAAGGTTTAGCAAGGCAAACTGAGAATTGGGACTGGACCGGTTTTGGAAATCCTTCACTGGCCTCCTTACTGAAAATAACAATTATCCTGCTGGTAGTCTTTCTACTGTTTTGTTTTGTTTTGTTTTGTTTTGAGTTGGGGTTTTTTTGTGGTTTGTTTGTTTGTTTGTTGGTTGGTTGGTTGGTTTTTTTTTATTTTTTTTTATTGTTGTTGTTTTGTGGGGGTTTTATTTTTTTTAATATAATTTCACTTTTAAAACATGATTTCCAGTTTTTACTAGGTCTCCCTTTCTTTCTGATTTACTTCAGCAATTATCTCTAAGTAGCTCTGCAGTGCCACAAAACCGAGGTGCTCTTCTGCCTGCTGAAAAGCCACTAAATCTTGGAAGCTGACCATGAAATCTAAAAAGAGAACAGAGACAATGGCTGGAGCAGCACTTCCTCAGAAAACGAGTCATGGAAACGTCAAACACAATGAGGTCTTTGCCTCTCAGACGGTGTGTGACAAAGGAGAAGGTACTGAACGGGGGGATCCCATCCTGCCATCCTGGGCTCCGTGGTGGCATGGAACTGCCTGAGAAAGGTCATTGAATCATGAAATCATTAAGGTTGGAAAAGACCTCCAAGATCCTCAAGTCCAACCTTTGAGCATGCCCACTGAATCATACCACAAAGCACCACATCGACTCATTTTTTTTTGAACACTTCCAGGCCTGGTGACTCCACCAGAGAGTCTCTTCCCTAGAGAGCCTTCTGCTGCCTTCTCCCTGCCTCTCTTTCCAGCTGTAAATTGGGAACAGAGATAGTGGAAGCTGGATAGGGGATGCTTTTGGCAGCACTTATTTTGAAGACCACTGTGTGATGATCTCACGGATCACTCAACAAAACGTTCTGTGTGATGAAGGGAACCTCTGGCCTGTAAAACAACCCTTTTTGGAAGTGCCATAGAAACCTGTCAGTGCTCATCCTTCAAAGGCAGCTGCTACATAGGCCAAGGGCTCCTCACTTACATGCAAAACAAAAACAATGTCTGCGAGGTAAGAAAGTGTGAAGGGGAAATAGTCTTCCCCTCCATATTTGCACACTGGTCTTTAAATTGCATCATATAAATCAGCCCCACCAACTAAATGTGGCGTGTTCTGAAATATTGTATTTGCTTTGGATCAGTTCACAACCAGATTGCTTTTATTTTGTTTCATAAGAAGTTGAGACTGGAGATGTATGGACATGTAACTCTTTATGTTTGCATCTGCCACCCTGGCAGGAGAAAAACGGTTGCTTGGGTTTTGCAAACATTCTCCAATTATTTTCCTAAAATGGTTTGAATGAAATACTGTTGGCTCATATAATTAGCTGAAATAATAAACTGGCAAGATTTTGTTTTTGTTTCCTTTCAGAAGGAAACATAATGCAATGAGCTCAGCACCCTACAGTGCGGTTGGCATGAACTGTAATGCCATGATGTGAACACTCTGGGGAGGATCAGAGCCTGTGCCCAGCCCCAGTGGTGGTCCTGGGTGGAGGGACTTGAATTCCCTCTGCTCTGTCTCCTTTATGTCCATGGGGTTTTTTCCATTCAGCTTTTGCAGAGGCAGTACTGCTGGGATGGATGAGACATTCCAGCAGAAAGGGAAGTTTCCAGGGAGGCAAAGGGAGCTACAGAACACCACAATGCTTCAGATACGGGCATTCCTGCGTGCCCAACATGCCAGCTTAGGTTCACCTTCTCCTTTTTTTTACCAGCATCCTTACCCAGACAGACTGAAAACGTATTCCAGTGAGTGCCAAAGGACAATCCCCGATGCACACAAGCAGAAAGGAGAGATGCTCCCAATGTGCAGCTACTCATGGGCAGGAGAGCCCTGCAGCAGACCCAGTACACTGGGCCAGAAATTCCTGGCATTTCATGGGCAACTTGGTCCTCATCTTAATCCTTCTTTCAGCCACTGAAGGAGTTTGGTGATTTTATCAGTCCCCTCAGGAGGAGGGATGGGTGCACTGGGCACATTTGGGTATGTTCTTTGGGGCATCTGCAGCCTTCACATTGCAGCCTCTGCTGGTCCTGCGGACTGAACAGAGAAATTGCCCTGTGACACACACAAAACTCTTCTGCTTCCATTGTCCCTTGTATTAAAAGAAATCACCAATATTCTAAGTAGCAAATGCTGCAGACTACTAAAATAATCTAAATTTTAGTCAGCTTTGGAAAAGATGTGTGTGTTTTTTAAACGCTTTTGAACCTGACAATGCCAATTTTTATCCCTGACCTCTACAACAACCCTGCCTTCTTTCCTACTTCTCAGCATACCCTCCCTGTGCAATAACCTCTGCTCCTCCATCCTGCATGAATTGTGTACACTTGGCTGGTGGATCAATCACCATAACAGCTGTTGTCTTCAAGGTTTATTAATGCTTTCCAACTGAATTCTTGTTTTCCTGCTAATAACCCTTCCAGTGGAACACTTTTCTGGACACGCAATTATTCATGGGGAAAACTTGCGCCCCGAATGCTGGTGGGAAATTAGTAAGCCTTGCATCCAATTGGAAGCAAGTCATTTTTAATTTCTGCAATGGGATTGAAGTTGGGATTATTTCACTGCAGGGCTGTCTTCATTCCAAGCAATGCCCAGGAAGGAAGAGCAGCTGATGTATGTAAAGGGTTGAGAGGGGCACAGGTGCTACCCATAGGGATTCGTTTGGCCACACAGTTCACATTAGCTGCTGTTTATCCCTGATTTGTGGGGTGCAGCTGAAAGGAGGAGAGGTTTGAAGTGAAGGGGCAAACAGAAGCTGAGTGTTTGGCCCAACTGCTGCTGGTAGGAATGAGGAAAAGCTATGTGGAAAGAGGTATGTCACCGTGCTGGAGCAATGAATTTCCTATGGGGCTTGTGTGGGTCAGGCTGTTCCTGCCTCTTTGGCAATAGTGGGCTGGGCAATGCCACAACAAAAATGCCTCTGCAGCAGTGAGGAGTTTGGCTTTGGAGAAAGCCAGGCTGGGTTTATTTATGCTCCTCTTGTTTAAGGAAAGCTGCAGGTATCACTTCAGCAGCTCAGCTAATAGCTGCTATCTGTCCCCAGCAGTTCTCTCTAGTCTTTGGTAGATAGGCAATGCTCAGGACTAGATACAACTGCTGGGCACAGGTCCAGTTCCCTCTGGTAGAGATAGAGATAGAGCTGTATATGGACTGAAGATAGTACGTGGTCTTTTGTATTGTTATGCTTTGTCACTTTAGTGTATATTATATTTGGCAGTCAGAACAGTTGGCCGAGCTGGGAGTCATCCCTCTGCTTCAAAACAGTGCAGCTTGGCAGCTCTCTTTATCTTTTACCGATTCATTCTGGTGGAAGCTAGGATTTGAGAAGCTTAAAAATTAAAAGGAAGAGTCTTATTGCTGTAAAGTATAGGTTTAACTTGTGGCTTTCTTTTTTTTTCTTGCACTTTCTTTATTGGCCCCAGGCATGATAACAGAGCTATCCATACAGGCAGTGTCAGTATTTTTATGCTGACTGTAAAAATACTCTGAACAATTTACTCTGAAAAAGCCAGCAGCTCCCTCAAACACAGCATCGCTGGGCCAACATATTCCTCTTCCAGACAACTGAATATTGAAAAGAATGCAAAACAAGCTGAAAAAGTGGAACCTGTCACTCATCCTTTGGTGGCTGTCAGCACCGGAAAGGATGGATGAAGAAGTCAAACATGGCCATCTTCAGCCAGTCACTTGTGTGCTGGGCTTAGAGGTAACTCCTTGGGAGCTGGGATGCAAACTTTTCTCTGGGATGTGCTCTAAATGTCTGTGGCTTTGTAGTTGAATGGACATACTGCTCTGCTACAGGGCATAAGAAGGACATCACCAACATGTGCTTGACAAGAATTTGTGGCAAGGTGCAAGGGGACAGGAGCCCTACAAGCTCTCCCAGGGCCCCTCACCAGCAGAGGGACAACTTCAGCCGATGCAGGAGCTGAGTGCAGGGTTATTCTCGAGGACCTAGGCATTCCTGGTGCTACAGTGCATCCCCGACTGTGGCTTCTGCAGAGCTGTGTGTGCTGGACCTGATTCCATCCTGCATGAGGATTTAAGGGGTGGTGGCTTTGGTTCTTCACAAGCAGAGCTGACACTGAGCCAGGTGTGCTGTGGCAGAAAGGGGCCGCTGACAATGATTTCCACCTTTCTGCCCCTTTCACACATCATGCCAGAAAGTTCTTGCAGAGCTGCAATGACCCACTCTCTTTCCCATCCGTCTCCCCCAGCGTGAGCAATATATGGCAAATGCATAGATGTGCAGGCATGGGTACAATCCTGACTATTCCACAGTCAGCAGCAAGAGCCCATCAATCCACTGGAGTCACTTTAGACTGCTTTTATTCTATTTGTTTCATTATGCTGTTACAGCTCTCCTCAGACACAGTGCTAATTAACTCAATCCCATCCTAGCAACTCCTGGCTCCCACATCATCTCCAGGGTTTCCAGTCCAGGGAATTGTAACAGATCACTTATCCCAGGGGGTTTAAATGGATGCTTTTCCATGATGGAGCTGTAGGCAGAGGGACTCGTAATTGCAGAGGTGCATTGAAGTCTCTAATTCAGTATGCAGCATCAAAATTTGTATAGATTTTAAATAATTCATCACTGGGCTTTGGTATATTTAGTCATTCAAATTAGGAATCTAGAATTTTGTTCTGCAGAGAGCTGTGTGTCATTGTCAGAGGTTAGCTCTGCCACCCGTGTCCATGCAGAGGAGCTCAGACAAATTAAGTCAGAAGTGACTGGCAGCAAAAGATACAGGAAAATCCGTGGCACATCATAATGCCATGAGAGGCTCCAGGCAGCTGTGGGATGGGTGATGTTGGCCCTTGGTCCAGCGGGTTGCACACTGCAGCGGTGTTGGGAAACATAAGTAGCAAGGAGCATTGCCTGGGATTGCAGGGTAGAGCCATTTGCATGGTCTAGGTCTGGTTTAGCTGCCAGCACATGGGGACTGTCTCCTGTCTCCATCTGTTGCTCCCTGTTCTGGATGTGGGTTGCAAAACACTGGAGGCAGGGAGATGTTCTTGCTCTTTGGTGTGTCCTGTGACTGTAACACAGGCAAGTGGTCACTCATACCTATTAGCAGAAGCGGCAGCAGTGCTGGACTCAGAGCCACAACTGGCATAGACCTGAGGTTTGGCATATTCCCAAACTCATTACAGTGGTGCTGAGTCCTGCTGCAAAGGGATGGTTTAGAAATAGGGACTGATACGTTTATTTTATACGTACATGACTTCTGGATGGTCTGGATCTGCCTGTCTCCCTTTCTTGACCTAAAGGAAGCCTTTGAAAAGCAGGTCCAGTAGAGATGAGTTGGGAGGGGTCTGTGTGAAGCATCTCCCAGATGATGAGGTCTGCTCGGGGTGTCAAAAGTTATCCCAGCCATGAAGTACACTGGAGCCTTTTGTCCAAATGACAGACTATTTATGGGAAATGCTACTGTTCAGGAGGGAGTTGATTCTGGTCCCAACAGCTATTCACCTTGACAGGAGGGAGCAGGGAGAACTCAGCAGCTCTCCTAGGATCTCAGAGCCTGCACAATGTTGAAGCCTTTTGTCTACTTCTTATTTTTATGCATTACAATCACATTATAAAGAAGTCCTGCAGAACATTCAATTACTTACAGCACAATTATAATCATATTTGTATATCTATAAGTAGGTCACCAGTCTCTTAGGTTAATCAATTATAATGGCATTCACACCGGTTTCTTTCATAAATCATTGACTTTTAGTGTATCCACTGAGATAATGGAGGAAAACCACCTAATTTTCATCTAACTAGAATGAAATGTGTACGTGCATAATTTGCTCTTACAAAGTGTATCTAATGTTCTCTACATCTGTATTTATTTGTGCTGTTTCATGCTGCATATCGCTTAAGTGGCAAAAAACACAGAGGCTGCTGCACTTAAAACTAAATGACCCAGAGTAATACAATTTATCTGCATTTATTTTACATTGTTCATCATGGCAGATATTTTAATAACCCAGTTCTGATGCCTGGTGCACTGATTACCAATCACACAGAAATTTGAGGACTGACAGCAAGACTGTTTGGTGTGCTGCAAGAATATTTTGGGAAGCTGTTTTGCCGTGTCAACTAGGCAGTTAAGAGGAAAGGGAGGACTTTATTCAGGCTGGAGGCTGAGAAGGCTTTAGGACATAGCTGGATGCCACCAGATAGTGGGCATCTACTGAGCCACTGAGGCCGTGGCTGCTTTAATGCCTACCCAGGCTGTGATTTTCAGACAATCCAGTGAACGGGACAAATCAAAAATGAATGTTTTCCCTTTTCTGCCTCCTTAATGTGGGTGCCTCAACACTGCTGTTGCAGAAGGTGTGTGAGAGATCTTTGTGCCCCCCTCAGTGGTGGCCTGGGCAGGATTTGCTTGGCTGGCTCCAAGGGATGGGGATGTGAGTTGTGAAGTACAGACCAAGACCTAGAGCTGTGCTGCCAGAACCAGCTGATCCCAGTCTGACTGGAGAGGAGGGCTACGGAGATTTCAGGGGTTTGGGATGCCTACTCTGCAAGGCTCTGGTTGATGGGCTGGTTTAGGCTGGTGAAGGGGTGAGCTAAAAGCAACTCACAGCAACCTGCAGAAATGATGGAGCCAAATCCTTCTTAGTAAAGGCAAATGATATTACAAGGGGCAACAGCAGCTTGGGAGGTTCAGACTGGAAATCAGGAAAACTTCTTCCCTGTCAGAGAGATGCATCCCTGGTCATATGTTGGAATTGTGGCACCCAAATCCTAGGAAGTTTTCATGCCCTGGCCAGGCAAAGCCATGGCCAAGCTCACTTACTGCTGGTGCTAACTCTGCCTTGAGGAGGAGGTTGGATGAGAAGTTCTTCCCACCAAAACTGCTGTGATCCCATGCTTCAGGACCCCTGAAAGGAAATTCAGGGGGGATGACACAATGAGGTGTGAACCCTTGTCTTCATAGCAAATACACCTTGGGTTTGAGTGTCAAAGAAGTTCAGAGTGAATTGTCATCACATCAGTGAGAGACACACCTATACAGGCAGAGATGTGGGGGTCTGGTGTCAGCAGAGACTGTTCCCTGCTACGAGCACTCATTGCAAACAAAGTGTGTTTGAGTGATGAGCTCAGACCCCTTGCCTGGATGCAAAACACTGCTCTCCATCCTGCTCCTCTTGAAGCAAATGTAAGGCAAATCAGCTTTAGCTTTCTGTCTGCAGGAGCGTCTCCCTAGGCATCCCTTTGCCTGCCAGCCTGGAAAGTGCCAGTGTTGGAAAGGTGGTGGTGCAGCGACTGCATCCTGGACAAAACCAGTGTGCAAACTGGATGCAGAGAGGGCTGCTGGGACACACCTTGGGCAGAGTCACTGACTACTTGAAATCTGTTAGGAAGTGGATTCTGCTTAAGCACTGTCTGTTTTGCAGCCGTGGAGTAACTTCGTGCTGATTTCCAAACAAGACCTGAAAGACCAGGCAAGTGCCTGCTGTGGGTCTCTCCAGCTTCCAGCAGCGCTCCCTGCCTAATCCAGCGCTGGGAGCTGCAGGCTTGCCCCAGAAATGCTGAGCCTTATGGCTCACTCCCATGCTGTGAGCTTCATGTCCCCACAGATCCACATGATTCCCAGAGAGCTAACAGAGCTGCTATCAACCCATTAATCCCAAAGCAGTTGTGAAGAGAGCTGACAACAGAGCTGAGTAAAATTACTCCTTTTTTTTTTTTAAACCTCAGTTGCAACCTTTTGCTAAAAATCTCCATCTTTTCAGAAGAAGCTGCTACCTGAGAAATAATCAGTGTTTTCAAATCCTCTTGTGAGGGTTTTTGTGTATATTTTGCAGGAAAAAAACCCAAACAAAAACCCAAGAATTTTTATGCCTGCATTGTTTTCTGCTTGTCTTACAAAAAAAATAGCAATTTTTATCCAAGGGATTTCTGCTGTATGGAGATGTTTGGCTTTGACAAAAGGTTGCTTACTTTTTTTTTTTTTCTCTAATCTCAAATTGTTTACTGACAAAAAATCCCCCAGCTCCTGTGACTTGGCCAGCTGGAAGGTCTGGCTGATTACTAATGTAATTATTTACTGTTTTGTTGTGGTAGCAGCAAGAGCCCTCAGTCCATCCCCAGGCCATCAGTCGCAGGCATTGTGGAGGTTCCAGTGCAGATTTGGTGACTGGGTCTGGGGTGAATGGGATGGGGATGGCTCCAGAGAAGCGTTTGTGAGGATTTATGTGTGTCGGGCTCCGATTTTAGAAAGGGAACGTGTCAGTAGATCATAAGTGTTCTGACTGATTTACGTTCACCGGTTCGGGTGCCTTAGCCCCAGGAGTAGATAAATTGTGGTCTAATGTTTTATTTACGCTTTCAGGAAATTTAGTGTCTTTGGAAACACCGGGTCAGAAGTCCTGGAGGGCAGCTGACTCCTGGTGGGATGGATACCCTGCGGGAAGAGCTCTGCCAGTGCCCTGGGCAGCTCCCAGGTCCCGCTCTGCACAGGGCACTGTGGGAGGTGTTGAAAAACAACTTATTTCTTAAATTGTTTCATATCTGAGAAGATGAGTTTAATCCATTTCTATTTCTATGGGAGTTTGGAAGCACCGCACGTCATGAATGGCAGCAGGTAACACAATAGAGGGTTTAGCTGAGTTTTAGGTATGCAGATGAGTTAAATTAATTAACAGTAATCTCTTTAAAATGTATGGCAGAGTAATACCAGTCTAGTCTATAGAAAGATTCTTTGGGACTTAATAGAGACCTGGGAGTAATTAATTATTCAATAACCCATGGTTAAGCAGATGATATCAGCAAGTCAGTGAGTAGAGTTTGGATCTGCCATTTTCCAAGGGGACCCTCTGTGTTTGCTGCATGCAGTCAGTCTGTGATGGTGTCTATGAGGGGAGTCTATAGTCCCCAAAATTCCCTACAGTCTATAGTTCCCAAAATGTGATCATGGTTGTAATAGCTCAACCTTTACTAAGGGAAAACTATTATAGCATAAAGCATGGGGCATCAGAGCAGGTACAAGTGCCAGGGAGAACTGAGTATTTTGTTAAGAACAGATAGTTGGCTTAGTACCTTATAAGCACCCATCTAAGCTCTGTTCAATTAATGAAACACAATTTAAAGCAAAAAGGATTGGTACCAACCAAACCACTGCAATATAAGCTCTTCTAATTATGCAATAAGATAATGTCCACCAGATTAAAATTTTAATTAGCTTAATTGAGAAACAGAAAAAGCCTTAGATTTCTAGTTCTGGAACACCTAAAATGACCTCAAGGGGGTGGTGGGGAAGGAAGAACATTTGAGCATTGTGCGTGTTCTCACATCTGTTGTTTTCTGAAAGATATCATCAAATCCCAGTGGCTTTGGACTCATGGTTTTGCTTGCAAGACCTGGTTTGGGGGACCTGGGGAATTCTGAGGGTATCAGAGGCAGTGCACAGTGGTGCCCTTGATTTTCCCCAGCACTCACTTCCAGGTCCAGCTGCCTTCAGTCACTCTGGCTCTGCTTTTCAGAAGGCAGAAACACGCTGGCTATAATAGGGACTTTTGTTCTTTTGGGGTTTTTTTCCTCCTCTTTCCTTTTCCCTATTGATAGATTTAAAGGCCCAAACAGACCATTAAGTCCAACTAATCCTACATGCTGCATGACAAAGGCCATCTCACTCATCCACTAATTCCTCAATACCGTGGCTGACCATGACCATGTGATTACATATCCTCCTGTAAATGCACTGGGAGCCTCTGTGTGCTCCAGGCATGGAGCAGGACCCCACTGAAAACACCCAGCCTTGATTTAAAGACATTAAGTGGCAGATGATTTATCACATTCCTCATGAAACCACTCCAGTGCATAATTACACTTACAGTAAAATAAGTCATTGGGGCTGAAATCATGGGGAGCCGTAACATGCAGAGTGTACAGTGTGCAGTTGTGTTGGGTTATGAGGTAAGGAATCCAACAAATTGCTTTTATGTCTTTTCAGGGAAGAAACAAAGACATTTGAACCATTTGCACAACACAGAAGCTCTCTAGACCAAGTGTTGAAAGGCCTAGAGGTTTGCTGGGGAAACTTTGAAGAGAGTAATAAAGAAAAGAGGGTTTTATGATGCAAGGTCGAATAGGAAACTTTTATTGGGGGGGCTTGGCCAGCTCCTAGTCCCATGGGGAAAAGGAGGAGGAATTTGAATGTAGTGTGTTTCCCTTTTGGAAGGTCAAAGGCATTCCATACAATTGCAAAGCAGCATAAGAGAGATACACTTATTCCTCTGTCACGGCTGTCAAAAATGGAGGAGGGGAGGAAGTCCCTAACACTACATTTCATCAAAGCCCTGAAGGTAAAAATGATCTGCTGGCTTGAAATTTATCTTAATGAGCAAAATCCAGCCAATGGAACAGGGTGCAGATGAAAGTGACAGATGGGATCATTTAAAGTTTGATTCTTTGCATGAAAGAAAATAATTTTTTTTTTAAGTTATTTTTCTTCTGATTGTCACAGTGTTCTGCACAGTGTCACAGGCTCTCATTGGCAGCCCCAGGTCTCAGGCAGATTAATTGATCCAGAGTGGCTTGGAAACTCAGAGTTAGAGGGAACTCCTGGAACTCAGCTCACGTAAATCCACGGAGCTGGTCCAACAGCAGGAGGTAGTCTTCTTGGCTGAGAGATTTTTGCTAGGCAGGGGCTGCAAGAAAAGACATGACACAGTTTATAACATAGTGTATGCTTTAATCTTTTATTTAAGGGAGGGCAATGGTGGATTTTTCCCCGAAATATGTATAGGCACGGATCTGTTGGGGAAATGTATCATGGTGAAAGTCCTGTGGGGCAGTGTGAGTAGTCCTGGTTTGGACAGTCTCAAGGAGAACTGTTGTGCACCAAGGATCCCCTGCAGGAATGGCTGCAGCAGCATCTGCTGTGGGAGCTCTGCCTCTAAGGTTGGACCCCAAGTCTGAAACTGTCCTGGCCCCTAAAAATACAAGCAGGCACCCATAGGTCAGGTATAGAGAGGTGACAATTGGGTATTTTCAGACGCAAACAACTGCAAGGATTTACCACTGCTATATCGCTTGGGACCTAGGCAGGTCCATAAAAGCTCTGTGCAGTTGGAGGATGCATATCCTTGTGGAGAATCTGCTGAGTTTTGATGCTGAGAGGTGCTGTCCTACACCCCTTTGTGTGTAAGGCCGCATTGTTATGCACTGCTTATCTTTAATCGGGAAAGATGAGCAGGAAAAGGACTGGAACCAGCCCCATGCATTATCCTAATATCCATCTTCACCATCTCTTTGCACAGGCAATCTTTGCACAGTAACCTCGTGCATGCACAGTATCTGTATGTAACAGTGCACACGCACAGCAGTGGACCCTGCCTCTGTGACAGGGCAGGAACAGAAGCATTGACTCCCTCTCCTCTGCCCACTTAATTTCTGATTAGGTCAACGAGCAGTTAGCAAAGGTTCATGACAGAGAAGAGGTCATCTGTTGGCTTCTCTGATTTAAGCAGTGTTGGATGAGATGTTATGATACACATGGCAGATGTTTTGACTATGCAGCCCTCAGCCTGAGAGATGAGGAGCTCACACTGGCATCAGATGGGCGAGGGGTTGCCGAGGCTGCGGTGGGGCTGCTGCTGGTCCCAAGCCATCCCTTCCACAGGCCTGCAGCATTCCCAAAGCGCTGAGCAGGAGGCTCAGAACAGGATGGGGCCAGCCCATGCTGTTCAGCCCTCGCTGGGTGAAGGGGTGCTCGCAGCGTGGAGCAGGAACCCCCCATCCGCCCCTCCTGTCCAAGGAAGGAAGGCTCTGGCCAGGGGACACAGACAGCACGTGCACTCCCTGCCACGTGGCTCTGTGTCAGCTGGGAAGAGAAGTAAGGGATTGCAAGGAATTTCTTCAGATGTATTCCAGTAGTGGATTAAAATAGCTGCTACTATTTTAATCCTGCAAAGTGGCAGCTAAGGCACATGCAGGACTGGCATCATCTGTTCAAAGTGGGATTCCAAGAGCAGCCTGTGCCTGTAGTAAAGCAAATGCAGGGCTGGCCTGGAGTACCTGGTGAAAACTGGCCCAAGTCAAGGGACCAGTGGCTAGAATTCAGGATCAGGAGGTACAAATTCACACTGCCTTGGTTTTCTTTGAGTTACTGCAGAGTGCTGTAATGCTATGAACCCCGAGTATTTTTGGAAAACCACAAGAAGTTGCTGTACTCAATATTCTTTATTTACATGCAGCTCAGCTGGGGATTGTCTATGGAATTCTGTTGTAGTAACATTTTGAATGTTGATTTTTTGTTTTCTTATTCTAGAAGTTTCAGTGTAATATAACACAAATATTCTGTTTCCCTGTGGACTCATGGCAGCGGTGGAGGAGGCTGCAGAGGAAGGTGAGGTTTTCCTTTTTTAGGAGTCTTTTTGAACATAACTGGAAAGTGAAACTCCTGCTTTGTCCCTTATTTTCTATTTTGTAGGGGTATGTTTACTGTAGGCCTTTTGCATCTGATAGAACTAGATTTGAAATAAAGGAAAGAAAATCTATCTTCACATTTTCAGAAACTGTGAATTATTTATTTGCTATTCCTGGTAAATCTGCTGTTGCAAAACCTCACTGTGAAATGAATGTTTCTTTGTTTCACTGGACTATGGGATCACTCCCTGAAGATTCATCAGCCCTGCTGCTGGAAGAGAATGTCCTCAAAGCTTCTTTTTTATTATTATTTGATAATGCTTGAGGTTCTCTTTGCTTCACCTTCATTTATTCTTCCATTCATTTTAAAAACTAGGTAATTGCATGAACTCATCTGTGGAAATTTAAGACCTCTTCCTGAGATTTTTTTTTTTTTTTTTTTGCTCCTGCATCTGATCCCCGCTCACATAAGATGAGAGGGTAATTCTCCCTAATTCCACAAGATTGTGTTGCCCAAATTCAGCATCAATTTCAACGAGCAAATATTTATACAGCATGCAAGATGCAGCCTGTACACAGACTGACACCAAATTAAGCTAAATTGATACTAACTACTCTAGGATTGAAGACTGTCCAGGTAAAAGGTGGTATCGGTTTAACTAAATCTATTTCAAACCAGTGTAGTTAAAATGGAATAACTTCACTGTGAAGGACATATTTCAGCTTTCAGATGTCTTGAATGCCTTTGGATCAAATCCCACTGTATTCACTCCACACAGGACTACCTACTGAGATAGCATTAGGTAATATTATGTCTTTTCCTACTGTTCCTTTCAGAGCCATGTGAAATTATTTCACCCTTGGTTTTAGGAAGATTCAACAAATATTTGCATGAGTCCTTTAAAAGCCTTTCTCTTCAGTGTAAAACCACTGCTGAAGACCACTCTACATTATCTGATTTAGTCTCTTACCTACCTTAATCGAGCAAATGCTATAGGTTTTGTCCTAAACTAGGTCAGATACACCAGTTTCGAATGATATATCTTGGAAGTGGGCATAAAATATCCCTTGGACCGTATGGCTTGCAGCCCTGTGCTTTGTTGGCTTATACCCTCTCTAATTCCTCCTAATCTGCTCATAAGCACCTCCAAAAGGGTGCTTCACACACCTCACCAGTAATCTCTTTCAATGCCTGGTTGCTCTTTGGATCTAATGCCAGATAGTATTAATATACCCATCACTGTAATTATCCGGACAAGCAAACAGTGGCAGGAGCGATCCCAACTTCTCGCTTTTCCCACTGATTCAGAGGCATACTTGAAAGAGCCCTTTCATCCCCATGGATCCTGTTCCCTGGAGTTCTCCCAGGCTGTCCTCATCAAAAGGGAATTTAGTGTTTCAGCACTTTCTCAGCCAGTTTCATGCTGGGAAGGAATCAGTGGTGATGGGGCGGTATCATTTATTCACTCTCAAACTGTTGCCCAGACACTTGGTACATGGCCAGATGCCAGTCCCACATCAAGTCCTCCTTTAAAACCCTTCACAGGGCCGAGACCTATGTGTGAGATGGAAATACTGCTGATACCTTGTAGCTTGAAAGCAGCCTGCCTTTCCTCAGGCTCTGAGTGGTGGTGAAAATCCAAGATTTGCTGGAATGAACAGCCAGGATGGAAGGTTTCTGATGCCATGTGTTGGGAAGTAGGTACTTCTGAAAGCTTCTGCACCCAAGTTCTCCACAAATACCTCCTGCCAAGTCTATCTTCTTCCCATGTGGGATTTCAAGGAAGTTTATTTAGCGATCACTCAGCAGGAAAATGGAATCATAAGGGATTATCTTGTGATTATCTTCCAAGGTGGGTCCCTTGAGTTTCCAGGTCTTTAGCTCAAGCTTTTAAAGGCTGCCCAGTTTCTCACACACCCAGAGTTTTGGGCAATGTTTGTAGTCAGGGAGACAAGATCTGTAAGTAGAGATAAATGCAAGATCATTTCAATAGCTGGAAAAAACAGCTGTTTTGAACACCTCAGGCTCTCTGAGACCCACTGCATGATCTCAAGCAAGATGTTACAAGTGCATCAAGTGTGCTTGGTTTTAGGAACGAGCAGCAGTGATGCCGTAGTTACAAGAAGCAAGGCTTTGATGCCCACATCACAAAGAATATGCAAACTTGTATTATTCCTTTGATTAGCTACTCTCTGATATGTCAAGTCCATGAATAATCAAGCCTCATTTTCTAATTAGTTTTACTCATCACCCCACTGCTCCATGCCTTCACTCATTTGCATAGCCTTTTTCTACAAAAGGCCTTTTTTCTGTGAGGTGTTAGCAGGACTTCCACTGTTCTCCAATCCCAGCATTTCTCTGGTCCTTTCCCAGCCCTCTACTTGCTCTTGGCCTTTCTTTCTCTCCTGTCCAATGGCCATTTCATTGCTCTGTGCTTTTCCACTCTTTTCAAGCCCTGTTTTCTGCAGGGAACAGCGTGGTGTCTTTGTGCTGTCTCCTGGTGATACCTTTAACTCCATAACCCAGTTTTACCCAGTCTCAACAGAGAAGTAAAACTATCAAAGTTACTGTGTTTGCACGTCTTAGGGAAATGGTGAGGGAAGAGGTCTTTTTGGGGCAGTGGGGCTGGACATCCACTCATCACTTTGAGCAAAGTTAAGGGCTTGTTTGCCTTTCTTTTAATCAAGCTATTCTAATTTTGCTATGGGGCAAATATGGTTTCCGCTCTCATTTTAAAAAGACCTCATCCTCCCAGCAGCTGTTGGTGCCTCAGCAGTCGGAGTTAGCCCTGTCCAGGGCTGCCACAGCCCGGTCCTGCCCCGCTGCCCAGGGGGTTCATAGCTGTCTGCACTCCTGCCCATACCTCTGTGGAACAGTGGATGCTGGGACTTACTCTGGCTGAACTGATATGAAAACTTGATCCTTTCCAAAAACTGGAGGTGTTAATGTGTAATAAAACTTCTGCACATCAACAGCCTGCTTACTCCAAAGCTGATACGTGACTTTTTTTGCTGGAGCCAAGAAGTCACCATTTGCCAGCCAAATGTAGAGGCGAAATTCAGATGCTGTGGAAACAGAGGTCTTCAGGAAATACACGGGAATGTGATGATCAGCCCCAAATGAATAGCTAACAATTTCCTAGAGCAGCAGAGATCAATTTAGGGCTTGAGGCACAAGGCGTTGTATTAATTTGCCTCTGGGCAAGCACCCGGTGCCTTTGCACACAAAATCCCACTTTTCCGAATGTTTCCATGGGTGAATACGGGGGGGGGCTTGGTCCAAGATCCTGCAACAGCTCAGCTTGACCCTGCTGTTGCATCCACAGCAGCAGGAAGGGGCTGGAACTGGAAACGCTGGGGGAGGCTGTGCTGAGGGTCAGCTGCTGACGGTGTGGGTCAGAAGGGACCAGCTGGCAGGAGAAGATGCTTCTGAGTGGGAGAGAAGAGGAGCAGTGGCCATATCCATGTGCTCGTCTGGGCATGGCTCTGCACGTAGCCATGGGGGTGAGGGGATTCCCTGTACCAGCAGAGAAGGGTCATGTGTGGGGAGCGGGAATAGGGACCATGCATGTGGGCTCCATACCAAGAAGGAGGTGGAGATTTTTTTCCACTGATGTTACTAGGCTCTCAGTGTTTTTGCTTGACCTCTTAACTTAAATCAGCTGCCCTGCCAGCCATCGAAACTTGCCCATGCTGTGAAACCTTAACAGCTCTGCTCTGTCCTACTTTTATCTAGTTCGGGGCGATTTTCATTTCTTCAGTGCTTAAGCAAATGTTTGTGTCCCTGGATCAAAGCTTGGGAACATCATTTACATACCGTGAGTGAGAAGGCAGCAGACTGGAGACCATCACTCATCAGTGAAAGGATGATCATTGTTTGTTTAGCCCATTCCAAAATAATGGCTCTGCTGGGAACACCAACCCAGTATGCATCATATCTTTTATAGTATATATTAATTTAGCATAGACATTAGGCCCTTGTTATTCTCTCGATTTAATTCTCACGTATTAGCATTCAGGATCAGTTTTAACCCAGAACACATCTTTGTTATTTCATAATGTAAAATAAATAAAACTGGAGCCAAACATATTTTTTTATAGAAACCACTGTGAGAGAGTGATGGATATAAAGCACAGATACATTTTTATAATTTTAAGGCTTGAATTTCAGAACATAGCGTTTTCATTAAATGGTGCAATCCATTCATTTTGGAGATACAAACAGAGACAAATTAACTCAGTAGTTCTCATGCCTAGAATCTTTGTGATAAAATTGCCTATTAATGTGAGTGCAAATGTTTTCAAAATATTAGAGACAGCTGGAAAAAGTAGGAAAGAAAGGATAGGTTGCTCAAGGACGAAAACCATAAAGACATTCCCTCCTAACATTACATGTACCTGCTGAAATTATTTAAAGAGAATTGCTGCGAGAGGAGGAGAAACGAGGCAGGCCATTTTTTTTTCTTTTTATGATGAATAAAGGTCTGGGAGAGTGTGTACAAATTATTTTGTTTGCTGCCTGCTGTGCATATTAGAAAATCCAGCTCTTGGCTGATTGTCCAGGCAGAGAAACAGAAGCGTCACAGGTGGCAGGGGAATGAAAGCTGAGGTGCTGCAATGGGGAGGGGAAGGAGAAGCTCATTCATTTCCACCCCTACCTGAGATCAGGGGTTAGTGAGATGCAGCAGCTCTGTAATGTCTGCAGATGAGCGCATCAGTTAAATAAATATTGGAGCATATCTGTTAAACTGGGGGTGGTCAGACCCATGGTCCTGCCCTGGCTGCTTCTCCTTGGAAGGACAGAACACTGGGGATTGGGGTAAAAACCTCCTTTAGCCAGAAGTCTCACGTCTTTTATTTGCTTTTTCTTAGAAGGGTGCAGCTCTCAAAGACGTTAACTGCCACAGCATCAGTCGCACCAAGAGGGCAAGGGAAGCCTCAGGCTCACGGGCTGTGCTGTGCTCCCCAGCCCTGCCCCGTGCTGGCACGTGGCGGGTGGGTGTCCCTGCCTGTGGAATGGCACGGGGTGAACAGCTTTGCAGCCACAATCCCCGCACAGACGGGGTGAGCGCCCGTGTGCTCCCACCCACAGGCCTCATTGAACAGCCGCCAGCAGCTGGAGGGCTAAACATCATTTGCATATAAATGTACAAAGGACTTTAATCACAGGTAAATCCACAGAGCCCTTGTTGTTATTGTTTTATTTACAGAACACTCTCTTTGTGCAGAGGGGTTTCGAAATATGTTGACAGAGATAGCGCAGGTATTTGCTACCCGAAATAAATCGAAAACACTTGGGGCGTCAAGAAAAACAGCCGATGCGCTCACACCACACTCCCTCATCGAAACACGGGGTGTTGGTGTGAGCTATGGAGAGGAAGCACCAGCGGATCCAGCGATGGGGGGTGTGTGATGGATGGGCTGGACGATGGCACCGCAGACGTGCCACTGCCTGTCCGGCGCGGGGCAGGAGGACGGACGGTGTGCCCGGTCCGTGCGTGGAGCGCGGTGCCGGTCCCAGTGCGGGTCCCGGTGCCGTGCCGGTTCCAGTGAGGTGCCGGTCTCGGTGCAGTGCCGGTCCTAGTCCCGGTCCGTGCGTGGAGCGCAGTGCCGGTGCGCTGCCATTCCCTGGTCCCTGTCCCCATCCCGGGGCACCGCCGAGCGGCGGGGGCGGTCCCGCTGCAGTGCCAGTCCCGGTCCGTGCGTGGGGCGCGGTGCCAGTCCCAGTCCCTGTGCCGTTCCGGTCCCAGTCCCGGTGCAGTGCCGGCGCTGGTCCCAGTCTCTCAGCCTCAATCCCAGCCCCGACGCCCAGCGGCCGCGCTGGGGGCGGTCCCGGCGTGCTGCCGGTCCCGGTCCCGGTCCCGCTCCCGCTCCGTTCCAGGCCGGCGCTGGGGGCGGTGCCGGCGGGGG
>VXAY01007089.1:4286476-4310006 GCA_013399855.1 Oxyruncus cristatus | reverse complement strand
GATGCGCGGCGCTCCCGGCGACGATGGAGGACCGGTCCCACAAGGTGCTGCTGGCCCTGGTGATGCTCTTCCTCTTCGCCGTGATCGTGCTGCAGTACGTCTGCCCGGGCACCGAGTGCCAGCTCCTGCGGCTCCGCGCCCTAAGCCCCTCCGCCGCCGCCGACCCGTACCGGGCGGAGGACGAGACGCCGGCGCGCTTCGTTCCCCGCTTCAATTTCTCCACCGACGACTTGCTGCGGCGGGTAGACTTCAACATCAAGGGGGACGACCTGATCGTGTTCCTGCACATCCAGAAGACGGGCGGCACCACCTTCGGGCGGCACCTGGTCCGCAACATCCAGCTGGAGCAGCCCTGCGAGTGCCGCGCCGGGCAGAAGAAGTGCACCTGCCACCGGCCCGGCAAGCGGGAGACCTGGCTCTTCTCCCGCTTCTCCACCGGCTGGAGCTGCGGGCTGCACGCCGACTGGACCGAGCTCACCAACTGCGTGCCCTCCGTGGTGGACAGCAAGAAGGAGGTGCGGCTTCGGCCCTCCAGGTGAGGCCGTGCCCCGGGGGGCTCCCCGTGCGCCCCGGTCCCTCCCCGGGACGGGCGATGGAGCGGCGGAGCGCAGCCGTGGCGGGGATGCTGCGACGGCGGCGGCGGGAGGAGGGAGGGGGAGCCCGCTGGGTCCCGAGCAGCCCGGCACGGAGAGGGATGCACGGCGGAGGTGCAGCGAGGGCTCCGGCAGCCGCACCGGCCCGGGGCCACCGCGGTGGGCGCTGCGCACCCCGAGCTCTGCGGAGCGAGCGAAACCTGTCCCGCGCCGCCGCCAGTGCGGTGATGTAAGGGATGTCCCGCCGGCTGTCGCGGTGGTGCCGCTGGTGGGGACAGCGCGGGGGGTACGAATGCAGTGATACAGGAACAGGCCTGGCAGCCCCACGGCTCGGGGACCCCCGGAGCGGCTCTTGCAGGAGCGAGGGTGCTCCGGCTGCCTGCGAGCTTCCCCCGGAGCTTTTCCATCCCTGGCAGATCACCTGGCTGTACTGAGCTCCTGTAGCTCCCGCCTCCGCCAGGAATTAGTGTTGGTTTTGAGAGTGTTGGTGAACCACAGTATCTTCTTGCATCTGAAGTTTGGCTTATGGGAATGGAGGCTTTGCAAAGTAAAGGTTACTGTTATGGCTGAGTTACCTGCAAATATTTGCATTGTCCTTCAGCCCTAACCTTGATTATTTTGTGTTTGCATTTTGAATCTTAGTGGCACTGCTCTCTTTATCCTTGCACCTTTCTTTGTTGCCAAAGTTGCCAACCTCCCCAGACCACAGCCGGGGGATTACCTAAATACTGTCCCTACCTTTCAAAAGCCCAGCTGGCCTCTTCCCCTGAGCAGTGAGGACCTACTTCCTCCATTCCCGGAGCTGTTTGATCACAGCCTGCCTTCAGTTGTAACAGCCTCGGTAGCTCGTCCGTGGCTGTGCACGCAGCTGTACTGTGTAGCAGAACTGCTCAGGGTTTTAGTGTCTTTTCATGTTCTTTCGCTGGGAAATTAGAAGCTAGAGTATCACTCCTATTGCACTGTGAGACTAATGGCAGGTCCCCTTACAAAGAGGCTACTGTTATATATCATGCTCTCTGAAGTCAAGTCTAAGCACAGATTCACTTGAAATACAAAGCAATTTCTTTCTAGAATTCCTTTTATATAGTGTGACACTACACTGCCATCTAGTAGAAAAATGTTTAGCGTCATTATCGCCCTGTACCCAAGGAGCAGCTCTTTATCAGACTTGGCTATTGTGATTCCTGCTCTTTTGTCTTCCTTACTGCTTTTAATTTTAATTGTCTCATTTTTGTGACATCCCATTTGCAAACATCAGGAACCAGTTCCTTTCCTCTGGGTCTATTAGCTTCCTGGTTTCGGGCTGCTCAGCTTTACGGGCTATGTAGTTTATTTTACCTGTCCTGTAAATATGTTGTTTGTCAGCAGAAATGGAAATTGCAAAGCATGTGCTCTGTTTTGCTGTAGAGTTTCCAGTGATCTGTGTTTCTCTTCCCCCGGAGATGGGCCTGGCTGGCAGAGCTGTAGCTGTGGGGCGGGGATTCCCTTCCTTCCCCAGAGACAGGTCTGTCTATGCTTGGGCTTAGCTGTGCCCTCCAGAAAAATGGGAGACTCCTTGTCCTGAACTCAGCACCTGAGGCAGAAGGGAATGCCAGGCTTGGAAAGCTGGCATTTTGTCTGTAGGTTTTGGCTTTGTATTGGTTTTCCCCTGTTGGATACCAAACGTGCTTTTCTGAGTTGAAAGGGAAGCAGTGCATGTACCTGCTCAGGAGTTGAGTGATGGTTCCTTGTCCAGCAAACAACATATGTTGTCACAGCCAGCTTCTGAGAGGTCCCTAGGACTTGTGACTTAGGATCAAAGCCAGAAGAGAGGGAGGAAAATGGAGCTGTGATGATTTTGTGTTAGATAGAGGTCTACTCTCTGAAAGGCTTCAAGATGATTTTATATTTTTAATAACCTAATTACACAGCTTGCTGAATAGCTACAGTTATTCTCCAAAAAAATTGTCTTGACAAGCAATTATTTGAACTGCAACTTCTAAATGTTTAAAAATACAGGAAGAGAAGTTCTTAAATGAATAACACTCCTTTCAAGTCTTCCTGCCCATTTTAATACCTTGTCTTTAATTTCGTGTTCCTGATTTAGCAGCATTCAGCTGACAACTAGTTAATTGGTACCTCTTCCTAGTGCCAGTAACAGACGCAAATATAAGCTCTTTCTGGGCAGATAAAAGCTGCTTTCAGGGCAGCAGTAGATGTGGGATGAGAGTGTCTGAGCAGGGGAGCCTTTCTGGCTCAGAGTGGGGCCAGCCTGGCTATTCCTGTGCTGAGGTTTTTTTGGTGGGGATGCCTGACCATCCTGGGTCATAGGTGCTGGTGGGGATGGAAGGAATGTCACAGCCCTTGTGTGCAAATCCTGCAGGAAGGGGGAGCAACTTGGAGGAGTACAAGGCCCATTTGGGGAGTGTTGTCAGGACAGGGAGCAGGATTTGGTCAGGAGCAGAGGATTTCCTCAAGTGAAGCTTGGCTTGACAAGGGTGGGCATTCCTGCATTTATAGTTGAGATGGTCAAAAAGCGAGACCTTTTATAAGAGTGATTTGAACTGCTTGGCATCTGCATAATGCAATCTCTAGTTACTGCCTTGGGGCTGTGTAGTTTTGTTTGGGAATAGCCAAATGAGGCTGGCAAACTTTTTAGCTTGCATCTCTGTGTGATTACTTTGCACAGATGTTTGTTTTTTCAGGCATGAAGAATCTATTTGTCAGATTGCTGGTTACCTGGCCATTTGTTTAAAAATTGAGTCTTTGTTAGTATGAAGAAAACCCCGTCCTGTACCTTGTAATGCTTAGCACCAGGTACAGAGCATTGCTGTGGTGGGATCTGATGGGATCAACCTGGAGGGTGTGCCCATGGAGAACCTTGCTGCCTGCAGCAGTAATCTTACAGTCTCTGCTCTTAATTCCATCAGCAGTCTGCTGCTGTTTTCTTTGGGAATTGCAGGTTTGAAGGGCTGATTCCTGAAGCAGTAGAAATACTCATGGTGGCTGTTGTGATATGTTTTGTTCTGGATTTAACACCATGGTACTTCCGTGTCTACAAGCATATAGGTTCCCAAAACTAACTTGCTTTTGTAGTGGTGGTCTGTGATCCTTAATAAGTAGTAAGCAGATAAACAGAGCTCCCTGCCTCCTTTGGCTCTTCATTCCCCTAGAAGAACATGGTTCTCTGGCTGGGGGAGGGATTTTTGGATTTTTCTTCTTGAGTCCCATCAGGGTGCACATTCTGTATGCCCCAATTCCTGCTTGTCTCATGCTCCACCAGCCCTGCTCACCACTGTGGCATCCAGAAATTGCAGGAAAGGGAAGGGGGAAGGTGCAGGCACAGTTGATGCTTTCAGTGCTCTGGACTTGCTGCTTGGGAGGTTGATGGAATGGGCTGATGGGGGTGGCAGAAGGGAGGGGATTGTCTCAGCTTCTTGGCATCAATGGTGAGAAAGGAGAAATGTGCCTTTTCCTAGTCATGAGTGACTGACTTGGGTCACTTGATTGATTGTGGAAGCCTCAAAGCTTTTGGCACACTGAACGGAGGCAGCATCCAAAGTAACTGTGCATTAGAGCATCACAGAACTGAGATTTCTCTCAGCTCTGGCTAATTATTATGGGAAGTATCTACTGAAGTTGTCTATAGCAGTAAATCCAGTGGCACCATTGCAAGAAACAAAAGGCCTCGAGGTTAGACAGGAAAATGTAATGAGACATGGGAGTAAATACAGATACTGACATTCTTAAGTGGTGTCATGGCTTCGTATCCTCGTTGGGTGAGAGAGGTAGTTATGGGTAAGGTTGAGGTTTTGTTTGGTGTTCCTGTTCCTCCTGGCTAGCGTTAGAGGAAAGAGATGTTCTCTGTTGAGAGGAGAACAAGCTTGCAGAACTTCCTCTGGAGCCAGAAAGTCTGAGATTGGAAGAAACTTCATGCTGCTGGTACAAGCCTATTGGACCAGGACCAGGGATGGTGCCTTCTGGCTTTTGGGAGGCCTGATGCTGGCACTAGGTTGTTGTGATGTGGGGCAGAAGCCACTGGCGATACATGGGCATTCTTGTCTTGTCCCTGCACGTTAGTTAAACACTTCCAAGTTGAGTCTTATGAAAATCTTAAAAAAAAAAAGGTGCATTAAAACATTTCTCAGCAAACTGGAAGTGTTTACTGTGTGTGTCTCTGTTGACTGAACAGATTAATCCTCAAGCTCTTGGAAGTGTGGTGGGATTTGTGTCTGCTAATCTCATCTACTCTGAGGTTTGTGGTACTGGATCTGACTGAGATGGAGTTGATTTTCCCAAAGCAGCCCTTGCAGTGCTGTGTGTTGGTAGCTAGAAAGGTGCTGATAACACACCAGTGTTCTGGCTACTGCTGAGTGAGGCTCCCATAGCTCCAAGACTCTCTTCAACATTCCCCCCTGACCAGTAGGTTGGGGGTGGGCAAGATTGTGGGAGGGGACATAGCCAGGAGAGCTGACCTCAAATGACCAAAGTGATATTCCAGTCCGTAGGATGTCTGCTCAGCAGTAAGAGCTGAGAGAAAGCAGGATGAGCGGGGCATTCGTTGTTAAGATGTTTGTGTTCTGGAGTAACCATTAGGTGTCCTGAAGCCCTGCTTCCCAGACAGTGGCTGGGCATCATCTGCTGGTGGAAAGTGGAGAATGAATCTTTAGTTTTCCTTTATTTCTGTGCGTGGCCTGTGCTATTGCTTTCTCAAACTGCCTTTATCTTGCCCCAGGATTGGGTCAGTTTTCTCCCTGCCGTGTCCTGCTGAGGCAGGGAGTGATGGAGTGGCTTGGTGGGTACCTGGTGTGCAGCCCAGGTCAGTCCACCACATCCACCCCAGTGTGCCAGACTCCTCGCCAGCCAGAGCCCCAGGGAGAAGGCAGCTTTGCTGCAGCAAGTCCTGCCACCATCCCTGGAGTGAGTGTGGATCATCCTGGAGCAGGCTGGGCCCTGTGCCTGGATTTTCCCAGTAGGCTGCTTTGGTGTGGAGAGAGAAAGCTGTCACATAACGCAGCCAGAGAGAGAAAAATCACTTGTGGGGTTTGGCTCTTAGCAGCTGTTGAGTGTGCTTCTCCTTATTGCAAAGGTGATATATAGCTGTGCAAACGGATGAGCTCCGTTGTTTCACCTATAGTGGTGGAATTTGGGGAATATTTAAGCCCCATAAATTATCACTAAACCCCTTGTAGGCAGGAAAGATGCTGTAGAGCACCCCAAGACTTGGGGTGGATAATGTGAGCTTTGGCAGGAGTTGAACAGTTTAAAACGTCTGGAGCTGGTAGAGCAGACACCATTTCCAAGGATGGAGTCCCCCTGCTTTGGGGGGTGAAGCCTGGCTGAGGGGAACTGCTCAGGGAGAAAAGGGACCAGCCTGGCTGAGCTGGAGGCTGTGAGTGAGCAGATGGGGTGGCATGCTGTAATTTGGGTCCTGGCCAGAGCACCAAGAGGGTGCCTGCCTGCCTGCCCTTGAAATCTGCATCACTGAAAACTCCTGGGGAAAACCTCTGCAACAGCTATAAAGCCCCCCCCAAAAAAATAAATAACAGAGCATTTGCAGAGGTGCCACCAGGCTTGAGCGACTCCAAGCCGCTTCATTTCTCAGTGAGATCTCCTAATGCCCCTGCTGGCTTTGGTGTGGCGGCTGCTGCGGCTGCAGGATGAGATGTGCAGTGAATATTGCCTCACCACCCACAAACGTGCACCTGCAGCAGCTGAAATTCCCCTCCTGGCACCTGGTGGGACGAAAGCTGGCTCTGGTTTTGGGGCTCTGGGAGCAGTGGGCCAGCCTCCAGAGTGACAAAGGGGCTTTGAGGGGAAGGGCAGGGGATTATTTTCATAAGTACAAGTGTTTCCTTGACCTAATCCCATTACAGGGCCTGACATTGAAAGGTTTGGTTATAAACTTAAGTTCATGGGATTTTTTAAGTTTGGACTATAGGACTTGTAAAGCTCTCTAAATTGGTATTGCTGGTTTTGCAGATAAAGTGGTGGGCTTCTTAAAGGGATTAAAAAATCATTTTCCATATTAGGTCTCTTCAAGTCTCCTCTAAATCTTTAATAAAGTGCAAATTGACTTTTAGTTATATAGAAGTATATGTTTCCTACTGCCTTTTACTTTAAATTTTTTTTGTGGGTAGAGAGAAGTCATTAATTGTTGCAAAAATAAATCCCAGTGATTGCAGTAGAGCAAGATATGAGACACAGGCATTATTCCTTGAATTGTTTATTCCAAATGTTATCTGAGTTGGTCCTCCCTAAAGGAAAGAGTGGGAATTAGGACACTGTGGCATGGTGCTGTTGTACTAAGACACAATTACTTTTTGTTGAAAAGGTGCCTTTCTGCTAATTTTTCTTTTGGCATTTGTAAATATTTAAATTAAACTATAAATACATGCTTTGACTGTATTAAAATAGATACAGATTGTGCCTTGTGATCCCTCTTGATAACTTTATAATCTTTAGTAAAGGTTATCAAAGACACTTGGAAGTCAGGCATTACCAATAAGTAATTTTTATTAAAAGACAGATTTTTAAGTTTAACAAGTCGAACATCGGTTCTGAGGCATATTAACTGAGATTAATTTGTGCCTCATTTATTTAATCTGAATTGTCAGGAATCATGTTCTCTACTGATGTAAATGTCGGCAAAAAGGACTTATTAGTAGATTTGATTGCTTTTTAAATTTAACTAGCAGAGATGCACTGGCATGCCTAAGAGAATTGGTCTGTTTCTGTGAACAGTTCAGTGCCTAATGAATCACTTCAATGTACTTTTCTGAAGGAAAGCAGAGCAATTTAAATGTGCAATGCATTGATTTACCTCAAATGGATTAGGCCTCTGTGTGCAATCCTTTGCATTAATTTACTTTCTCCACAACCGTAATAATAAAGGCAGCGTTTCTGTACAGCATCAGCCCAAATTAGCTCACGTAACTTGCTAGAAAGCAAAAATAATTAATATGTGGCTGAAAATGGGAAGTGGGAATGGATCTTTTTGAGAAGACATGGGTTTTGGGGAAGCATGGCAGGTTTCAGGATGTCTCTGGGAGCTGTGCCAAGGGCAGGACTGCTGGGCTGGATGGAACCCACCTGGGACCTGGTGGGGGCTGTCTGCTCCTGTGAGCCCTCATTTAGTGTAAGGAGGAGAGAAGGGTGTCAAAGGTACTGATGTTTTCTTGACTTTAATACGTATATGTATTTGTAATTTTGTGCAGCTTAAAGAGATTTTTGTGATAAGGTCAGGTTTGGGGTTTTTTTAAATGACAGAAGAAACAGTACAAAAATCTGTAACTACAGCAGATTCAGCTGTAGTAACTTTCCAGCCCTCTCTTCCCCTCCCGCAAGACTCAATCTGCCAAGCAGTTGGCAGCCAGGACGCAAAACTCTGGGTAATTCCTTATTTAACCACTTTGCTGCAGAAATGGCGCCTGGGCTTTGTTTCGCTCTGCAGGGATTACTGTGGCCAAGCAGCCCTCGCAACTCAGCCTTTTCTGGAATTACTTGTGTAGGCTCCTTACATACTTGTGAGGATTAATTTCCCTTTCACTTCTCAATCGGTTAATTCCCATTGCTGGACAGCTGCCTGCCCGGATGTAAATCTGCAGGGAAGCAAAGCGAAGGAGCATCCCCAGCCACAGCCTTCCTCCCTCGGGAGCCTGGTTGCTTGCTCCCAGTTTGGGGATGGAATGCTCACCCAAGCAGTGCCTGTCTGAGTTTGCAGCAACTTGGAAGCAAAGCTGACAAGGACAGATGTGGGATAGTGTTTTTCTGTAGGAGGATGAAGACAGCACAGTGACTGGGGTGGGGAGGAAGTGTCATTCCTGCCTTCCTCTTCCTCCTCTTCTTCCTTAGCAGCTGGCACTGAAGAGCAAGTGTGGATTATTGTTTACGATTTACTTGCTGATTCTGGCAATTGTACATTGTGTTCTGGGACTAATAGGGTAGCACCAAATTATTCAGGCGTTATTGAAACAAATCACATTTGTGATGAGTAATAAGTAGGAGACTTTGGTATTTATGAATAATTAAAACAGTAAAGTTTTTCTTAGACGTGAAGAAATGATTTAATTTCCACTGTGAACACTCTGTAAAATTAATGAAAGATAATTGCATGTGCTAATGTGAGACTAAGAAGCCAAAGCAATCTATTCTTTTGTGTTCAAGTTCATAGTGTTGATGTAAACAGCGAATGTGTAATTCGTTCAGTATGTTTTCATTGGGTGGGACTTGTGTTTAACATCACTGGGGTGGTTTTTGTAGAAATAAAAAGTCTAGTGGTAAACACTTGACTCGCTGTTGCCTTTTCCATCCACTCTGGTATCTCTGGGTGGATAGTGCATATATGCGTGTAACAAGATAATGTTTTTGAATGAGTAGCAATTAGGACCAGCCTTTTTTCTTTTTCTCTGACTCTAGCCATCTTTCTCAGCTGTTCATGCTTTTAAAGACAGAATCCATTTAAGCTATTATATACAGCTTTGAGTGAAATCTCCATTTATTTAGTCTTGAAGAAAATCATTAGTCTTTAGAGGCCTATAAGTCATAAGATCCATTAGGGGTGAGACTCAAATCATGTTACTTCTTGGTTCTCAGCTGCTTATTCAACTCTGAGGGAGCCAAACTTCTGATGTAACTAAATATAGGCAGCTACGAGGGAGATAATCTTGCAGCATAAATGATTTTGCACATCTCCATAAAGGCATGAAGAAGAGTATGCCTTTCATGAGATACTTGTAGCAAGTGCTCCTAATTTCCCATAATCAAAAGGACTGTGAAGTTTTGATGCTCTTAGAGGTCCAAGTAGCTGGAAGATCAATTCTGCCTTTACTCCATTTTGTGTTGGCTAAGTTAAAACATTGCAAGGCTCCCGGCAGTGGGAATCTGCTCACTCAGACTGCTCTTTGAACTGTGGGATCTTTCAGCAAATGCCCAAATGAAGTGACTAAAGCACACTCTGCCACTGATTATTTTCTCCAGCCTTCCTTGGGTTCAGAGTAAAGCGAGAGTTTTAACCCCCCCTGTTAAGCAAAACAATGTTTCCTTGGTCAGAGCCGGAGAAGCTGCTTTTGAAAGTTGCCTTTTCAGGGTAACTGAGGAGAGAGCATTTCCTTTTGCCTGTGGGAAAGTTATTCCCTGGAGCAATCCCAAGCTGTTCTGAGGTTGCAAGTTTTTTTTTTTCTTGTTGCGGTTCCACATTGGGAATGTGCTTGTATCCTGCTTGAGCAAAACCTGCCAGGTGCTAACCTTCTCCTATTTTTTGCCAGCAGTTAACTCCTCTTGATGGCGAAGATGCTGTGGGGGTTGTCCTCCCCATGTAGGATTTAACTGGGGCTGGAGGTGGGAGGAGGCATCTGTCTGTGCAACGCTCCCAGAAGAGTGGTGGGTTTCATTCCTCCTGGGACTGATTCCACCAACTGTAGAAAGTGAGGAAGATGTCTGCATGGCTTCTGCCTTTCACAGAGCTGTTTGTGTTTCTGTGGGGGTGTCGGATCTAATCAGTACAGTGGTAGCACGGGGAAGGGAGAAGACAAAAGTGCTCAAGGAAATGTCAGACACAACAGGATGTGCCTGCCTGATGGTAGCTGAGTGACTTGCAAAAACATAAATGGCATAAATTAATCTTTAACTCCTTTAATTTTTGCGTGCTGCACGTCAGTCTTTCATTAAGAGAAAAAGCCTGTGGTGGCATGGTCTCCCCATTACATTTTCTCTTTTCCTAACTGTTCATCTTTAGCTGAAACTTGAATAGGTTGTTTTGTTTTTTTTTAATTTTGGTGATTTCCATTAGCGTTAGGTCTTTGGGTCAATAAAACATGGAGCAGAGTTTTTGCCTTCATATAAAGCTGATATAAAGGTCATTTTTTTGTCTTTCGGATGGCAGGCGGCTGCTGGGGTCTGTATGCTTGACTCTGATCTGTGTGAGAGAAAAGTGGTAGTTAAACATGCAAGTGGATTTGAGAAGCCAGGACTTTACACCTGGGATGAGCATCACCATACCTGTCATCTGTCTCATCTCAGCCACTGCCTTGTCTATGTAATTCAGCTCTTTGCATGAGGATGTCTCTCCGTGTGTATGCAGCATACAGGATATTGGATTTCCTGGCCTGACTGCATGTAGTAGCTCTGCTGCCCATGTGTGACTAGTCCTAGGTAGAGGCACTGGAAATATTTCTAAGTGTTTAGTTTAAATTTCGGGAAGCTGTATTGTTTAAATATAAGCCCAATGTACTGTACTGACAGGTGACTCCAACCTGCCATGTAGAGTGCCACGTGATGGTGTCCTGTGGGGGCTGTGGCATTTGTTCCCTTCCTGGGAAGGGAAGGGGAAAGCTTTTGAACCACGTGTGGACACACTGCACGGTGCTTCCAGGCCAGAGCTGTTGCATGATCTAATGTTCACCCTTTTTCGTGTTCACAGCAGTGTATGACTTTACCCTTTGGAAGGGACAACTTGGGAAGATCCAAAGCCTGGTACAGTTGTCATAAAGTATGGTCTAAGCAAGCCCTAAAGGTGTGTCTGTGAGCCCGGTGCTCTGGCTCATGGAAGGGCGTAGTGAGAAAAGCTGGGACCTGCCCTCCTGACTGGGAGACTTTGGCTATCTGACACCAGATGTCCTGACCAAAGTCAGTAGGAATGAAACTGCTGCTGTGCTTTAAGCTCTTGCTTTGTCTGGTTGCAGTGGGTGCCTGTTAATGCTGCAGCTGCTCAGTGTGGAGGGGACAAGAGCATCAGAAGGCACAGTGGTAGCAGAGACCTTAGAGAAGCTTCTGTTCCTTATATCTCTTGATACAAGAGACTTACTTCAGAAGTCAGTTCCTTATATCTCTTGAGTACTATTTGTTTGCAAAACTATCCTGTATAGCCATTTAAACCACTCCTGTTTGTGAAACAGGTCAGATAGACCCCAGGTGAGCCTGTGTTCAAGAACATAACTAATGCATTTTGCAAAGTAGAGTTATAAATACCTTTTTTCATCCCATTTCCAGAGGAGAGGCAGAAAACAAATGAAAAGAGTAGTTGCACCTGCAGCTGCTTCTCCTGAGATGAACCAGCCTTCTACTGGCTCACTTTCCATACTGCTAGTTGAGTTTTGGATGTCAGCAGTATTCTGGGTTGGAATATCAGCACTCTCAGAATTTTATGGATAGAGACAACCTCCTCACTGAGTTAGATTTATAGGGTAGTGCTGATAATACCTGCTGGAGTTTGGAGATTGCAGCTTGCTAGCAGTGATGCAGAACAGTGGAACAAGAGGGCAGTGGCTAGGGATGAGTTTTGACTGGGGAACAGTTCTGCAAGCTGCTTTATCGCCCGGTGTTTTGTGGCATATTTAACATGCTACCACATGCAAGAAGAAATTGCGATTTTTCTAGAAATGCAGAGAGCAGAAAATGTTGCATGGGAAACGTGGGCACTGCCCTGTGTTTTGGAATTACTGAGTTCTTTTGTTGCTTGCAAGGACGAAAGTGTGTGAGTAACTTGTCCTTGTCTGCAAGCATGGCTGAGTGCATTGAACCTAGGGTTTGGTACAAAAACGTTTTGAAAAAATGTGCCCCTAAGTATTTTTAAATTTATTTATTAGGACTTCTAACTGAAGGCACATAAGAGAACAGTGCTGGTATTCTGGAGAAGGGATCAGAAGGAGGTTGTGCATCACTAGGTTTAAGAGGTACACAACCTCTGTCTTGTCAAGCCTGAACTCTGTTGTATGAACAAAAGTACTTAAATATATTGCTGAAGCATAGACTTAAAGTGTTTAAATGTGTTGCTCAGTGCTTTGCAGCATAGCAGTCAGTAATGGCGTGAGCACCTTTTGTTACCCTGGGGTGGTCAAAGTTTGTGCTCTGCAGAGTTGGGATTCCATGTGTCTTTGCTCTTGTTTGGGATGCCAGCTTTGTCCTGCTGTAATTCTCCTGCTCTTACCACTTGGAACTGCCCAGTGCTGCAGCTGTGTGTGCACCAAGACAAACAGAGGGTGCAGGGTCTGTAGGCTTGCTGAGACAAGTGAAAGCTCAGATTCCCTGCTGCAGGACCCAAGGACCTAGGGAGCAGCTTGGGCAAGTTGAGGTGTCCATGTGATATTGTCCATCCTGGCTGGTATATCAGGTTTGGATTAGGACCTGGAGGACCAGAAGCAGCAGCTGTTTCAGACTCTGTGTATCCACGAGGCCTCTGCAGGAAGAGATGCCTTTCCTGGGCAGTTTTGATTTGAGGGTGTAGGGGAAAAGGGGAGTTTTAGGCCTCTTTTCCACCAGCATCTGGAAGAGCACACCGGAAAGGCCAGCTCCGTTTGACCTGAATCCAGACCTCCCGTCAGCCAATCCCTTTTATAAAATTGGTCAGTGTATCAGGCAGCACAGAGAAAAAAACACAGAAAGGACTTAAGAATAGCTGAGCTCATGGTGAGATAAAAATTTCTCAGAGCCTGGATTAGGGAAGGATCCGGTTATTTGTAAAATATATAAGCAGATTCTCTGGCTCGGCTGTGGTGGCTCAGCAGTCGTGCTGGAGGATTTGATTGTGTGCTCAGCCCATCCTGCTGCTCTCCCAGGTACAGCTGAGTCTGGAAATTGAGGTTTTAGGCTGATGGCAACTTGTTTATTAAATGTTGCAAATTAACTGTGCTTTGGAACTGCAATTATAGGCTTTTTTAAGGAATGTGAGGCTCTCTTGCTTCTTGTCTAAAGAGTTGGTTTTGCTTTCACCATCATGTTGTGTTATTTTTCTGGAATTCTCAGGA
Organism: Oxyruncus cristatus; assembly: GCA_013399855.1. NCBI lineage: Eukaryota > Metazoa > Chordata > Aves > Passeriformes > Cotingidae > Oxyruncus > Oxyruncus cristatus. Next base: position 4,296,691 of record VXAY01007089.1, on the reverse strand, counting down.
CATTTTTGTGTCTGCTTTTCTTCATGTATCGCCTGAAGTCATGAAGGTGAATTGCTTCCTGCAATAAACTTGTGTATTCATGGAAGAGTTATGGGTATGAAGTGCAGTATCATGTTTTATTTTTTCCCTTACAGTAAAAATATTTAATGTCTTGTATAATGGTCTATCAAGATAAGTGATATTCTGGTCTCTTTACTCTTGTGATTAGAAGATCTTTTTAAGGATATTTGTATGTCTCAGTACATGCTGGAGTCCCAGTAACTTGTAGGCTTTGTTTGTAATGGAGGTTAGGTTGGTTAAACCTGACACCTGGCATCTCATGATGATGGATACTCAGGCTGAAATTTGATCATTGAGAGAAGCTAAGGCAGTTTGTGAAGCAGGTTGCTCTTTTTTGGCAGCAGGTGTTACCAAACTGCTTTCCTGTGACTTTCACCTCTGCATATTCAGCTTCCCTAGATCCTGTTTCCTTATTGAGGACAGCTTTGGGGTGGGAACCTCACCTCCTCCCTCCTAACATGGGGGAGATAAAAGTCATTGAGCACATGAACATTTACAGGTGGCTTGCCTGCCTAGGGCTGGATCTTTTACAGTGCAGTTATCATTTTGGTTATGGCAGAGGACTGACTTAATTTTCTATGGAAAGGGGAAGCAGGCATCTGGGATGTGATATAAAGGCAGGAATTGCAATTCTGGGCTGCCAGATGTCATTACCTTTTAGTATTTGTGGATATTTGTGTTGGGCTCTCTTGCAGGACTTGGAAGATGTGCTTTCTTTTGGGTTTAGGTTATTGTAGAATTTATAGATGCTGAAGAGTACGTTTGTGTCCCAAGGGACACAACTGTGCTAGTGTAACTGATCCTAAAATCTGCAGTGTGCTGGCTGGTGGGAGTCAATCTTGGATGTTTGGGGAAGTGGGGAGCAGAACACAGGCTTTTTAGCTCATGTGGACAACATCCTTTTATTTTACAAGTTGCTTTTCATCTTTGCTTGAGAAGCTGAGATGAAACATCCCTTTCTGTTAAGGACAAAAGCAAAAGCCTTCACTTTAATGCAGCTACCAGGGCTGGGATGTGCTGCAGTCGCTTATTGCATCCCTTGGCTTTGATCCTTAGTTGTGGTGTAGGAGTGCACAGTACAACTCAGGGGAGTGTAGTGGTGAAGTGTTTTTAAGTCCCTGGTCTAGACTGACTCCGGTGTTGCTGGCCCAGAGTAAGCTGAGATCACTCCGGGCTGCGAGTGCCGTCGAGCTCTTCAGGGTGACCTGCAGCAGTCGCATCCCCTGGTGCACAAACAGCCCAGCCAGCTCTCCCCTGACCGCCTGCTCCCCTTCCGTGGGTGTCCCCCAGGCAAGGAGACTGGAGGAAAATTTGCTGGGAGCAATGTCAAGAAGCTGTCTGTTCCCTCACTGCTTGGAGATTGGGATTCTCATGCTGGCTTTTATTTTTTTACACGGTTTTTGTGTTAAACAAGAGCAGCCTTTTTGCAAGCTCCACTGCTCCTTGGGCTGGGAGCAGGGTGAGTATCTGCCTAGCAGAGATTTTGTGATAAAATTTATCATTGCTGTACTTGAACACTAACCTGAGGGATTTTTTCCCTTCTCTCTTTAAACAAGCTTCCCCCCCCCCCACTAATGGAAAATTTCAACTTGTCCTCCACTTAACCACAGTTCAGGCTTTTCCAGGAAGATGGAATGAATCAGTAATGCTTCCCTCTTTTGCTTCTTGTAACCTTAGCTATTTTTGTTATTTTTATTGTGGGTTCTGATTGCATAAAGACCTTCTGGCATCATTTTCTAGACGAGAGAGGACAGCCAGGATCTCTAACATGGTGCTTCTCCCTCAGGAGCTGTTTTATCCCCAGACTTTCAGAGTCTGGAAATCATGGATTTAGGAAGAGGATGAAGCTGAACAAGGACAGACACTTCTTACAGTGTGGTGTTTTACTGTGGGCTGAGGGGTTTTGATTCAAATGATGTGCAGGGATGAGCATCGAGGAGCACAGGGTGACTTTGAGCCTGCCCTTTGGCAGCAGGGAGAGGCAGCTTCCCTCCACAGCTGCCAGGCAGCCTCTTGGTGCTCCTCAGCTCCTTTGTTGCCACTCAGTCCTCCTTGCAGGTCCCAACACTGTCCTGGAGGTTTGTTCTTGGTTGTTTCACCTTTCACATAGAGTTGACACTCTCTAGATTGACGTCTTGAAGCATGGGTTTAAAAATCAAATAGCAAATGACTGCACTCTAATGGGTGTTATTGCACTAGACATTATGTTTCAGAATCGCTGTGGTTAAATGGAATATCTCTGGAATCTTGTTTTTATCAAGACATTTATGTTCCACTCTAATTTTTGCAGAGAGTCATTTAGATGTTTTCCAGATTAGAGTATAATGGAACTGCTAGCTATAAATGTTCGGAGGAATCCATTACACGTGCTGATTTAGTGGTTAGTCACAATTACTTTGGAGCTACAGTGTCAAATTTAACACCAACCTTCAAAACCACATATTGTGAAATCCGGTCATCGTTCCTATGAGATGTTCCTCCAACCTTCCAGAGAACAAAAAGACATTTTGTACAGCAATATATAAAAGCAATTTGGAGGGGACAGGCTGATGCTCGGGGAATGACTCGGTTTAAGAGGCAAACCAACAGGCAGCTTTTCCCTGTGGAGTTTAAGCCTTTCTCTTTCCACTTAATTAAAGTCCAGAAGATTGGTGGTGGCAGTGGGTTGATGTGCTTATTTCCTTTCCTGATGCAGGTGCAGGTGGAGACAGAGACTGATGGAGCTGGAGCAGAACATTCCTGCTGCAAGCTCGTGTCTCCTTCCTGTAGCATCACAGGGTGCAGGGCTCCGGCTCCTGCTGTGGGGCAGCCTCCTGCTCCTGGACAGACAAGAGCTGGTCCCCTCGAGATCAAGAACAGAAACTGGGGTTTCTGTTAATGGTGGTGGAGATGTTCCTGCAGGTTCTTTGGAGAAGGCACCGTAGGCTGTAGAGCTGTAGTTAATAATTAGAGCAACTTTTGCACAACACAAGTATCAACAGACATTTTCACTTACCGTAACTATATATAGGTGTGGGTTTAAGAATCAAATTGCATCTGCTTTAACCGCAGCCCGTGAGTGGAAGCTGTTCCCTCTGCTTTGCTTTCAAAACACCACGTTTTCCCTGAGAACAAGCCCTGCTTGTTGCAGTTGGCTGCCTGTTTCTGTGTCCAACCCAATGAGAGAATTGTGTGCTGCACCTTCTCCAGCTTGAGGTGGGAATTATTGCTCTGAATTGAGCTACCTGCATCTTGCTGGGTGTTGCTGGCTGAGCAGAGGTTTATGACCTGCAGGGCTGTGTGTTTCCTTGCTCTCAGCTTGTGAGTTGAGAGCAAGTTCACGTGAAGGTTGTCATAGCACTCTGCCGTGGGTTTTAAGCCCAGGGTGGAGGTTGTCAAAATGAAATGCTGTCAAAATGAAATTAACTTGAGATTTAGAGGATGAAGTAAATCTCATTAAATTTGTGTATCTTAGAGTCTCAGAACAAAATTTGGCTTAAGGGATAAGCTCATGCAGTTGGGCACCCCGAAGCTCCTCAGTTGTCTTTGTTTTCCAGGCATATTTGTTTCTGCAGTGGCTGCTGCTAGAGACGCCCACAGGATACCTGAAAGTGCTTTGCTGTCAGTATTTTAATAGAAATGATTTAATAGCATATTTAAAAAGAACATCATTTGGAATTGTTAAGGCTAGGTCTTGGTTTGGAGTTTCTTCTTGATACCTGGAGAAAATATTGAAATTCTAGGTTTGTGCAAGCTTGAAAGGGTCAGCGCTCTGATCGATAGGTGAGTTTACTGGCAAAGCTTTCTAAAAGGTGTAGGAATTTTTAGCTAATTCAGGTCAGAGCTCCCTTCTTAACAGCTGACCAGACATTTGGAGAGCTTAAGACCTGTGTAAAGCACAGATCATGTAACTCTTTCATTCCCTTGGATTTACAGTGTTACTTTAATTCATGAGCACAAGGTGAGATTTTAGAAGAGGTAACATTCGAGGACTTCAGTTTTGTGTTGAAATCAGAATTTTCTGGGAGTTAGCAGCAAGGTTGCAGGGAGTCTGAACTACCTTGGGAAGGAGATTGTACTGGCTGTTGTGCCTTTGGCAGCTCATCCATGGCTTGCTCCTGGAGGCATCCACAGGGCACTGAAAATGTCAAAGTAGATGCTGTGCCCTGGGGTGCTGCCAGGTCTGATCTTGGCTTGATCTTCAGTGCTGCCTGGTCTGGCTGCTGCAGAGCTGAAATCTTCACACTCCCCATCGTGTGTGCTGTGGACTTGGCGCCCAGCTCCTCCCCGTTGGAGACAATGGTGCTCATCCTGTTGATTGCCTGAACAACCCTATTCCCTGGAAAGGTGGCCTGCCAGGAACAGAGATAATTCATGCCCCACATCAGCTCTATCTTAAATTGGTTGAAGAACAGGATCCGGTTAGCTTTAATGATAAGAGCTGGGATTTTGCAGTGTCAGCTCTTTTCCACGGGGTTAATGCTTGGACCACAAAACTCCTTGGCGTTGTATGATGGGATGAGAGGTTAAAAGCCAGTGTAATACCCACAAAGTGCTCCATCCGTACAAAGAAATGTCACTGCATCCTCCTTAGACACTCGTAATTAGCAGTTCCTGATTTGCCCCAGCTCTTGGGAGCAGTCCGCTGGGAGGACGAGCCTGTGAGCGGCACTCGGCTGCCTGGTTAGGGCTGTTAAACCAGCGTGCAGTTTCTGACATTCTTCGTTTTTAGAACTGGATTTCCACGTCTTGCCCTGACTGTTATCATTAGCAATTTGCTGGGCTTCATTTTGGTGATGGGAGAGCATTTTGTGATCTCTGAAGCGTTCGGAAATGCAGCACTGTACGGCAGTGGCAGTACATAAACCGGAACGATATTATTGCTTCCTAAGTGTATTTTTTAAACTCTTTTTTTTTTTTTTCTTCTTCCAAACTAATTCTTCTTGGCAATTCAACTGAGCATATGTATCGTTGCTAACATTTTTTTTAAAATCAAATCCGGTACCTACAGGTTTTTAGCGTTGCTTTTAAAGGACTAATTTCTTTTTTTTTTTCTTCCCCAGTAGACTGTGTTCATCCTTCTCTCATGACTTCGTTCCTGTTTAATTGTTTTAGTATTGCATTGAGTTCTGCTTTCACTTTTTAATTGGCAATCATATTGTGTCCATGGTGGAAGAGAGGGAATTTCACTGTGGTATTGAAGGCAGAGATTTGGACCACTGTTGTTTTCATTTAAGGAGGAATGTACTTAGTACTTCTCTTCAAACTGTACCCATTACACCAACAAGTTGCGTCTGCTTAAGTGAAGCCTATCAGATATATAATACACACTTAACTCTCTTTAAAGAATGGTAAATTAGGGCATTGATGGCAACTAATCAAGACTGTGTGCCTGGCACAGCTGAGAAGGAAGCAGGTGTGGGCTGTGGTGGGTGGCAGGGATGTGGGCAGAGGAGCCTTTGTTTCTCTGGCTCTCAGGTGGGTGAGTGAGAAGGGTCTCGCCTTGGCTGATGGACATGGGTGTGTCTATCTGTGCCCTCTTCTCTGCCTGTGGGTTTTGTATGGCAAGCTGGTCAGCCTGGCATTAGCACTGCAGCAAAACAGGTCTAATTGAGATGATTTCAAGGTTAGAAATTTCGTAATTTCTTCTTCCCAATAGGTAGCGATACCCTTGCTGCCTTTATATCCCTCATGCATGAATGCTTAGAAGTAGCTTTCATGCCTTTTCTTTGCACTGATTGCACTGGGAGCTCAGGGTAGGGCTACATCTGACACTGGGCAGCAGAGCTGCTCATACTTCTGGCCCTGGGTCCTATTGAAACCACCCAGCCAATTTTGTTAGCAGATGAACACTTCAGCTCTGCAGAGTTAATGTATAAATAGCTTTTGTTATAGGAGTTCAGCCTGTATAAATGCCGTAATGTCTTGTCTGTGATGGTTCCTGCACTTAACATTTTAGGGTTCTTAGGGTATGGCACAGACTACTATCGATCGCCTCTTATGGGTGCCTGTAGTTAGCATAAAACAGGAAAGTACAATTTGTGTTGTGGGCACTTGTTTATAAATATCTCGGAGCATCCAAGGAGCCTCAGAGGGCGTGGTTTGTGCCCCTCGGTGTGGGGCTGTGTACTCGGGTCATCCCAGTGCCTGCTCCCTGGGGTTCAGAGCCAGTCCCTCCAGCCCTGCCACCAGCAAGCACCGTGCACCTGGAGCTCACTGCCTGGGTAAGGAGGCGTGAAGGAACAGCAAAGCAAATTGTACCTTTGCATGATAACTGCGGAGTCTCATCCTGCCACCTGCCCAGGCATTGTGACTTTGAGGTCACATTGATGCAAACACACTGTGGGGACGTGCATCTTTCCTGCCACTTCACCCTTTTGAAATGCATGCCACACGGTCCTGGAATTCAGCTTAATCAGAGGCAGGAATGTTTGTACCGAGATTGGCTGATGTATTTATTTTACCCAGGATTAATTTATAAACTCTATCTCAACCGGGAGAAGTTTGATTAGCATTATAAATCCAACGTGAGGTGGATGGTGAAGAAACTTGAGCTTAACGAAAAAAAGATGGGAAATTAGAGGGAGATTTCTGATTTAAATTGCAAGGCTGCCTATGGTCCTGGAGGAGCTGAAGTTGGTAAGGTCATGTGCCCTGAAAAAAATGTAGCCCATTTGGGATTTTATTTTTTTATTTATTACAGGCATTCAAAATATGCTTAACCCAGCATCTGGACATGACTTAATGGTTTAGAGGTGATAACAATAACAGAACTTTTTTTTTAGTTGCAAAACTACACTATGTTTCATTCCCTAGTATGACCCATGTAAATGAACATGGTAATCCCAACAGGCAACTGTGATGCACAAGATTTTTGGCCAGCATTAGGACCTGACTGATGAAACTGCCCATGAGAATGCACATCTGTCCTGTGAGCCAGATGTGTGTCAAATCCTTGGTCAAGCTCCTCGTGGCCTCCCTGCAGACATTAGTAGAACTGCTGCTGCTTGCAGAATTTACTTCTATAAAGTCCAAGACACTGGGATTTTCCTCCAAGGGCAGAGGGATGGCTTAGGGGATGAAGGGAGATCTTTTGCTGAGGAGCAGTTGATAAAGTCTATTGATAAAGTTTATTGTTGAAATTGATTGTAACTGCAGGACTGTTTGAGGACAGGGGATATTTCTATAAAATAAGAATTATTTTTTTTGTGTTATTCCCAGAGTGCTGTTGCAGCTACCCCTGGGGTTTTGGAGTCACTGGGGAAGGTACTGGTCTGATTTTTTTGTTTGTTTGTTTGCTTTCCCAGCTGTTCCCCACTAAGGGCTAAATGGGTCTTGTAACCTAAATGGACTCAGTGCATGGATGAAAGAAGGCAGCTAGAAGGAGAGAGGAAGAAGTGAGGAAATATTTCATGAGGCAGTTGAAGTGAATGATTCTGCTGACTGGTGATGTGGCAGGCGGCCATCTGCTCGCTCTCTGCATCCCTTCCAGCTGACCTTAGCTTTGTTCTTGGTGAGTTTCTCCTAGGGCCCGTCATAGAGGTTTATGGAGAGGGAAGACTTTCACCACTCATGGATTCACAGGAGGTTACTCCTTTGTCTCACACCTTGCCTCTCTGGTAGCAGGTTGCTAAAGCCACCCGTGCATCATCTGTCCTTACCCCGGAGCAAACGTTAATGGGCCCAGCGTCTCTGGCCTGCTGACGCAGGCAGAGGGTCCTTGAAAGCAGGCAGTGACAGTGCAGAGCTGGCATTTTCCACTAGGTCTGCTAATTAATTAAGGTCACATATCCCAGCTATTAGTTTGGCCATTGCTTTTCTCCATTAAGCAGACAGTGAAATGCCAGGGAAGGGGAAGAGGGGTTCTCCCCTCCACAAAGCACCACTGTGACATCCAGGTGGTGGTCACACAGTGCTGTTGAGCTATGGGTACTCCAGCCTGTTGATGGAGCAGTATCCTTTGCTGCTCCAAATAGGAGAATTTGATTTTATATGGCAGTAAATTATGAAAAATTCTGCATGCTGGAGTGTTTCCCTGATCTTTCTGAGGGTCTGCTATGGTGAAGGCTTGCTAGAGAGCAAGGTGTTACTAGCTAAGCTTGCTGGGTGTGTGCTGGCAGTGCTGAGAAGCAGGCTTTGGTATTTTTAAATGAGCAATCGTTGCCTCGCTTTAAAAAAAAAATAATACTTTTAATCAAGACTTATTGTTAATGTGGAGGGGCATTCCAGTGCAGAGTACGTCACTGCTGCAATGGTCTAGACAGGTTACCCGTGTCCCTGTTAAGCAACCTCATTATTTATTTATAGTTCTTTATTATAATAAATGTGATTGCCTGCAGTAAGACGCGAACTCTACCGAGTCGTATTTCAGATCTCACAGCTGTGTTGGTTGAATTTTCAGAATAAATAAAATGTTTACAGCTGCAAATAGAGCAGCCTCTTTGACTCTCGAGTGACTCCAGTAGGTGCTGTTCCTGGTAGAGGCACAAGAGGAGGAGATGCTCAGTTTTGGGGAAGAGGAGGAGGTGTTCTTCAAGTCCCCACACACTGCCTGACCTTGGATGATGTCCTTGTAGGGTACAGGAGCTGGTGTAGCTTGCTGTCATTGCTGACTTCAGCAGAGATAGTACCTCAGGTGCTGCATTTAAACACTTTAAATGGAAAACATCCAGTCTCTACAAGAAAATGGAGGTTTTATGGATTTGGCGTATTATCACAGGGATCATGTTCTCTGCTGCAGGCCCATTGACTTTGGTAGAGTTACTTAAGATTTGCCTGTCAGTGTCTATGATGAAAATCTGGTGTGTGTGTTTTTTCCCTGGAGTTTTGTTGTGTGGAACGAGCTTGCTGGCATCCTGACAGCTCCAGTTTTCTGGGAGTAACCAGAAGCCTGCAGGTATCTTACTTCTGTCCAAAGAGAATGACTTCCTTTTTGACCAGTTACCCAAAATCTGGGGTCCTCTGAGCTGTTTGACCAAGGAGGGGAGATTGGCAGTGAAGCTGGAGATCAACATAAGAGAGAACTGTCCAGGGGAACAATTGCTCATCCTTTCCAATTGGTGTTCAAGCTAGGAATGGTCTTTGCTTTTTCTCCCCTTGGAGTCTCAGGTCTGCATCTTTTGGGAGTCCTCTGCCTGCTGTCCTGGTTGTTAAGCCTCTTTCAGAAGCTTTGCAAAGCTCGTCTGTGTGGATTCCGCTAAGTTTTGGACATGTGCTACTGGCATGTGCCTGTCCTCTGGGTCTGTTGTGATTGCTTCAACTCCTTGGCTCTAGGGACAAATAAGCTTCTTTATTTATCCTAAATGAGGTTTAGCCATCACACCCATCTGTTTGGTGAGGTAAGGCCCAAGCCACATGCAGAAGACAACCTTTTACACTACCAGGGAATGATAGGAAGCTTATCCAGTGGTGTATTCTATATGAATGCTGAGTGGCAGGATTATGTATCCTAGATCTGTTTTGGTAAGGTTGGTCTGATGGCAATATATGGTCAAAATGGTTGAGCTTGGATAGATGGGTGTTTTCTTTCCTATAGAACTGTAATAAAATTAAGTATGAAAGAACATTAACTTTGGCATTTTATAGAATTACTTGAGGGAATTGAAGTTAGTTGTTCCTTGTAGCATTTGATAAAATACACTAAGGCCAGAAGGAATGACTGATTCATGTCTTGACTGTCAGCCGTGGTGGAAAAATGAGGTGAAGCTGGATTCGTGATACAAAAATCTGTTCATCAGCACTGGAACTTGTCAAAACATAATTTCATCTTGTTAATTTTAGTGAGTTATTGACTCAAAAGTAAATCATAAAGATTTGTAGAAGGAGAGCAAAACGGTGTTTTACAGTGAGTGCTTATTTTTAGCTTGATTTTTTTTTTTTTTTAAAGCAAGATTTCATAGAACTTCCTGCTGTTATAAAGTTAACATGCTCTTGCTCCAATAACGCCTGCCTGATTGCAGAATTTGAGGTTTAATCATGCACCATCAAATTCTATTTTCAAATTTAGAGTTAAAACAGTCTTTCAGGCTTAAGTTAACATGCTCACTTTCATTTCAGTGCACATAGTGGCAGATAATTTTTGTGCCTGCTGTATTTCTCTCATTAACATTTATAGGTTAGTACTACAGCTTCTGCCAGACCACAAATAATTAAGGGGTACTTCAAGTATGACTTTAA
>VXAY01007089.1:4162576-4286408 GCA_013399855.1 Oxyruncus cristatus | reverse complement strand
AATTGTATGCAGTGAGGTAATGAGTGTCTGCAGAAGAGACCACGTAAATGACTTAACGTGCCCAGATCAGCTGACAGTCAAACATAAAACCTGTTCAAGCTTGTTAGCTAATCTCATCCATAAAACTAACTGCCTATTCTTCATGGATGTTAACCCAGTTATGCTAACTTTTTAAGGTAAAAAACCCACAAAAGTGGAAAAGATACATTTGAAAAGGGAATAATAAATGAGCCTTCCTGATGTAATTAAGCAGACTGTTGATTAAACAGACCTGTGGGCTGATTCAGACCCTACCGTTCACCGTGTGCAACTGGTCAGGGTACCTCTGAAATGCAGATTTTTTTCAAGGGTTCTTTGCTTTTTTTACCATTAAAAAACAGTGAAGTCTTGGGATCCAGCTGGTCTTCCCATCGCTTTTGGAAGGTGCTCCAAGGTGTGCAACAGTCCCACCTTCAAAAAGGTGTCAGTTGATGCAGAAGAGCCCAGAGCAACCATGTCTGTTGGCAACATCAGCAGGGACCTGGAGCTGGATGCTCTTGCCGACGTTTCTTCTTGAAAGGGTTTTTGTAGAAGGAGTGGAGCTGCTTTCCAGATGCTTTCCTTTTGCTTTATGGAAGGTCTTGGTATGGAAGAAAGCTCAGAGGCTGGTTGTTTTGCTTTGGATTACAGATGGTGTAGGTGACTTGGAGGTGTCATTCAGCTCTTCCCAAGAGAATTAGGATGTGGCAGTCAGAAAAAATGGGAAGGTCCCTGCATCTAAAGCCAAAGAGCTGGTTTGGTAGAGTAGCAGGAATGGAGGAATGTATGGATGAAGATGCGGTTGAAGGTGCTGGCTAGGAGAAGGACCTTTCTCCTCAGCTCTGAGTGGATATCAGCAGGACAAGATTCCTTTGCAGAGGTCGAGAAGTGTGCTGTAATTGAGTTGTGTGATGAGCTGTCCCTGGGTGGAAGCTGCAGAGTCTGGCTGGGTAGGGAAAGGCTGTTCTTTAAATCTTATGCAGAAAGAATCAGCAAACCTTAGATTCAGTCTGGCTGTGAGGATCTCAAGTGGTTTGTTAAAAGCATGTTTGATGAATTTAGAGATGAAGGGAAGATGGGGGAACAGCTGGAGAGACAAGTGCATCCAAGCCTGGGAGAGAAAAGCCCGTGTGCAGGGCAAGGGCGATGAGCTGGTGGGGTGCAGGAGTGTGGGCAGAGGTGGGCTGCGAGTCACAGGTACATGGGGTCAGCACTGTCCCTTGGTGCTTTACATTTCTGGTGACAGATGTGGAGAGCTAATGTGTTGCCAGAAGGAACAAAAATCCTAATACTTTGCCACTGAGGATGCAGGGTGCTTGTGTACAATAACCTAGGGGAGAGGCAAGTGTTAAACAATGAGGGTGATTTGACCTACTGATGGTTTTCTACTTGTTCTCTCCCACCGGTTTGCTGGATTTTAATAGGGCTTGAATAAAGGAGGAAGAAGGTACTGTGATCAATTCGCCTTGCAGCTGTTTTGGAGCTGACTTCTGATGGTGGTGACTGTGACTGGGGTGGGCAGGCACTGGGAAAAGGAGTCTTCAACAGAGAGATGCTCCTTGGAAAACCAAATCAACCTCCTTGTCTGTAAGCAGTTCTTCCTCCCCATGTCCTGCTTTCAACCCTTGATTAAATTCTGCTTATTTTGAAAAGGAGACAGCTTGTAGAAGAACTTGATGGTGTGTTAGTGAAACCACTTGGTGTTGGGTGTTTCTGCTGCTTCCTTTAGCAGTGCTATTGAGACTGAGATTCTGTGGTTTCCTGTCTCGGGTTCAGCCCAGGAATTGTAGAAACAGGGGAAATTGTTCACTGCTTTCCTGTTAGCTTGCCCTGTAACAGTCATACAACTCGTATTTGGCAGGATCTTCAGTATTTATGATCTATCAAATAAATATCTGGAGTTGCAGTTGAAAAGCTGCAGTAGTAATTTGGGGGGGATGCATTTCTGCCTTTTGGTTTTGTTTGTTTATTTTTGCTTGCTTGTTTTCTTTTTTGTTTTTGTGGTTTTTTTTCCTGGTGTTAAGATCAATATTGAGTAAGTGCTGTTTTGGAAAAAAATGACATTCAGGTGGCCAGAACCAGTAAACAACAGACAGCAGTTGAAACAGTCCGAACATGGCCGAGTGGAGGAAGGAGATCATTCATCACGCTCCCAGTTCGTTAGAGAGATAATGTCTGAGGAAATTAAAGTGTGGTGCAGAACTGCTCAGGGGTGCTTTTCCTGCACCGTGCATATGCTCACGTTTTGTTTGCTATTATTCTGCTGTAATGTATGTTTGGCTGCTAGCAAGCACATGAAAATCTAATATCAGGCTCAAACTGTGCCTCCTTTATTTATAAGCAGCTTTTCTTTTGCTTTATGGTGATAGAGCGTGATACAGAGACATCTTGCCATAGAATGTGTCAGTACAAGGTGCCAAAAATGAAGAGGAAACATTTTATGTGATTAAACAACTGAGGTGTTCTGACAGATGTTTTCCTGACAGAGTTTGCAGAAAAAGCAGCGACGCTCAGATATGGTTAGTGCTCGTGCGTGTGTTTGTGCCCCAGATTCGGGGGAGGTGTTAACAGCTGGCTCCTGGAACCCCTGGCATTTTTTGGTGGGCTGTGTGGGGTGTTGTTGTACAGCACCTCTGAGTGTGTCTGGTGTTGGGTCTGTTCTTGGTGCTGGGCTACCTGCAAAGTCCTTCCCCACTGTAGTCCCAACAGCTTTCCCTCCTCTCCAGTGTTCCTTCTCTAGAGATTTCCCTTTTCTTAGCGTCATAGCTTTTAGTTTTCTGGCTCCTGGCTCTGTATTTCTTTTTTGTACTTCAGGAAGTTTTTACTTGCTTTCATGAAGAATTTTAACATAGATCTTGCCAAAATAAAATCACAGTGAAGGTACTGGTTCTGACCTCTTGACCCCAGCTGAGTGTCCATCCACTTTAATTCCCAACCAGATGTTTGTGTGCTTTAAGGGCAGTTTATGTTTGGGCTTTGACAGTTTTGAGTATTAAAATAGCTTTAATTTGAAGTTTGAATTCAAGATAAATACAGCTATGGCTTTTGAAAAATTGCAGTTGATTATTTCATGTTATTTTGTAGGTGGCAGAAAGGCCCTAAATGTTTTGAAGTTGTATTTGTAGAAGTAATAAAAATTAATTCTGACCTGTCCAAGCTAGAGTATTCAGGTTTTTTTCTGAGATTAATAGAGCAGGATGGATCTTATTGTGCAGCATAATCAAGGTGGAAATTTGTTGTGAGTCAGACTGCCAAGATATAATCCTGTTCAAGGATTATGGTATGTTTTGCATGCTGCCTCCAAGAGCCTATCCGAGTATTCAATGGGTGCTTTAACCCTGCTGTAATCTACGGCTTTTGAAAGCATTCATTCATAAAAATGGATTTTACCAGCAGCTTTGCAAAGACCTGAAGAAAGCAGGGGTGCCTGGGAGAACAAGGAACATCACTGATTGCCCAGAAAGACATTGTGATTCTGTTAACTGCAGCGGTGAAAAAAGGCACCTACCTTGTGTGCCAGAAGTACTGTAACTCATTTGGGGTTCAGTTCACCCCAAGATGGAAGAACAGGGTGAATTCATGCAAGGACAGCTGTGGACTACTGAAGATGCAGTTGTCTGATTAGGTGACTTCCAGTGGTCTTTTCCAACCTTAACCATTCTGGGACTTTGTGATTTCCATCAGTGGGACCCAGGACATTTTAGCAATGCATGGCGATATCGCAAGTGTGTGTTTGCTTTTCCAGGCCGGCTCTCTGCTCGTAAACAGCTGGTTATGTTGGAATAAACCAATCATGGCTTGCCATTAAATCTTAATTAGTTAACAAATGGTAATGTGTTATGTTATATCTGTTCAGTCTCATTTGCATGGGGTGGGAGGTGTTTGTGGGTCCATGGTTAAGAGGATTAGACGTAGCTCTGGAAAGCTGAGGGCAGCTGGTGGGGAGCTGGGGTGGTGGAACAGCATCTGCCATAGCACTGCTTATGCCATAAACATTTATTTTAGAGAAAAACCCCCTTTATCCTGCTGTGTTTGGGTTGAAGGAAGCACATTTATTGCTTTTGACTTGGTTGTGGGAGAATGCTAAATAATCCCTTCATCCTACCAAAGGCGCTTGGTGAGCAGGGTGGAGAGAAGCATAAAGGCTAAATAAGTGTAAATGGTTTAAGCGTTTCTAATTTATGGCACAGCGCTCACAGGGGAATACGCTCAGGAAGACCTGCAGCATCTTTCCTATTGAATACACGGATTAATGATGGCAAAGTCTGCCGTGTTGGGGATGTGTGTGAGGTCACTCCTTGTCGTTGGCCGTAGGAAATACTTCAACTGGAAAAAGCCACCGTTTCCTCGCGGCTGCTTTGGATTCTGCTTTTACAGTCGAGAGAGCAGACTCTTTTTCCAGGATAGTTTTGGAAAATATTTAATTAAGCGGCTCTAATGAGGGGCCATTATAACTGCAAACAGAATTATTGTTATCATCATTTCAGCTGTTAACATTTTAAGGGCAGTTGTTCACAAACTGTTCAGTAATTAGGGCCCAATTCACTGTGGAAAAATTGTAGTTGGGCTGCTGCTGCTGCTGCAAGTGTAACGTGGAAAGGAAATCATTCTTCCCAGGAAGTTTAGATGTGCAGTGAGCACGTGAACCCATCACCTCCCCATAACGTAGTCTCCCGTCAGTGCAGGCTGCAGAGGCTGAGATCCTAGAAGTAGTGTAGGTTGCTGTGCCATGATAGGCTTATTCACTGTCACAAATACTGTGGGATTATGTCCCAGTCCTTTTATAGGTGTGCAGAGCAGAGGTTTGGGACAGAACTGTGGAAACTCGTACTTCTGGCACAGCTGCTCTGATGATCATGGTGTGCGACAGTTCTGTGAACGGAGTGGTATTGTTACATTAATGGCCAGGTGAGCCTTTGAACCTCCTAGGAAATTAAACAGCACGAGGAGGGGGGAAAGCGCAAATTACCTCTCTGTTCTTGGTAAGAAGCACCACCTTACACAGCTTGATGCAAATTGTTTCTAGTTAAGGAACGTCTTAAAATGCAACTCTGCAGGGTTGCTCAGCTGTAGCTATAGTTAGAGCTGCAGCTATAGATAGCATTAAATTTATTTAAGTGCTTATAAAGTGAAGTTTGCTGTTTCCTCTGAGACTTATTTTAGACCAAGTCTAGCGGAATTGTTGAGCAGCTTTCTGCACCTCATGTTCGTACTGCTGAGGTGGGCAAGTTAACCCAGGACTCTGTTAGTGTCTGGCTGAGTGGGAGCTTTGTTTCCTTGGCCTGGCTTGGGAGGGTCCTGCCAAAGCTGTGTGGTTGCACCAGCCTTCATGCTGCTCCTGGCAGGGTGGCAAAGTGTGGAGCACAGGGCTCTGCTTCCATGGGGAACCATCTCTGGTATTAAAATAACTTGGTGTCAATCTCATGCTGAGAAATCCCAGCGCCTGTGGTTTTGCTTTCTGGATTAGGCAAAGGCTGCAACTCTTGATCGGTAAATCCTCTTTCTAATCAGGGGTGGAAGGGCTTTAGCTCAAGAATGGGGCTTGGTGCCACATCTAAGCCCTGAGACTCTCTGAATTTTCTTGTATTTTCTCCTCTTCAACTTACGTAAATGCCATCTCTCCTGAGAGCAAATGGATAACTTTTATTGGATCTGGGCAAGGCTTTTTCCAGGTAGCAGTGGTTTGATCCTGGCAGAAGACATAGTAAAAGATCATTAGTAGTCTCAGAAGATGTGCTGCCAAGTGGCCATGGTGGTGGTGGGAGATTAGAGTATCCCTATCCAGTGACTCTGTGGGAACACGTGGCCTGTCATTACAGGATTATCCCTTGGAAAGTGGGCCGAGGGGTTGGGTTCAGGGACCCTAGGTAGGTTTCTGGATTGAGAGCTGGTTTCCTGCAAGACCCTCCTGTCCTGCAGAGCAGCTTTCCTGATTTACGGGTAGGAACCACAGATAAATGGGAATTCTGGTTGGCACCATGTTGCAGCTGTGGGAGAGCCAGGTAGTGAAGTGATGTGCAGTGTGGGTCTGAGGAATGGTGTTTTTCCAAGGGAAGGCGAAGATGTCTCCTGCCGTGAACAGCAGCTCATGCAGAGCTACTGCAGAGAGAGAATTAGTGATGCCTTCAGAGACCTGTGAGACAGCCAAGGAGCGTGGTAGCCCGAGGACCTGTGCTGGGCTACACAGGAAGCTGGTGCTGCTCTGCTTCCTTGCAGGCTTGTTCCTGGAGCTAAGGCAGAAACGTATATAGCAGTGAACTGAAAAACCTGTTTGAGTTAGCATTTCCCATCCAGGGAATAGCTGTCCATACCCTGGAGCTGAAATCTTGTTGTTTTGCCTGCGGGATAGAGTCAGGACAAGCACAACCATCTCGGGTGAGAGCTCCTCCACTGCTGTACTACAAGGGACAAGCTGAGATTTCCAGCACTGATGCTCTTTTCCATTCCCATCCTCAGCAGTATGAAATGATAATGAAAATATTTTTTGTGCAAAGTGCAGTAGCATAGAGCAATAAAACCCCATAATTGCAGTGGGAATGTTCCACGTTAAACCAAACTATCAATTATAGTTTGCACAGAGATTTGCTAGACTAAAAAGGTGGTGCTTTCATGTGAAAAAATATTCATTATCTTCTTTCAAACACACCTTAATTGCCAACATCAAAATCATTAATTAAGCAATACATCTTGTAAAACTGGATTGGTTTATCCAGAGCATGTGGAGTGTGATAGGAAGGGTGTAATATGGAGAGTGTGTGAGTCCCTGGATCCTTGCAAGGGAGACCTGTTAAGGTGAATCCATTTCCATCTATGAAGTCTGTACTTGTAGTTGATTTTATGACAGATGTCATTTTTGGGGGTGAATTTGTACTTAATTTGGCAGCAAAGCTGTCACAGAAACCGTGACAAATTCTTCAGCCAGTCCTTCTCCCTGCTCAGCAAACCCTCCCTGCGCAGTCTGGTGCTGCAGGCAGCTCTGGGAGTGACAGGGCTTTGCAGTGGGCATCACTGCTGCCAGGCCTGCCTGTCTCTGGGGCTTAGTCCCAGGTGATCCAGGAGCCCCAAAATGTGATTTGGAAACATCCATAAGCAGCGTAGTTGGAACAAGAAAAAGTAAGGTGGGAATTTGAGTTCTGGTTTCTTGTCTGTCCCCGGTTATACCTGTGCTGCTGGTTTCCAGTTGCTTCCAGTGCCGTTATGAAAAGCACAGCTGCTTTGGAGAACAGAGGTATCCTACTTGAGGCATTTTGTATTTCCATGCTAGCAGAGGTCTCTTGCCTTGGATAAAATCAAATTTTAGGACTGCTGGTTGAAACTTGGAAATTTAATTTCTTTAGCTCCTGGTAACTCAGTCCTTGCTCAAAAATGGCTTTTCTGTATAATGTGGTTGGTCAGCATCATATCTGATTAGTGCAAGGAGAATCCTAGACCAGCTCTATTGTGCATCAGACGCTGTTGTTTTCTTTCTGTTTTTCTTCTCCTTTGTTATATCATATGGTGTTTAATGGTGAAGAGCTCTTGCAGAGAATGGTCCTCATGGTTACAGGTGAAACTTAAGAGCACAGCTGGATCCATGGGTATCCAGCTTACGCTGAACCAACCAGACCTTCTTCTCTAGGCATCTCAGTGCACCCTCCCTGGGCAGAAACTCTCCTCAGTCTTTGTTGATATGCTTAAAGCCCTTTTTGTGCTTGACCCTAATTTTGTTACACGTGTGAACTTGCCATGATAATGATGAATAAGTTTTTTTCCTCTATATATGATTTTAGAGAATGATAGTCTTCTGTTTCCCACTATGCCTCTAAAATATTTGTCTCATCAATTTGCAAAGACATCTTTATTGCCCTTGGTGGATCATAAAGACTGCTTTCCAAGGGAGTGTTTACTGTAAAAGCTAATGAAGACATCATTGCTTTCTGTGTCATCTCATAGCTTGTGCTCCAGCAAGAGTGATTGACTTCTTGTTGTGGCTGTATTTTAGCTTCTTCGAGGTGTGTGTTTTAATGATTTTTTTTTTTTTCCTCAGGTTGTTAATGGTGGAGTTGAGGGATCGGACAAAGACAGCGTTGTCTAAACTGGCAGGACTTGCAGCAAGCAGGGAGAATGCCTGGGCACTCTCTTTGCTTTCCAGGTTTTCTTTGAATATTAAAGTGCTATTGTGTGCATCACTTAATATTAGACATTTAATAATTCAACAGGGTTTTTTTTAAGATTTTCTCTCCTGTGTCTCAGTGTGGGTAGGAAGAGTGTTCCCAATTACACTTTTATGACTATAGATTTTTCACTTCTCATTCTCAAGAGCATGGAAACATGATTAATGTAAAAGATTGTCAAACAGCATTAATCACTGTTGATTTCTTATCGATTCCTGCCCTCCCTTTTCCCGAAGAGCCATTGTGATTGCACCAGCTGGTCAACTTCTGTGCAAAGAATAAAATCTTACACCTTTGCTGGTGCCCTCTTGCCCTGTGCTTTGAAGGAGTACGATGAAGAGCCAGGGAACTGCTCATCTGGGATTATTGGGAAACTGTAGTCAGAGTGGAGAGAAATAATGGGAGGAGAGAATAAGCATATTCTGTGTGATGCCGTTGCGTTGCTGCTACGTGCACTAAACTATGCACGTTAAGACAAGTGGTTTTACATCTAATGTATATTTTCGGCTGGGGTGACCTTTGTGAGACATAAGTGACATAAGGTGAACAAACTGCTTATTAAGGTAAGACAATGAAGGCCCAATTTTAAAAGGTTAAGATGTACTAGAAAGTATCAGAGCATCCTCTAAGTCATTAATGCTGTACAGAATGCACAGTGTGTGGTATTTTGAAAGGCCACTGTAACCTTTTCAAGCATGAAGCATGCTAAAAGGAATCTATTTTCTTACTGCCTTGAAAAGGGAAATCAGTCTTAAAAAGCCTTAGTTTTTATTTGTTTAAAAAAAAACCCTTTTCTTGACATGTAAAGAGAGAGGGAGGATCCTTAAAGCGAAGTGAGCAGTGAGCTCTCTGCAGCAAGGGAGCAGCCCTGGAAATGCATAAGTGATATGAGATGTGAAACTTTGATAATACTTTTTTCTTAAATTAATACTGTTGTATTTCTTCTCCAAATTCTTATCTGTATTTTAAACTTTGCATGAACTTGGTTTTGGCTCTACTCAAAACAGCAAAGCATTGTGGTTGGATGAGTGTGAGGTGTTGAGATCTCTGTGTACCTGTTTGTGGTGGGGAGCAGAGGAGGAAGGGGCAACTTCACCCAACCTGTGTGTCAGCAATGTCCTGGGCTTCAGAATCTGAAGTGCTGAAAGAAATTAATGTTCAGTTTGGGGAAGAAGAGGGGAAAAAAATAGTCCAACAGACAAGTCTTCAGGCAAACAAGCTACAAAAACCTGAAAAGGGTTTATGTATTCCATAAAGCTTGTCTGGTATTTTGACTTAGATTGTTTGGTGTTATCTAAAGGACCACAGCTCCCTACAGAGACAGCCTTGCTGTCCTGTACTGTCACACAGCAGCACCACTGTGCCCACTCGGCATGTCTCTGTGCTTCCAAACCCATCACATCTCATTACCTGCCATCACCTGAGAGCAGGAACAACCATTCACTCCTGCCCCAATGCAGCCATGTGCCCATCCAGTAAGTGTTTTGGAGGCAGCAAATGATGGACCTGCTGCCCCACTTGAGATCTCTTGGGATGAGTTGGGCCAGACCACACTTTCAGAGTGCTGTGGAAGTCCAGTCGTGCCTTCCCCTTGCGTGGTGCGTTGTTCCCTTGCCTGCTTTGCATTTTAACAGAGAAGGTCGTGAAGAGTTAACAAGCCTCCTGAGACTTGAGGAAGCCCCCAGGTTGCCTCTTGCTGGAATCAACTTGCCTGTTAGACGGCTGCGCTGAGCTGAAGCAGCTGGGCTTTGCAGCAGGCAGCTTGCTTTTGTTGGTGAGAAGGTCTTCATGAAACAGATTAACCAGATGCAAGTTCTGACTTAAGCCCACTGGGAACTGAGGAGATAGCAGACCATCTTGCCGTAAGTTAAATATGAATGCTATGAAAGAACAATGCAAGTGCTACTTGTAGTCTGTCCTTGGCATCTGTTGGCTAAATGGCCTCTTCAAATACTACAGCTCCAACTTCACTTAGATGTAGCTAAACTCCTGATTGCAGGATGCTTTTTCCTCCTGTCTATTCAGTCTTCGACTCTTGCAGTGTCAGTGGAATTAAAGAGCATAAAGAGCAGGGTTTTACAGTCAGGGCTGCTGCTTTGGCTCCTTTGAATCCTGCAAGCTGCTCCGGAAAAGCAGAGGTTTTGTGTGTGGAGGGAAGAGATGAATTAAAACATTTTTTCCCCTCCTGAACACAGATAAAGAGAGTCCTTATGTTTAGATGATCTCATTCAGTGGGTGTCTAAAAGCTGAGCGATGTGCAGTGTACTGGGTTTTCAGTACATGTGGCATGGGAGCTTTTCTGCTTTTCTGAGGGGATGGGGAGATTTTGGCCTATCTGGGATTTCTCCAAATTTGGGATTTGATTTGCAAGTTAGGTTGTGCAGACTGGCAACCAGGCATTTGTTACCCAGACCTCTCCTTTCAGATGTTATAGCTCCATCATCCAGCTCTAGTTCTCATTTTCCTGAAAACCAATGGCAAGTTCAGTGTCCTGTTTTGGGACTCCTGTGGGACTGCTCCCGGTGTGACGCATTCAACAATCAGGTCATAAAAGGGAAGTCTAGAACATGCAAGGAAGGGACAAAGCAAGGATCTTGGCAGCTCACCAGCCTTGCTATCTTTCTTGGCTGAGGCTTGCAAGCATCAAGTTGCACTCCTGTGTGGAGAAACAGTGGTTTAATGTTTGATAGTGATCAGATCAGGAGGAGAGCAGAGCACCAGGCATCCGACAGGTTGTCAAACCTGTCACATCCCAGCCTTTTCTTCCCCTTGACAAGGTTAGCCACTGACTGACAAGGGTACACTTTGCCAGGATGGCAGCAGAGCCTTTAGAAGCAGGAAAAATGCTTTCAAAAATGAGTTCGGCTGCTTTCCATGTATCACAACATCTCTGTGCAAAGCTGCATTCTCAGATGTGCCTTTGCAATGACTTTGAGTCTTTTCCGTTCTCTACTTCCCCGTTACTGGAAAAACAAACACACAGAGAGCCTTCTGCACAGGCTGCAGTCGCGTGTTGGGTGAGATGTGGATGGGCTGCGAGCAGGATTGCAGGGCTGTGAGCATCCCTTGTGGTGGCTCCTGGAGAGGGGTGGATGTCTGCAGCCTGGGGACCAGGTTCACATGGCTGTGAAAATACAGCTCTGGTGACACTGGTGTTTCAGAGAAGGAGAGTTTGGGAAGGATTGAATTTCTTGTCTGAACTGGAGAGGTTTCTCTCAATCCCTGCCCGCCCTACCCACCCTTGCATCTCTTCTCTTTTCGGAATATTGAAAGGGTGAAAGTGCTGCAGTCTGCCCATCTATTCACTGCCCACAGTGCTGACTGCTGTGTTGGTAAAACAGTTCTAGCTAAATAATTTTTTTAAATGTGCTTTCAATACTCCCTCAGCCCCAGGTGCCTGTGACTTTTTGCAAGGCAGCTTGGCTCTCAGATTTTGTGATGCAGACCGGTGTATATTTGTGTTGCACACTTTTCCCTGCTGTGTGCATATAATCATACATAAATGCATGTGCTCTCGATTCTCTTTCCCCAAACTGTGGCCAACCTCAGTCACATTAATATTAAAACTATAGGTTTGCAAAACCTTGGTGGAATCTGCATTCGCTGTAGGAGTGGAAGGATATTTGTTAATCCTTTTCCCATGACGCACTTTATACTACCTTGGATCTGGTATAGCTTTAGCACTTTCAAATCAAAATCATAAAGATGATCGTCATAAGGCATAAAAAGTTAGCATGCTCCTATCTATTTTAATTTTGTTTGAATGATGCCATCTGCTTTCCTGAATATGGCGGATACTTGAAGAAGAAGAATGTATCAGTTGGGAACTGCAGAAACAAAACAACACGGTGCATTTCTTGTGGCTGATGGATCGTTATTTTATCTCTTCTTTTTTTTCTTTTTTTCTTTTAACGTGCTCAGTCATGAGTGAAAAAGCAAAAATCAATGTTAGGGAGAAACAGACAAAGAAAAATTGAATTATCAAATTAGTTTGGGTAAAGTTCACAAGGGAAGAACTTGAAAAGCAAATGTGCTGGTTAAGTGAGAAAGCCATGCATCCCTGTAGGTCCTTTCTGCAGAGTTCATCCAACAGCCTTTCTGAGCATTGATTGCAGTCCTGCTTTCCTCTAAATACCAAATGCCAGATAATCATAGCCAGAAAGAGGTAGATGTGTGTGCTTTTGCAGGATAGGTTAGTTGCACAAATTTCTCTTTTGGGAATAAGTTATGCTTGCACCCTCTTTGTTGGTTCCTCGGGAGGATGAAGCTTCCTCACCTGCCTCTCTGCTGCAGGAAATGCCACTGGGATGTTATTTATCCCACAAGTGAGAATGTGCTTGCCCTGATGTCAGCTGTGGGACAGGTCCCAGTCTTTGCAGGTGCATGTGTTCCCTCACCTGCATGGGGCAATGGCCTGGGATTAGGCCTCAAGTGCAAAACTTTCAAAATGAATGTGATTATTTTTCTATTAAAGTATTATGACAACAGAGTGGGTATGTTATGTAGAAAGCTGCACATTTGGAGTACTCACTGCTGTTTGCCATCAGATCTAGAAAGGAATAAACTGTTTTTCTTGGCTATTTTATGAGAAAGGCAAGAAGCAGCTGCCTAGCTGAACGCTGGTGTGCAAGCTGGTTATTGGATATTCATCATGTTCCTCTAAGCATCTGTTGACAGGTGGGAAGAGCTCTTGATGAGCAGGCTCGTGGCTTTATTGCCTTTCTGGTATAACTGCTGCTGGGGAGACTGACAGGTCAGCAGAAAAACACTGCTTTGTACTGTGTGGAAATCTGTTAGTATGGGTGGGTATGGACTGACCCAAGCAGCTATACAGACATTAAATAAATGCCCTAGACTTGAGAATGAAGAGCTGAAGCTGAGCTGTTGTCATGCTATTGCTGCACAAGAGCATGTTTTTAAAAGCGGTGGGAGGGAGTTGTTTCGGTAGGTTTGTTTTTCATGTCATGTTGGGGATTCAGTTTAACTCATTAGGTGATACTTACCTAATGAAACTGGTATTAGTGCCCAGCCAAGTGAAATAACATCTTTGGAAACTGAGAATATACTGGGCTCTGGAAGGTATTTCCTGTGAAGTTGGGTAATGTCTTTGTGGGTGTAGAAAGCATGAACATTTCAGTGAGGTTCGTAGTGTCTTGGTACTTCTCAGCTTGAAGCTTCCCATGTTCTTGGTGACTAAATGATCTAAAAGACTTTAGTAAGAAAAAGAAAAAAGTTCCTCTTTTGACACAATGCTGTATATCTACTATATGTCTTCAGAATGTATGAAGGCAGTCTTTGACCTGCACAAATATCAGAGGTCTATACAGTTGCTTTAAGGTCACTTGAATAACCCTGTAGAATAATATGCTGGCATTGCCTTTGACAGATTGCCTGGAGATTTGCTTGCTGAAGCCAGTCTTCAGAGCCACTGAGTCTTGGTAGCGAAGACTGTAATAAAATTGTTTAGTTCAAAACAGACCGTTCTTCATTTTGACTCGTAATCAATAACTGTCTGTGGCTGGTGTCGCCTCGGACTCTGTCTCACGGGGACACATTGTACAGTGGAGTCCTGTATGCTAATCCGTGTCTATAAATAAAGATCCATCTCTGTGAAGACTCAAACATCCTTCTGGGGTCCTGGAGAGCTAGGGCCTGAGAGGGGAGCCCTTGTTGTTTAGGGGATTGGTAGACTTTGGTTAATTGGTATTCTGGATCTGCTTTTTCCTGAAGGGAGAGGGAATTTAGTATACCTAGATGAACAAGTGGTATGTTTGCCGTGTCTGTGGCAGATGACTTTGTGTTCCTGGTGGCTGAATCAAACAACAGCCACAGTGTTTCTCGCAAACACGCACGAATGACAAGTTGTGGCCAACCCCTCCTGAACGTGGTTGAGTAACAGCACGTGGGGGCTTGACCCCACAACCAGGGAACCCAAGTCAGTGGGGCTCACTGCCTGTCTTTGGGCCAGCTCTTGGTGAGTGCGTGGCAATGGGTTTGGGGACAGGGCAAGCCCATGGCCGTGCTTCCTCGACCCCTCTGCTTGACAGGATCATCTGTGTCTTGGTGGTACCCTGCTGCCTTCCAGCAAGATACTGGTTGGTGATGAGGATTTATTTAGGGACATGGCTAAGTGCCACAGGAGTCTGGCTGGTTCCCCGTGTCCCAGTTTAGCAGCGGAGACGCCAGGAGGGAGCTGTGGGCAGAACATCCTGGTTGAAACGTGAGGCTCATGTGGGATCTGCTGACTTACAACTTGCTTCTGCTCTGCTGGAGTTGTGGGATTTTTTTTTTTTTTAAGATGCCTGCAAAGGCTCCTTTATATGGGCATCTGAGGGAGAGGCTGGCGGCATGGTGGGAGGATATTGAGTTACTTTGAGCTGCAGGACACAGTGTCTGTGGAGCAGGCTAGTCTCTATTTATACATGTAGCCAGTGGTGGGCGTGCGAAAGCTCTCAGGCTTCTGCGTGAGATGTTGTCTGTGCCACATGGATGCTGGGGAGGTCAGAGATGCTCTGTGGTCCCAAAGTGGGGCTGTATGTGATACTTGCTATATTTGCTCTCCTGTTGCTAGCTCTTGCTGCAGCACATGCAGGATGTGACCTAGAAGCAGCAGAATACTCACCTTTAACACCACGGTCCCACCAGAAAGGCAGGGTTGCCATGTCCTGTACAAAAAGGGTTGCATGACCATGGTGTGGGGTTATTACTGCAGCTGTGCTCCCTCGTGGGCATGGAGGGCGTTCAGGCACAGCCCAGGAAGGGGAATGCCACATGCCAGGGAGGGAGCAGGGCAGCCCTGCGTGGCTCCAGAGGAGCGGGTGAGTGCGTTGGTGGCTGCTGCTGGATGATGATGAATATGAAACAGGAGCAGGAGAACATGGATCTAACTCAGTGTCTGCCCACGCTGTTTCAGACCATGGTTTAAAGAGCATTTCTCTCCATCAGCTGAAGCTGCCTCTGCTCCGCTGCTTTCCTCATCACAGCTCTGTGGTGAACCAGGCTGGGGAGTCAACGAAGAGTAAAAATAACGGAGCTGGAAGGGAGAGTGCAGCTAGGGCACACCGTACTTCTGAGAGAAATGCTTGCCAAAATGTGCCCACAGAGGTGAAGCAAGAACATTGCACGTTTTGAGTTAGACAGCACGTGGAAACCAATCGAGAGCTGTTTTTCTGGTTTTACACTTTTTTTTTTTTGCTGTTGCTAGAATGCCCCTCTTCATTTGTATGAACTCTCTTATGCTGCAGGGGAGGCTGAGGACTGGTATCTTGAGGTGTCTTGGCTCTGCATGGTTATCTCGCAATGTGGGGTGATGCTCCAAAATGTGCAGCTTTGGGATTTTTCTCCCTTTGGCTATTAGCTTCCATGCTTAAATTGCATAGCTGGCAGTAAATGCTGCCAAAATGTCATGTAGATGAAGCAGCTTCATAAGAGCTTTAGTGCCACAACCTTTCCCAACCCCTGCAATTACATTTTAATTCAATATTTCATTGGAGTTTTCAAATAATTTTAAATTAATAGGGACCAGATTGCAGGGGGAAGAGCTGGCATCGTTCTCCTGTTTGCTTACAGAGTCTTCTGCACTGCAGATACCCGGTCGATACACACAGCTGGGAAACCAGGTTTTCTCTGAGGACAGTTGAACAATTCCTGTTATCAGTGAGAAACCAGAGCCCACCCAGAGTTTAAATGCTGAAACAGGTCCCAGGAAGTGTGCTGCAAGGAGAGAGGTGTTACACATTGTGGGGGTAGGTGTGGGGAGAGAAGTCAGAGAGGAAAGCACAATTTTGATTCCCTCAGGTTTTAGTTTAGGAGTGTTGTTAACAAGCAGCAAAGCAGTTGCACAAAAGGTCTTCTGCTGTCATGCCTGGCTCTGGGCTTTCGAGTTCAGGCATTGTGAGCAGGCACACAGGGATGTCAAGAGGGCTGCTTGATTTTTGGGTGCTTGTGGTGCTCCTGCCTTGGTATGTGTGAGGTCTGCAGTTCGTTCTGCATTTGTGGGAATCCTTGCAAGCGCATCCCTGGGGAGCTGTGGGCACCTTCCCCTTGCCCTCATCACTGTGCTTGCAGTTTTGATCTGGCTCTGGCTGGCTGTGACATCTTTAGCTAAAGCCACCTTCTTGCCACAGGGACTGAATTATCCTCCCCGATGCCAGGGCTGAGGGATTTGCTGCCAGGGGCTGGCTGGGAGCTGTGCATGGCTTGAGTTTGGGTCACCAGCTTCTCAGACAGTCCTTGAGCAATGAGCATATCAAAAGGTAGTGGAAATCCCATGGGTTCCTCCAGGGTCAGGATTTCACCCCTTTTGCATGAAAGCAGTAAGGTGAGTAAAGCACAGAACTGAAGGACTAAGGGATGGACAGGCTTGTGTAAGACATCTTCAGTGTGTTGGCCTTGATGGGTTTAAACCACGGGATTTAGTCATGATTTGGAACAGCAAGAACAGCCTTCATTTAAATAATTGTCGTGAATCTTGTTTTTTGCATTTATATTTGTTAAAGTGGTTCTCAGGGGTTGGTAGCCATAAAATATACTGAGAAAGAGAGTCTGTGTTGCACCAGATTTGGTGTTCTGTCTGTCTTACCCAGTAAGAAATACCCAGTGTCCATGCATACATATTTAATAAGTTTTATAGATTTATATGTGTGTGTTAGGATTTGTAGCATTCTTGATATACTAATTACTGTTGTTTTGTGTGTGATTTAGTCTCAAACTCTCTTTGGAAAGAAACTGGAATTCAATTACTATGCACAAAAATAGCATTTGCAAAGCTCTAATGAAATATAATTATCTGAAGCGTATCAGATGCACACAAGAAATACCGTCTTTTGCATTAGGACTGCGCTTCTAATGAAGTTTAGAATGTGAAAAATTTGATCTGATGGCTCCTAAAAATCTGAGGATTAGTAGATCTCATTTTTTTTCCGTAAAAGAAAACCCGAGCAGGTTCCCCACTTCATCTAAATTTAGTTAGTTTCTTGAGTCTGAGAGGATAAAACTATTTCAAAAGCCTGGGACTAATGTGGAACCTTCTTGCAGGATGGATCTGCTGAGCTCCTGCATGCAGAAGTAACCTTCTTTAGTCCAGGTTGGTGGCTTGGACGCTGTAAAACTTTGTCACCAAATCTAATTTTAAAAGGGTTTCTCATTAAAATCATATTTCTGGTAAAAAATAACAGAAGTATTTGGAATCTTCAACTGATAGTGAGAGAGTATTACAAAATGTATTTGTAATGTGATTTAATACTATTTCTTGTTTAAAAAAAATAGCAGTGCAGATTCATGATGCAAATTGTTGCTTCAAATTCTGGTCTTCATCTTGCAGTGATATTACTTTCATGTGGGAGCCCCACGGAGAAATTTGTTGCCTAGATATAAGTGCAGGCTTTGAACCACTGGAAGTATTTCTAATAAATTCACTTTTCAGGCAGCTGAGGGAAAAACAAGTTTCTGTTAATAAGAATCTTTGTTATCTTGGAAAGTCAGTTATGAATGGAGAAAGTGTACTATCATCTAAATGTGTAAGAATAAATAAACTGTATTTTGAGTATTTACTAAGGAAAGGATGACAACAAACCAATATTCTTTAAGACCTAAAGATAGGAACTGACTGTGAGAGTGAAGAATTGGCCACTGTGGTTTCTGATATGGGAGGGAAGTGCATTAACTTCATTCAAAAGGGAGAAAGTTATTATTTCATCCTATCTATAAGCAGTTTCATTAAATTTTCACGATTGGTAGATTGTGAAAAAGAAACAATAGCTGTGTGACAGACTTCTTTGAGGTCAGAAATTGTGTAATTTTAGTGGTAATGAAAATACTGTAGTTCTTTGTTGGAGTGGCTTGACATTAATTGGGTCTGACGTTGCCAATAGTATTAAAAAAATTGATAATGTGATTAGTGATTTAATGCTGACTTTACATAGGAATGTTCTTAATATTTAATCAAGTTAAACGCACTTTGTGTCTGCACTTTGCAGGCTGGGCTGGTGTAAGACCTTGCAAACCTGCCATGGCACGTGGTCTCAAAGGGGAAAGGGCTCCTCTGGCTCTCCAGAGCTGTCAAGTCCTGGTCTGCCTCCAATTTGGTTCAGCAGATTTGATCTTTGATTGCCTCTGACATTAGAGATGCCCCATGGGGTCATTGTATCAGTCTGGCCCTTTGCATCTGTGTTCTGTCCTGTCAGTCCTTTTGGCTGCTCCTCCCTCGATGCTTTCTACCTCGATGGTACCTTTGTGGTACTTTTATTTCCATTGAAACTCCTCCCCCCTTTTTTTCTTATTCACTTCATTTTTTGAGGTCTCTCATCACTACTCAAATCAGCAAGGGAGATGTTTGGAATCAATCTCTTTCAAACTTTCCAGGGTAGATTGATATTTTTTAAGGAATTCCCTTTTATCAGTGGACAGGAGTACTAAAACGTGCTGTTTACAGTGGTTAGCATTCCTGCTCTACATTTGTTGTTACACTTGCTGAACAGGCAGGCATGCTCCGAGTTAAAATGTGGCTTAGCACATGTCCATCTGCACGTGTTTTGTTTATGCTGGGAATGGCTAATGCCATGGCTCATGTTTACTATGAACTGTTTATCTTGGATGGGCACCAAGCTTCATTTGCATGGGAGTTGGAATTTCATTAATGCAGTAACGTGGGCTTCATTTTTTTTTTTTTTATTGATGAAAAGTCTTAAGTTTGCTAGGTGCCTTAAAAAAACCGTGTTTAATCATTATTTTCTGCTGGTTTACTGAGGAAAGGAATGGTGACATCAGAGTGGTCACTGGAGTCACTTCTCAAGGGATGTGAGTGCCAAGTCCTCTTTGTTCCACGTACGTGAGGACTGGGAAGTACCCTTCTGCTGTTGGTACCTGTGGGAGCTGGGTGGCTGATGGATTTTTTGGGATGCCTGTAAGAATTCACTGAGCTCCTGTTGACGTTGTTTGGGTCTAAGAGAGTTTTTAATGTTTCCATGGTTCGTGCTGGGTGCCCAAAACAGCTGGCCCTAGGCAGTGGTGCTGCGGAACTCGTGTGTTTGGTGGCTTTTCACAGACTCATAGAATTGGGTTTGAAGAGATCTCAAAGATCATCTTGTTCCACCCCCCTGCCCTGGGCAAAGACACCTTCCACTAGACTGTGTTGGTCAATGTCCCATCCAGCCTGGCCTTGAACGTTTCCAGGGATGGGGCATCCATAACTTCTCTGGGCAACCTGTGCCAGGGCCTCACCACCCTCTGAGTAAAGAATTTTTTCCTCATACATAATCTTCTCCGCAGCTGTGGTCCAGCTCTCCATCTGGAGGAATGAAGACCATGTCCCTCCAAGGGTTTTCTTGGCATCTGCTACATGAAGTTCGTGTGCTTGGCAATTAGGCAGCAGATTTTTAAACATAACCTACCATTAGCAGCTGAAAAGTTCCCTGCCAGGAATCTGGTTTGACGGTGGGTATTTGCACTTTGACACAAAACAAAATTTAAACTCTCTTCCTCCTGGAGTTGCGGCTGGCGGTGGCCCCAGGGTAGCTGCTGTCTGAATGGATCCTCGCCTGCATGGTGCAAAAAGGCTGTGTTTTCGAGTTGAGGGCTCGCAGATGCTGGGGTGGATTTCCCTGGGATCCTCATGCTCCCTACGTTTGCCTCCATACACAACAGCGCAACAGGATGCACATTAGAAGAAAGCCAAAGCAAAGCATCAGATACTTTAATATCCTACCTCTGACTGAAACAACCTCCCTGTGTGGGAGATAATAAACATTCCTTGTCTCTTAAGGGAAAATCATGCACAGACAGAGACAAGCACATATAAATAATTTACAAAGCTGTAATACACTGTAAATAACAAGTCTACTGAATAATGAATTAACCCAACTGCTGATTCATAGGTAAATATCTCTTGTAAAGCAGAATTTTTATAGATTTTTACAGCTTAGTTAATATCCCCTCGTATTTTATTAAGGGTGTTCAGGTGAAGTATTCTGGTAATAATATGTATATCTTTGGAAGTGAGATGGAGCAGTTGTGGGCTGCCATGCTGGAGGCAAGCCTGCTGTTGTCCCTCTGCACCGAGGAGGCAGAGCCTTGCTGGGCCTGGGCATGCTCTGGCTTTTGTTAGTCAGGCTTTTCTTTCCCTCTCAAGCAGGCAGCAGAGATTAAGCAGGAAGAATTTTGATGTGGCCAAAGAATTGGGAGAGCTACAGGGAGGAAGGAGTCTCTGAGCATCTTTCTCCCCCCTTCCTCCCCAATCTTCTGTAATAAATAATGCATTTTTGCTCTACTTTGGCTGTGCTCTAGACAGGGTGAGATTTCTCCCTTGCCTTCGAGCATGAGGAGGCGGCAAAGCTGCTGGGTTGGGATTGCCACCCTCCATGAACAACTGTATCCTTCCCGGCCATAACGACCGCGTGTCCTTATTCCCTCTCATCAGCCACTCAGGGAGAAACCAAACATGACATTTGCTTCCTCCATGCTGCTTCATCCCTGTCTTGCCCCTCTCTCTCAGAAAAGCCTTAAGAAATAAAAACAGTTGCTAAGCTACCGGATAGGGAACATCGCCGCGTTTTGTTGCAGTCCCGTATTAACGCGCCTTCCTGAGCACTGGGGGAGTGGGGAGGGCTCTGTCATAGCTTGAGTTGTTTGTCAGTTAAGGTGTTGTAGTCCTAATGTAGGTGATATTGAATGTGTCAGTGTAATTTATGCCCAAAAGAGTGGGGGCATTTCCCCCTCCCTTTCGCTCCTGTTCAATGTAGGCCGGTGGAAAAAAAGGTATTATCTGCTTTTTTTTTCATCTGTTTTGGGGCATGTAAGTTGTCAAACATGTTGCTGCTTTGTTTTATTTCTGATAGCTTAAATAATTGCTTTCATAAAAGATAACTAGATTTCTTTCATGTGGAAGTATGGAAGTTGTAAATTACATTTTCTCTTAGAGTTAAAATGTTGGTGTCAACACTGATTTTTCACTGGCAATGTACAATGCTGTCATTGAAGGTGTCTGTAGCAAGGGACCGTCTTTAAGGTTGAAGGAGATACTTTATGAATGAAAATTATTCTGGGATGATGTGTGTGGGGTACCTGCTGTGCTAACTGGGTGATTTTAAGATATTCTTACGTAAAGAAGTGGACATTTAGCTTAATATGGAAGGCTTTCACAGAAAATAAATTCCACACCCATTTGACTCAAGAGGTGGGATGTGCCAGCATGAAAGTATTTCCTCTCTTTAAATGCACCCAGTCTTCAGCCTTGACCTGCCTGGAGCACCTTGCCCTGTAAAAGGACAGTAGATCCTGGGATGTTCATTGCAGAAGAGGACACTGCTACCTGCTCCCTTCTAGATAGCTCAGGATGGGATTGTACCTGAGCTTAAACCAATTTTCCTTGAGTGTAGCTCTTCCACGTAGAGTTTCTTCATGTATGATGTTAGAAAGCAACCAGTGCCACTAGCGATACATTTTATAGAGGTTGCGGTGAAAGTACATCTGAAATAGCGCAGTGTGCTGGGTTCCTATCTCCTTTTCCTGTCAAAATACCCCCAAAATCGTTGCCACTGCTCGGTGGTGTGTTTAATTAAGGCAGCCATCCGTTCAGAGGGCCATGTCGATGCTTCGCAGCGTGCTCCCTGCCTCCAGTGCCGGTAGGGAAGCGCGGTCACGTCTCTCCGAGCCTGGGGAACAGGGGGAGATGCTAATTGGTCACACACACCGCTCTGCTCGCGTGCTGCACAGCTCCTTGTGCCACCGGACCCCAATTAATTCGGAAAGTTGGTGCACGCGCATCATTTCCCGTGTTGCCCTTCTGCCAGGAATAAGCTGCTGGATTTTCGCACTTGGAATGTCATTCAAAAAGTCTCAGGGAATTACTTGGAGTGTAACTTGGGCTTGAAAGGAGGAGGGTATAGTCAGGCTCATGGCAAAGTGTAGATTTTTGTGTGTATGAATTTCAGCATAGCTTGTTGAGGCTTCGAGGCACAGCAGTGGAAGTAATTTACAATGAAAAATGCTGTTTTTTCTGTTTTAAAGAATAACAGAGCCTAATTTGGGGGAAAGAAAAGTGTGTGAAATTAGTTCTCTAACATTTGTAGCTTAATACTTAAATTCTTCTTGATTGAGAGAATATAAAAAGGCTTCTATAGAACTCTACTTTTTTTGCACATGAAGCATTTTCCTTTCTTTTTGCCAGTCTGTGTAGACAGATTTCCTGGGGGCTGAGGAAAACTTTCTATTGTAAGGAAAAGAGAAAAAGATTAACCACTATGAAGGCGTCCAAATTGCAGGAGGGCAAATCTATGAGCAAAATACTATCTGGTGAAAGTCTTTCAAGATTTTTATATTTTAAACAGAACTGTATATTAGGGATATTTGTAGTTCCAAATAAAGTTTGTTTTTATAAAAAAAAATGTCCTGGGAGCTCAGCTGGGGTCTGATCTCTTACCCTGCCAGGTGCTGTGCAAGCACCATCATGTGATGCTTCCCGGGAGAGGCTGTGGGGACAGTGTTCCTGCAGAGGTGGAAAAATGGAAATGATACAGACCTGGTCATTAGTGGAAAATGCTATTTAAACTTTCGTTCCCTCCACTCTGTATTTACTCATTGTCTTCTATCTTAGAAAAAAATAGTCTTCCGTTTTCCACTAAAAGCACGGGACTGGAGCAATGTTTCTGGCATTGTTTCTCCCATGTAAAGCCTTTGAGACCTGTTGCTTTTTCCCTGGGGGATGTTTGTGGTGGTTCCCTCTGCACAGTGGCTGCAGTTTGCACTGAGAGACCCCAGCAAACGCTGTGGAAAGTGAGACCTGCTGGTGCTTCTGTGCAGTCCAGGCTCCAGTGCAGGAGGGGTCTTGTCTGTCCCACCATCCTTGCTTTTGTAAGGACTCAGATT
This sequence comes from Oxyruncus cristatus, assembly GCA_013399855.1. NCBI lineage: Eukaryota > Metazoa > Chordata > Aves > Passeriformes > Cotingidae > Oxyruncus > Oxyruncus cristatus. The sequence continues at coordinate 4,263,375 of VXAY01007089.1, read as the reverse complement.
TTATGCTGGAGCGTGTGTGGGAAGTATTTTGTGGATTTTGTGTCTGAGGGAAACTTTTTTTCGTAGTAAACAACCTGAAGGACAGGTTACAACTCTGCTGCTTCCCCCTCCCATGGGGTGCTGCTGCTGGGCATCTCCTACACCCATGTCTATGGGCCTCTGTTATGCAGCTGAAGTAAGAAAAGATGAATGGATTTGCTCATGGGTCAATTATTCTTTTTTTTTTTTTTTTTGCATCTAACTGTTGTCAGCTTAAGCCTCTCTTAGTTAACAAGACTTCTTTTGACATGTGAATGTCCCATCCCTCCCAGGACCACGGTGGTCCCTCTCTGCATGGGTGACACCTCAGGGAGAGCAGCTGAGCAGGGGGCTGAGCTTCAGAGCTGCACACAAAAGAGAGCTCGTGCTGCCTGGAAAACTGATGGTGGGGGGTGAGAGTATGATCAAAACCTGCAAAACCACGTGTGGCTTGAAGGGACCAGACAGGGGATCACTGACTACTGTCTCACTGTACAAGGGCCAGCAGGCATCGACTTCAAACAACCTGTGGGAGGTGGATCCTCATAACTCCTCTTCTCTGTGGGTACTCAAAATTTATATGAGCTCAAAGACAGAACAAAATCACCTGAGAATTCTAGACTAGAGAGATCATTGGCCTAAGCAAGTATCAGAGTCCTTTTGTTTTAAAGAGGCTTTACACTTTTGCTGCTGAAACCAGCCATGCTGTTCCCTGAATCCTACTTCGAGAGGGGCATGCTGTGACTTCAGTGATGTGCAGCCTCCTGGGCAAACCCAAGGATAACAAGAGGGGCATTTGTGGTGTGTCAGTGATGTTCTGTATTGTGGTAAGGTCTCTCTAAAGCTTAATCTGTCCCCAGGGCATCCATCCCAAAAAGAATTTGCCGAGTGCTTAGTTCAAGAGCATGGGGCAGGGCTCTTGCTCAGTGCTTTTTGGCTGGAGTTGCAGTAGTTCTGTCCTGGAAAAGCTCATATCAAAGTCTTGTGGAAGCAGTAAAATAAGTTTAGAGTCTTGCTGTGGCTTGAACTGGGTTGATGGACAGAGCCAAACTTTAATAAACTTCCACTTTGTTTCCCTTTCAAGTGTACAGCAGGTGAATGTCTTACAAGAAAAATCTGTAACTGCTGATATTGCTGCCTGATGAAACCTAAACAAAGGAGAGACTGTCAGCTAAAGCTGCAGGTGTTAGCAACTGTGAGGTGCTCTTGGGTGGGAAAGGCTAAGCATTGCCCTAGGCTTACAGACCAACAGTTTAGCAAGTCAGGTGGCCTCAAAGGATCATTGAGCTCTGATCAGTCTTTTGTCTTCTCTGATTTTCTGCTGGGGGTTACTTCTGCTTTCAAGGAGAGGCTCTGTGTCCTGGGTGATCCCAGTTCTAGACTCATTTCTGAACTGCGTTCTCTTGCCCTCTGAAGGTGATAAACCAACAAAAGTTACCCAACCCTTGGCCTCCTGAAGCAAAGATGAAAGGGATGAAGAGAAATGCACCTTTCCTGTGGGGCTTCAGACACTTTTTCGGCTCCACATGCTCTGAACTCTCCACTCTGATACCAGTTCACCCAGTGTAGATGAGGAGCTGTGTCACATGCAGTTAGTCTGTCCGTGGTGCATTAAGAACTATGGGCTAAAAATGGTGTCACTGGGGCTGGCTAGAGGTGGGCATATGCAAAAGCCTCTTTGGGGTCACTAGGGAATGGGCATGGGAGGACAAGCTCTTGTAGGGATGGCCATGAATACAGTACAGGTGCACAGGTTGCTGGACTTGTAACCTCTTTTCAAAATGAGGCAAAAGCATTCAAGTCCTTTGGGTGAGCAGTGTTTCTGTGGAAAACTGGATTTGGCCCCTGACATTGCACTCTCCTGCTTCCTAAGTACCCTTGTTGATGAAGTCTTGTGCTCTGTGCTGTCTTCCCTTTGAGCTCTTGAGCAGCACCTTCCCACCTGAACCAAGGCAGAGGGACACCTCTCCTCTGCCTTGGGACCCACTGCCCCAGCCATCTGCTGCCCAGGAGCAGCTTTTAGCCTAATGCTGCCTCTTCCTCTGTGAAGTGGAAAAAGTGGCCTCTGTTGCTTTGTTTGGTCTTTATTGTGCTAAACAGTGAGTTTTCATCTCTGTACGTGTAGCTTCCACTTAGACTCTTCTCCAGGGTCTCACAGGTGGATACTTTGAAGTATCTGAAGTGTCAGAAATCAGTTGCATAAGGTCCCGCTGCTTCAATCCCTTACCACTTGTCTTACAAAGACGCTGCACAGGAGGGAAGGGATGAAGGAGAGAGAGCACATCTTTCCTTATTGCCTCTCTTTGACTCCAGGGCTCGATGGCTCCTTTCTCTGGATCTTGGGATAATGACGAACCATGTTGGGAAGCAGCCTGATGCACAGATGTGCTGATAGATGTGACAGTCCATAAACCCCTCCTACACCAGCTTTCTGCATGGATTTTGTTGATTTTAAACTTGTTTAATGACCTTAAATTACAACTGACTTTAGAAGGATTAATGTGTTGTCTGGAGCCTCCTCAGCAGAGTTGTTTATCTGCCCGGAAACAGATGCATCTTCATCTGCCAGTAATGCTCCAAACCTGAAGCTGAATGCTTATGGGCAGTGTATTGCTGTGGGGATGAGCTGTCCAGAAATACATTTTGGCTAGAAATTAAGGAGGTTGAAATGTTCATTAGACCAACAGTTGTTCACAGTCTCCTGGGGAAGACGAATCCTGCTTATTTCCAGGATAGAGCTTGCTTAGTCTTGGAGGCAGCTGCCTGGGAGACAGCTCCGTGTGCAGAGATGTTTCCAGGCTTGTGTCCCCGCCTTCCTACAGCACCCCATGGCAGAAGATTCTTGTCCCAAACCTTGTAACCTTCCTTACTGTCAGTCTTCTCTACGGGTGAGGTGGAAGTGCGTGGTGGGAGCCTTTTGATTATGACACAGTGCAGATGGCACACCAGTGACACATCTTGTTTCCCTGTGGAGGCACTTTGCCTGCATAGCCCTGCTGCACCCATCCATCTCACATTGTTGGCCATCTGTATGATTGCAGAGGGAACAAGTAAAATGAGGATCTGCACGTGTAGGACGTACACTCTTGACTGTGCGCTCTGTCTGCCACAGTTTGAGGAGAAAGCCTGACCCTTGTGTTTCTGAAAGACTGTTGCTTTTGGACTGAGCATTCCCTGTGGGTGATCCTGGCTCTTCTTCTGAACTTATCAGATACTTCTGGCCTTGTAAATGCTTGTTCTTGATGGAAACCATGCAGCTGTATGTGCAGACCAGGTGCTGTGTCACTGTGTATGAGTGTGGCGTTGTTCCTGGTGACCTCAACCAGAACTCTGCGGTAACAACTGCTGGGATATCTGGGTTTGGATGAGGGAACACTCTCTAGCCCCAAATTGTTTTCCTGGAGATCTTCCCTAAAGAGCTTTTAATATTTTAGTCTCTAATCACAGAAAATTATAGCTGGCCACACATGCTGGCTTTGCATTCTTGCATCTTATGTATGCTCATTTGTACTAAGGGATAGCCCTCACCATGTTTGCCCAATTTATTTTGCTCCACCGCAGCAGGAATTTCCAATACTCTGGAGCTTCATTACCATGTGCAGGAAACTAAATTCAAGGTTATCAAATTTGAACTTTATGACTCCTTGATGTACAATGTTTTGTTTATTTATTTAAGGTTTATTAAATCTTTCAAAAAAGAAGCCCTTTAGAAGAAGTGCATGATGTGTAGCTTATTAAGAAAACTTAATTTAATTTTGAGATTTAAGAAGCTTGAATTATGAATGTCCCAAATATTTGATTTCTGCCCTGAGATGTATGGAGAGGAGAAATCGGCTGTTGGAGCAGATGCCTTGACTTCTGATGTCTGTGAGCCAGCAAAAAGCATGTTTTCAGAGAGGAATAAATGCATAGATTTCTTCTAATGGTTCTCTTTGGTGTGTTTTTGAGGTCTCGTTTTAACATTCAGGTTTTACCCCATGACCTTGGAAAACCTTTCTTTACTGATGTATAGAAGATAAGGAATTCTTTTTCCCCCAGTTTGATTAATAACCATTTTATGAGTCACTCTTACTGTTGGTTGATTTTTGGCTTTTGGTTTGTTTTTTAACTGAAAGACTATTTCTTAATTCTGAACACACCTATGGTGATCAGAGAAAAATCTCAAGGTATTTTATAGGGCTTGTACTTAACAGCAATACCTTTGGTTTATATTTTAAAACCTTTCCTTGGATGAAAATCCTCATGAGGTGGGTTTCTGCTGTAATTACTTCTTCAGGAGATGGTCCTTTGACACTAAATCCATCCTTTGCTCTAACTCACAGCATTAAAGGTCATGTCCTTGCCAACATCTCCTAAAGCAGAAAAGCACTTTTTTGGATATGCATAGTAAATATAACCCACATTAATTTTTAGTAGTGGCTGAAGGATTTTTTCTTCCTTTATTTTTTTTTCTCTCCTTTTAGAAAGGTGCAGTTTAGGAAAGCTTGATCTTTGCCTTACTCCAGCAAAAATGCTGTTGGCCGCAGGGTTCCTGGCGTTGTTCCCATGGTTTGTGTTGTCTTGCTGGCTTTGGGTCATTCATGTGTGGGTGGGTGAGGGAAGTGCTTGTGGGCTGTGAGGTCTCTGAGACCCAGCAGGGGAATCTTTTTGGAAATCTTCTGGGTCCTGGAACCACCCAAAGTAGGGTTTTGTGCATTGCTGGAGCTTGCAAAGCACCTTTTGGCTTTATCCCGCCCTCGCGCGCATTCGAAATAAACTCGCACGTTGCTCAAGAGAGCTGTTGTACATCAATGCCTCCTTTTCTTTCTCATCATCTAACAAATAAATAGCAACTTGAGCACTGCATAATGCTGCTTTCAGAAGAAGCCTTCATGCGTCTTCCCCCTCTGTGGGGAAAATGCTGTCAAATGTTCTAATGAATGAGTTTATTTTGGTGCTGTGGAAAAGACGTGGGTGGAGGCTGTTGGGGGGGTTGTGTGGTGTGAATGGGTGTCTTGTGAAGGCTGTCGAGACGGCAGCAGGGAGGCTGACGTCTGTGTGTCCCGACAGCAAGTGCACTGTGGGCAGTGTTAGTGGAAATGCCTACGCTCCCCTGCCAGGTCATCCTGGCTGGGAGCACAGGCAGTTGGGAGGAGCTGGAGGTGGCCTAAGGAAAGATAGAGATGAGCAGTGTGCTCAGACCCCAGGGACAGGGTTTAAGACCCCAGTCTGGACATACAGTTCCTGTTGGAGCTGTTTGTGTCAGGACAAGAATAGAGATTTTATTTAAGTCCTCAGCGTGCTGAGATACCTCATTATTTTACGATGCAGCCACAATTATTTACTTAAGGCGCTCATGCCCTGTGTGTGCCACACCAACCTGTACATGGAAGCCTGAAGGGCAGCATGGTTTACTTGTGAGCTTGGCACTGCTGGGTTAATGCTTGGACTCGGTGATCTTAGAGGTCTTTTCCAGCCTTAGTAACTCTGTTATGATCCTATAGTTTCCCCTTTCCTTGTTTCTCCCTCGTGTATCCAGTTGTGCAGCCTGCAGAGGAGGGCCCAGCTGCTCCGTGGTGCCTGTGTCCAGCCCAGGACTGGGATGGAGCCCAGGGGTTCCTTGCTGGTTTGCAGGCTTTCACACACGCTGTGCAGCGGGGCCTGTGCTCGCGTTACCGTGTGCAGTTTCCCATCAGTTAAAGAAACCCTCAGCTTCTCTCCTCTGTAAAATGATCAGGCATTGATGAAGGATTAGAGAGGGATTTTAATTTAGCAGAAATAATTGGATTAAGCTGGAATTTGCTTCCCGTTACTTTTAGATTAGCCAATACAAATAGTTGGATCTTGACTTTGCACAAGCAGAACAGGGCAGAGTGCCACATGGAGCTGATCAGGCTGCCAGCCAGTGCTGATCCATCAGCTATCGGTTTCCCGATTTGTGTGTGGACATGGTGGGTGGTTAGAGATGACAACCTGTTGCAGAGGCTTATAAAACTGAAATGAATGATATATTCAGATGAGAGATATTTTTTAAACCAGTTAAACCAGATAAATTAATTAAACCAATTGGAGCCCTGTCAGCATATGAATGCAGATTTGTGATGTCAAAGCTCATTGTGTGGCTGACTTAAGAATTCTCAAGTTTTTAGAAAGGGTAACCCAGAAGGTGCAATCACTCACCTGATCAGGTGAGGGCTTTCAACCGTGTAAGAGTTACCTTGGGTGGTGTCATGACCCCAGAGGAGATTCCCCACTGGCAAACCCAGTGCTCCAAAGAGGACCGACTCCACGGATCCCCCAGCTGGGCTCCATCTATACCCAGCTGGGATCTGGTCTGGAGTCAGACAAGGTCAAATTAATCCTCACTGGCCAGACTCTGACGTTCTGCCCCACCACAGCCACCACACAGACATGATGGGGACTGGTCAGCATTCCATACCTGAGGCCAGTCCCAGGTTACAGCAGAGGGCATTCACTCCTGCTAGAACACATGGACCTGCCACACAGCCGTGTCGTTCCTTGGGATGTACATCCCGTAGGTGCTCATTCTCTCCATACTAATCACTGATCATAATATATATTTATCTTGCTCAGGTTCTGTAATATTTTCCCGTCTGTAGATTTAAATGACAAAGGAGAAGTGCCACATGTGTTTCTGGCATTAAGGACATTGTCAAAAACTTGCTGACGGAGGGGCTGCAAGGAGAGCAGGAGAAATGCTGGATGCAAAGTGCTCATATCAACCTGCTGCGCCCCAGGATGTCGGAAGCAGGAGGGGATTTCTCTGCTATGTGAGCACAATCATCCCTCCCAAACTTCACCAGGCTGGAGCAGACAGACTTGTTTTACAGCCCAGAAGACACGGTGCATTCATTAGTGATCTGTTCATGGCTATCTCATCTCGTTGCTGGCATCTTTCTTCTTCTAAAACTTAGCTTAAATCTCCTTGAAGGAAGATTTTTTTGCAGTACCAGTAGGCTGCTAATTTTTTCCAAGGAGCTTCAAAGCAGTGCCTTCAACAGTCTTATTTGCAGTCAGCATTTGTCCTGGGGATGGATTTTTACAATGGGTGCTTTGTAAAACTATTTAGCATGTGGAAGATCTTAGTTTTTTTATCTCTTGCTGATGCACTGCTTCATTTGATTTTTTTTTTTCTCTTTCTTATCATTTCTGTTTAAGGGCTTGTGAACTGATCCCTTTATTTTCAGAAGAGAATACTAAATAAACAATGATTAGCATGAAATATGACTCATGGCTTCCTAAAGGATATGCTTTAAACTGGTAAACAGTTGTAATTGCTGTTAGATGAAAGTAGCAAATTGAATACATTCTCATAATAATCATAAAGAGATAGACTATTCTTGCTCTCAAATCTAATTGGGATTAGTATAATGTTCAGTTTTCCTAGTAGAGGATGATCTGTATGAAAGTTAAATGTAGTTACGAATGTGTTCATAAAAGCTGGGTTTCAGTCAGTGAAAGAAATCTGCTTCTACACAGAGGCCAAGGGAGTAACCGCAGTGTGGGGGTTTTTTTGAGAACAAAGAACTGAATATAATATTCTAAGATCTGGAGACCAACTCACCTGGAGTGGTGTTCCAACTTTGCTGGGATTGGTGTCAAACTACTACGGATTTGTTTGCAGGAGACCCTAGGCATGAGCCTTTGAAAAGTCTTGAAATCTCTTTCGTTTCTTCCAGTCACGTTTGAAAAAGGGTGGAAAAGGGAGTGTTTTTGCAGTATCACTAATTTAAATCAGAAACCTTAAAACAAATGATAATAACCGTAATACTGAGTAAGTCATTATGGAAAAATCTATACTTCTCTTGATGCAGCTGCACACTGTCTTATAAATCATTGTTCCTTTCAATCCAGGTAAATCTTAGGGAAAAGCCTGGAGTGTCTGTATGGTGTGGGCATCGAGCAGCATCTCTGTGCAGTGTGTGGAGGTCTGTCAAAGAGGTCTGCCAAGGAGAGGTGTCAGGTCTGTTCACACTTTTCCTTTGGGTAGGGCTGGCTTACGGCTTTTCAGAAATGAGGCTCTGCTGGAACTGTCAGGTGTCCCTTTGCCAGCCTGTGCACTAAGCCCTGGGGATGCTCCAGAGGGATGGCCTCCAGCATCCCAGCCCTGATGGGCTTGTGTGTGGCTCACCTGAACTGACAGCCAGGAGGAGGAGGCTCTCTCCAGCATGCTGTCCCCCCCGTGCCAGTGTGACATCCTCCCACACTGTCCTCTGTGCACACCTGTTCCAGCAAACCTGCAGGTATGCAGGAAGAGAGGGAGACACAGGAGAGCTTGCAGGCAGCTTTTCCTGCCCTTTGCCATTGTTAAGTGACTAAAGTGGCTTTCCAGCCGTGGGGGAGGTGGATTTGGGTTCACTTGGGTTGCCCAGCAGTAAATCACTTTGTCAGAGCCATGCAGGCAGTGGTGTGATCAATGCTGGGGGTTTCATCAAACAACACAGGCAGGGAATGGACAGGACAGCGGGACTTCTCCCTTGGATGCTCTGGCCAGGATGCCCTTATGTCAGACATGGGGAGAAATGCCACGGGTGCCCATGGATTGCTGCCTTCTCCCAGTGCTGGCAGCACCCAACTTATTGCTTTGCGGTGCCAAGCAGTGGCCGGAGGCTCTGCAGTCAGCTTCTTAACAAGGAAATTATTTTAAAAGAGCCAGTTTTGTAGCTAAACTTAGTGTGCTTGGATGTCATCCAAAACTCCGCAGCAATAATGCAGCAGATACAACTGGTTTAAAATACATTAAATATGCAGGTTGGCTCATGGTAGCTAAGCCCTTGCAGACAAAGAATAGGTGAAAATCACTAACTTGCATTGTGTGTGTATATAGGATGGGTAATCATTTGCAAATAAACATCTAAGTGGGGAAAAAATAATAAAACAAACCATCAAATTGCAATGTTACAGGAATGTGTTCTTGGCAAGAGCTCTTTCGTTTCTAAACTGAAATTCTTACTCAAATCTGAGCTGTAAAATATACCAAAGGAAAAAAAAAAAAAGATAAGCCTGTTTTAGTTAAACAAAAGCAATGGATTCAGCATTTGCTAGAGGCAGATTTTGAAGAGAAACTCAGCCTGAAACTAGCACAGGAATCCTAATTAGCACGTTTTCCTAACAATAGCATCATCTTTCCAAATGATCAGAGGCGTATAACTGAGTAATTTTTAGCAGAGTGATGGTTTGGTTTTGAGGCACAATTTGATGAATCTGCAGTTACAGCATTCCCAAGTCTGTCCTGATGTGGTTCTTCCAGATTTCACCTTCTTAAGAACATGTATGAACACTGATTCACCTGAGTGTTCAAAAATAGCCGTTGGGCTCAAACTGATAGCAGGCAGATGATTCATGTTCTTGAAGGTTATTTGTGTCAAGGTACACATATTTAAAAAAAAAAGACCTCATAGCTACTGCTAATTTCTGTATGTGGCTATTAATAGAGATTTGAGTGTATATTTTCTTGAAAACCCCAACCAACCAACCTCCCTCCAGAGAAACAACTTCCCAGCCCAGCTCAGTTTGATGTTGACAAGTTTGAGCTGAATACAGTCTTTTAAACTTATTTAAGCAAATAACATGAAGCTTTGCTGTACCCTTTTTATGGTACTGAGGTATGGTACTGCTTTTTAATTAAACAGTGATTCCAGGGCAAAATGGATATTTCTAGGCCAGCCCAAAATGTGTAAATGTGAATATCTTGAGCAGATGTGGGTATCTGTTATTTTCAGTCTCTACTACGGGTTATGTTGCTATTTATGGTTTTATAACTGTGTGCTGAGAACTGATGGGTCACGATCAGATGTTGGGTCAACAAGGGGATGCAAGCAGTAGGCAGAGGCTCATGAGGAGGAGATGGATGAAGCTTGTTCTAATAGCTGGAAGGCTCCTAGTTGCAGTCTGGGCTCTTGGTGGGGATTTGGAATACCTTGATGCCACCTGGAGTGTAATCTTCTGTAGTATCCTCATAGCCAAACTGGGGAGATACAGATTGGATGGGTGGACTGCAAGCTAGGGGGAAAACTGCCTGGATAATCATATGCACAGGAGAGTTGTCAAAGGTTCTATTTCAGAGAGACATTCCTTGAGCATGGATAGAGGGACCAGTGCTTTTTAGCATCTCCATGGTTATAGAGACAATGGAGGCAGAGTATGGTCTTTTCTTTTTGTACTAGAGATGGAATTGCTTTAATTTCCTTTTCAGTGTAGCTAACAGGTGCAGAGGGAATGTCTTCTAGTTTGGATTAGTTTGTTTGAGATTGAGAAATTGTTTAGGAGCTGGGAAAAAAGATTTGGAAGTGATGGTGATACATATTCCTTCTCAGTCCCTTCTTACATCATTTTAGTACTAAAAATGAGTAGCAGACAACCTGACCTGAGGTTCTGTGACCCAAGAGGAGCAGGGAATATGTACATTTACTTTACAGTATGGGAAGATGTACATTTACTTCTGGAGCAGTTGCAATGAGCACCTGATCAACTCTTCCATGGAACTGCAGCTGATTTCAGTAGGAAATACACCTCTGTCTGCATTTAGAAATGCTGAGCTAAATTTGGAAGTCTGGTCTATTGCAGCTGGAGACAAACCTGTCACCCTTGCTTTACCTACGTTTATACACCTTTCATTGAAGCAGTTTGAAGTGCAGGTATATTGTTAAGAGGATGCCATTTGTGCTTTGCCAGTCTTCAAATTCATCTGCCTTAAAGGATCCAGAATCTGTTCTCTGGTATTAATAATTTTCCCAACTGAAGCCGTTGCCTCTGTGGGTTCCATGGGGTGACATGGGCTGGGTTATGCTGCTGTTTTATTTTCTTTTTGGCCTGTGGCCACATTGTGGCAAGAGTGTGGTTACCAGCTAATTGCAAGTGACATCTCTTCTTCTTGCTCCAGATCCAATTTACCAGGGGAAGAAGGTTGCTGGGGGTAGAGCCAGGGTTTGTGAAGGTGGGTGCTGATGTGGATGCTGCCTTGGAGGACTTGGGGCTGAAGGAGGGCTGTGCTGCCCAGCAGGATGAGAACCACACGGCATTTTATACAGGAGGCAGGAGCGAACAGCTTATTCCCAGCAGTGAATCTTTAGGTGAAGCAGAAGTGCTTGGCAGATGCCTGTGTGTTTGGTGTTGTGCTGGGTTTTTTTAACAAACAAACAATAAAATGTAATGTTGGAAGGGAGCGGGAGGGGACTGATTTTTGTTCCTTTGGGATGTTTTCTTGGCTGCTGTTCCAAGACATTGGAGTTGTCTGGGTTCTTTAGGATTGTCTGGCCTGAATGAGCTGTGCCTACCATAGGAATGGGGACAAGGAAAGGATTTCAGGAAGTGTAACTTTTAAATTAAGGTGCCTTGTTGAAGCAGGTGCTGTATTATGACCTGAGTTTCTAACATTTGTTCAAGGCCCCAGAGAAATTTAGAGAAGTGCTCAGGGAGGTCCTTTTATGTGTTACTTGAAGTCTGACTTTTCTGTCAATGACTTTCAATGGGGGCAGGCAGTCACTGTGGCAGAGGGAGGGAGAAGAAACAGTTCACTGCCTCAGCGATGATATTTGCAAAATAGGGACTTGATTTTGTACGTTCAGCACTGGGCTGGGCTTCTGCTTTTCTGACACAGCTTTTCTGTCTCCAGAAAGAGAACTTGCAGCAGTGCTTTCGTGTTAAAACTTCTGGTTTAGACAAAAACCAGTTTGCTTGCTTGCAAGTCAAGGATTTGCTCCCTATGGAGAAGCCTGTTGTCTGGTTACAAGCTAGTACATGGCAGTGGCATGCTGAGGAGTGGTAATACACTAAATGCTGCAGCTGTAATTGAACCACACCAAGCATCACCTGCTTTTAACTTATTAATGAGTTTGAACTATTTATAAGCAAGGAACAGTGTGAAAAGAGAGGGCTTGTTTGTCTCTGGAAGAAAGTCCTTTTCAGGGTCTTGAAGCATGCTTTTATGTTGTATATTGTGATAATGCAAAGTCTAGATGGGGTGGCACCATGGGTCTGGCACTCAAGTGTCTGGGTAAAGAATCTGGCACCAGCAGAGCCCAGCATCCATCCTCATCTGAGCATCCTCTGCTTCCTCCTCACTGCTCGGCAGGACATTCTGCTTTTGCCCATTCCATGCCATGTTAAAATGGTTCCAAGTGGCTGTCACACTTGGGTGGCTGGATTGAGGTGTCTACCACTGCTGGACACATGGCTCTGAGTGGCCCCGAGTTACAGCAGCTTTGGGAGCATCTCCAGGTTGGCCCAGCGTGGGTCATGGTACTTCGTATCTCGCAGTCTGAAGGAATTGGGAAGGAGGCATTTCTTCCTCTCCATTTCAAGAACTTGTTGCAAACTCCCTGCTAATGTTTGGTCAAGTGAAAACCTCACAGGTAATAGTGTAGTGTAGGTCGGTGTTGGTTTCCAAACAAGAAAATAAGGGGGTGAAAAACAATGGTATGGATTAGATTTCAGGGGAGAATAGACTGCTGTCGACATTCTCAGGCGTGGTTTGATCTCAAAGAAAAACAGATCTTCACTTCATCATTTTAAACCAATTTCATGCTTCGGCAGTTCTACCCGCTCCTGTCATTTCGGCACCACGGGTCACAAATGGGACCCGTGCAAATTGCAGAGGCCAAAAGTATGGATGCACAGCCTTCCTGTGCTCAGCTCCGTGGGTTATACGGAGCTAGAAAGGCCAGGCAAAGTTTCTTTTGATGTCCACAAAATTGAGACCTTAAATTGGGCTGTTAAAAAAATTGCAATGTCTTATAAATGATGTATTGGAGCAAAAATAGCGACTGCTTGTCTGACTTCAGGGATTTAACTGTGAGGCTGTGACCTCTAGAGGCTAAGAATAAGCAAACAGCTTTCCGTCACTCTCTGCCCCAGCAGAAATGTGCTCCTGCGGTGACACGTTTTTGTGGCATCTCGTGAGCTCTCGCTTCACACAGTGATTCCTCTAACTTTGGAAATGTAATTATAGTACGTGGTAAATTTTTCACTTTTGGCAAGATTATTAGCGATGGCCATTTTGTTTGCAGAGATCATTTTTATAGCTGTTCTTAAACTAATACCTTAAATTGGTAATGGACGTCTAGGCTCAGTAATACTTGTGCCTAAAGTGCCACATTGATTTTTCTTGCATGTGCATATTTAAGGGCATGTTACATTAGATTTAACTTTAAGTAACCTCTGCTGCTGCAGTGGGGCTGTTTCTGGGATGTAATATACAGCCACAATTTGTTGTTGTTGGCACTGCATGATGGGGAAGCAGGGAATAGCTGCTCTAGCTGCAAGCACAGTGCCCAGCTTAGCTTACAAGCTCACATGGTGCTGCTGATATGGCGGTGGGTCTTATTGCCAACAGAGAGTCCTGGGGATGGAGCCTTGTGCACCCTAAATAACCAGCAAAGTGGTCTTGAGTCCTGTCTGTGGAGTCTGCAGCGTAACATTGTAGTTTCTCTTCAGTTTATAGTTCAATGTCTGAATCTTTCAGTTGTCTGCTTTCAAGGTGTAAATGGGACAGTCCCCACTGTCACCCAGCAGCAAACAGGAGAATTGCTGAATGGGATCAGATCCACGGTGCTTCAGAGGAACATGCAGATAGACCTTAACCTAGACCCACGAAGATAAGTTACATGCAAGATCCGAAACCACGGTCTTTGTTGCAAAGAATATTGGATTTTGTGACAAGCCCAGAGATCCTGGTGATGCCCGTAGATAGCAGATCCTCCTCTCATACCTGTGGACATCCTTGCCTCCCTTCTCCCTGCAGCATTGAGTTTCACCATAACCTTACATGCTGGGGGAGGCGGGGAGTAGGGAAAGGATATTCTTTTTTCTCTTTACTATTTTATAAAAGTAGGTTGCAATTTCAGGGCTGTGGTTGCTCCTAGCTGACCTCATTGCTGCCATCACTTGAGGTGCTGAGGGCTGAGCTGGATGCCTGTGAATGTACCCCGAGGCGGCTCTTTCAGTTTGGTCTCTGTGCAAGGAGGAAGGTGGTAGAAGGAGGGTTGGAGTAGGAGATCTGTGCTCTGGAGTGTGGGGTCTTCAGTTTTAGTTGCTCTTTTGGTGAATTCAGTGTGTGCAACCCCTTCTCCTTTCCCGGCTGTGATGGGGAAGGGCCTCCTCCTCCTCCTCGAGGAGATTTCGGGTTCAAAAGGAACCCAGTGTTCAGGAGGTTGTGCCTCTTGGGGTGACATGGTGCAAGGGGCAGTACTTTGGTGATGGTGCACACATTTTTCTTGAAACAGAGACTTTCCTTGCGTGAGCAGTGCTGCACTTGCCCTGTTGCTCCACAGGGCCCATGTTCTCGGAGGTGGCTGTGCCCTGTCATTTGGTAATTGTCTAAATGCAGTGCTGTTGATTTGGTAAGCGTTTTTCTTCTGTTCTCTTGATTTATGCTTATGAACCTTTTCACTCTCTGCGTATTTTGTTGGGTTTGGGTGGTTTTTTTGGTTTTTTTTTTTGTTGTTAATGATCTTAGCCTTTTGTTCTCATTCTATTTTAAGGCTTAAATTGCTCCACGTGCCATGATGGGAGTTTCACAGAGCATTGCAAAAGGCTGCTGTTTTCTTGGCTCCCTTAGCCAAGATACAGAGCAGGATCTTGCACTTCTGAGTTCATCATGGCCCTGGCACACCTGGAGTGAAGGTCTCCTCCCTGGTGGGGCAGGTGAGCAGCACCTTTCAAAGCAAGGGTCCACCGTGCAGTTCGCAGAGAGTCATGCAGATCACACAGAGGATCTTGGAATAAATGGGAATTATGGTCTAAGCAGGTTTAGAAGAATTAGAAAACCGTAATGAATATCCAAATAGCTTTGTAATACAGTGTTGCCATAGAAACAGAGTTTCCACAGTGCCTCATCGTCAGAGTTGTGCCAATACTCTCTCCTACTTCACCCAGTTGTAGAGCTGTTTTAAGCAGCTGAGAGCCCTTGGCTGAAGTATCGTAGGGTTGTTCCAAGCAAGTTAGCCAAGAGAACACCCAGCTGGCCCAAAGTTAGCATCGAGCACAGGGGAACCACCGGGTGCTTTCACTCTGGGGACATGCGGGTGCTGTGTGGCAAGGGCTGGGACTCCCTTGGCTGTTGCTTGTCCACCCTCAGCTGTACCAGCCCTCAATGTGGGTTTGGTGATGGCTGCTTTGGTCCATGGGGACTGCAGTCTGCAAGAAACACAGCTCCTCCTTCATCAGGCTGAGCTCAGTGCCTGTGGCTCAGAGCATTAATGGCTGTGGTCATTACCACTGTGTGCAAATGAGGCTGGGCAGTTTCTCTGTGCAAATGGACTCGTGGAGAGATGCCTCCTTTTATTTTACAGACAGTGCTAAACTATGGTTTTCCCACACCCGCCCTTTCTTTCCTGCCTCCACTCTGGCTCAGGGTGAGCAGTGGAGGAAGGAAGCAGCAGGCAACTCCGTGACAAAGTGGGGTATAAGCATTCTGTGAAACGTGCTCCAAGTGCAATATTCAGCCTCCCAAAATAAACTGTGAAGCAAGCCCATTCAGGGGCAGGAAGCGAGAGCAAACCCCAATCCAAACATCTGAGGAAGAGACAAAAGCTGCCTGGTGAGTCCCCAGGGCTGCGCTCTGCGGTGGGGCTCAGGGCACCACAGGAGCGGTGCCGAGCACCCAGGGGGTCTTTTTCTTAACGAAAAACACAGCAAACCCCCCCTGTGCTACAGGGACTTAATTAAGCAACAGCATGTGGTTCTTGTGCTTCTTGATGATAACTGAGTGCCAGATGATGGGATGTAGCAGAGCTTTCCTCATGTAAGCATTAGTACTGTGCTGTGAAAATGAGACTGGCATTAAAAACAGTCCTCCCGATTAATACTGGAAGTTGAGTGCTCTGGGTTCTTATGTATGAAATTAAACATTGCGTGTCTGATGTAAAATGCTTGCAAGACAGGTAATTAATAACATTAGAAACTAATTAACTGGAAGTCCCGTGTACCTGATGATGACTACGTGAGCAGACTTGATTTGCAAATCACTCTGAATGTTGTGGAGAGGACAGGCTCTCACAGGCTCCTGCTCCCTCAGGTGCAGAGGGGAAAAGCCCAAGCAAGAGCTTGGTGCCATTCTGAGCTTGGCACCCTCATCTTCCTCACCTGGAAACATATGGATGAGCACATTATCAAACAAGTTCATGCTTCTGTGTTTTCCAGTCCCAATGACAAGGATCCAATGGGAACTGAGAGCTGCAGCCTGGGGAGGAGAATGTGGCAAGGCTTGAAGTGGGTCTGTGTTAATGAGACGGTGCCTGCCTCGACCTGTGTTCCCCTGTGCCAGGGCCACACTGGATGACGTCTGCCAGGGCTGCAGTGAGACAGAGCTGTGCTTCCAGCCCAATTAGCAGTGAAACCTCCTCTAGCACAGTGATCCTTTGTCTTTTTCCACATTCCAGCCTCCATCCAGCAACAGCAGTGCAAGAGCAGACACAGGTGCTTAGTGGCAGAGGACTCAGTGACCCCTTGTCCTAACAGCACCCCGTGGTCCCCAGAATCTGTTCCTGGTGAACTGCTGCCCTGTTTCTTCATTGGGTTCAGCATTGGTCAACTCAGGATGGATTTTTAAAGGGAAAAAGAAAGTTAGGAGCTCAGTGGTCTTGTTGTCCTATGTCCGTAACACCCTCCTAGTTGGCAGCATCATCTTCAGGCCTGGGTGTGGGGTTTTGGAGATGCTGTGCAGAGTGGTAGGGAGGTGCAGATGAGAGGGCAGCATGCCCAGTCTGTAGGGTTTGGGTAGCTTGCTGCAAAGGGGTGACTGGGTTATCCCTCACCATCCCTGGCTGCAGATCCTGTGTACAGAGCAAAGGCGCTTCAGT
This sequence comes from Oxyruncus cristatus, assembly GCA_013399855.1. NCBI lineage: Eukaryota > Metazoa > Chordata > Aves > Passeriformes > Cotingidae > Oxyruncus > Oxyruncus cristatus. Next base: position 4,246,558 of record VXAY01007089.1, on the reverse strand, counting down.
TGTAGGTGCTGCTTTTAATGCAAACCCCCTCAATCTGAGCACATGGAAACCCTGATGGGAAAGGGCCAGAGACCTCAAACCAGCGAGTCCATGGGGAGAAGTTAAAGGGGGGAAGGGGTTAGATTGAGCTGTGTGTCTGCTTGCCTGATTTGGGATGTTCTTCCAGTCTTGTGGGGTACCACAGGGCTGGGGGCACTGCCAGTGCAAAATGGAAACTCGGAAGTGCTGAGGATGAGTGAGACCCTTTGGTGCTTTTTGTTGTCCTTCTAAAAGGTAATAAACAGAGCTCTCTTCTCATTATCACTAAATCAAAACTCTATTGATTCCTTTTGTGAAAATTCAGTGTGACATAAAATGTTTTATTTATGCTTATAACCCAGGCTCACTGCAAAAATGCTGTTTTTGTAAATAAATGAAATTTAATTCATTGAAATTTAGAACCAGAGGCTCTAAAAACAGTCCAGCTCTCCCTGGTGTGTCATAGTTGAAGGGAGGCTTGGTCATGCTGGTCCCAGCAGAGTTATGGGGCTGTTGGTGAGCTGCATGGCGTGGGAACAGGATCAAGCTCTGTGTGCGGTGTCAGGACTGAAAGCGCTGTCGTGTCCTTGTCTGTCCCCTGTCACTGCACTTCCCCCAGGAGCTCAGAAGATACCAAAGTGCTAAAACACCTTTCCCTTTCAAGAGTATTCCCCATCTGCTTCAGAAGAAGGGAGTAAAATGCAAAAGGTTTTCAGAGTAAAATGCTACTCAGCAACACATCTCTGCCCACTTTGCAGGTGCAATCTGCAAAGGACATGCCAAAGGGAGGAGAGCAGGTCACTGATGCTGTGTGCTGCTGCTCTATTCATGGGCAGTCAGGGGAAATGATTCCACCATGGGTTTGGGTGAGGAGGAATGTCTGGGTCTGTTGGGACCAGTTCAGACCCTGCAGCTGACCCAGTGCAGAGGTGGTTGTGCAGGGCACTGAGATGAAGGCGTTGTGTGCAGCGTGGCACTGTGCTTGTCGGCACAGCATTAATTGTAGTTGTTTAATGTGGTGATTAGTGTTGTTTGTTCAGATGTCTAATGTAGCAATTAGCCCCATCAGGGTGTTCAGTGATAGGTTACAGTGCTTTCTTCCTGCCAAGGAGTACTCAGCATCTCCAACTCCCCAACGCTCCCGGGTACTATAGTGCTCCTGCACCTCGTCTCAAAGGTAGTGCAAGGTGAGGTGACCTGCTGGCACAGGGATGCTGCTGTGCTGCCATTCAGTTAGAGCACAAATTGTCACTGGTGCTGTCTCTATCTCAGCTCCTGGAGTATGTGGTATTGTCTTTCTGCCAGTGCCCTGCATGGCTTGGCCTGTGTTGCTTCATCTATTGCTTTGGTTGAACCTCTCTTAGCAGGAATGAATTTTGTCCCAGAGAAGTGGCCTATGGCTAAACCCCACTGTGATGTGCCAGATGTCCTTAGCTGCTGCAAAACCCTCACAGATACATTATCTGGGATCATGTCCCTTGATTAAGACCCTGGGAGAGGAGACAAAATACATCCCCTGGTGCTGAAAGAGAGAGCTATTGATTTTTCTTCCACTGGGTGAGATTGGTTTCTGGGTTTTGATGGATGACAAGATGAAGTGTAACATAATCCCCACACTGTGAGGGTTTGGTGCTCTCTGGGGCCAATGCCATCTTATTCCCAAAGCTATTAGCACCAGCAGGCTGCTGGTGTCATTCCGGTGAGGCTGCTGCCCTGCTCCGGCAAGGGGAGAGGAAGGCATCGGAACAGCAGCTTTGCAATGGATTGTTTAATTAGCAGAACACTTAAATGTGAGCATCAGATTAAAAGGCTGGGGCCAAGAAGTACTGCGGCTCTCAGGGGAGGGCAGAATGTGCTAGATTTACACAAATGGGCTGTAGAGTGTCAGCAGCTTTCTCTGGGGGTTTGCTCGCCCTTCCATCCAAGGCTTGGCAGGGGGAGGCTCTGCCTCCTACCCGGAATGATGGCCTGTCCCACCTCTCTGCTCAGGTCTGCCCCAGGAGTCCTCTCATGGCCCCCTCCATGGTCTGAAATGCGTGAGGAGCATTAGGGACATGGGGCTGTCTGTAAGTTGGAGGCGGCTACACAAGCAATCTGGGGAGAAATTATTTGTCTCTGGTCCTTCTGGGGTTGTGGGGTGTAGCCCAGGGCTGAGCAGCCTCTTGACTGCATTCCGCTCTCCAGGTGGGCTGAGGACTGGGAGCTCTGGGAGGTCCAGGGGAGAGGTTGTGGGTAGGTGAGTCCCTGCAGAGGTATTTTTGATGGGGCTTCTACCACGTGGCTGATGAGCTTATTCACTTGGGGAGTTTCAGGGGAAAAAAGAACCAGAGAGTTGCTTCCAAACCACATGAACTCTGATGAGAACAATCTCCCTCAGTTTCTCAACATTTTAAAAACATTTCCTTTAGACGAAGTTGCTTCTCAGACTTCCTGTTTTTTATCAGGAAAGCAAGCGGACTTTTTCCTGTTTTTAAAAGTAAAACTGGAAGAAGAAAAATAGCTACTGGCAGTAAGTGTGTGTCATGGGAAAGCAAAACATAGAGGTGTAAGAGATGAAGCTGCAGCAGATGTGTGCCAGGCATCCTGACAATTCCAGCTGCCCATGCCTCGATGGGAGGGATGCTGGACCACCGGCATCTGACCCAGGGAAGGGGTTGCTGCCTCCTTACGTCCAAGAAAGCCATTCTTTGAGGAGGGCAAAGCAGTTGACAAACCCGTCAGGGAAGATGCCAGTGCTGAGAAATGCTGTCTGTTGACTGGGAGTTTACAGAGCAAGATCCAACTGTATGTTGGTTGCTTCATGCCCAGAGGCTGGGAGCTTCAAAGTGAGTTATACAAGTATTGCACGTCCATGCCGCGAGGGTGGCTGCTGGAAGGAGCCTTCCTCCACCCCCTCCCTGGCAGCCCTTAAGGCGAGAGCAGAGCTGGCTGCAGAAGAACTAATTCAGCCCTGGGGGCAGCAGTACTGTGGCCAGTAACAACAGCTTGGCTGGACATGGTTGAGTGGAAACGCTGAAGCGTAAGAGAACAGGGAAAACATTGCACTGAAGATGCATTCTCACTGTGGTGCCAGGCTGTGTCTCCCTTGGGGCAGTTCCCTGGCCTTCCTTCCCATTCCCGCACGTGTACCCACACGTGTACCCATCCACCAATGTTGTGTGCTTTCTGTTATTCCAAGGCGTGTCCTCTCCTTGGACACCCCTGCTTGCCCTGTGCTGAGGATGGTGCAGGGCTGCTGGCAGTGAGGAGGGCTCTGTTGCAGCAGTGATGGCTGGTGGGAGGCAGGGAGCAGTGCTGGGGGTTGCTGTGCCCTGCTCAGCACAGAGGTCCTGCAGCAGAGCCCACTGCTCAGGGTCTGCAGCCCCCTCTGCCTCGTAGCTCTCTATAGGCTTTGTGCTCCCATGGGGATGCAAAACCTGGCATGGCCTGACTTGGTGCACCAAGGTCTGCTTTTGGTTCTCTTTTGGCTGTTGAAGGTTTCACCTTTTCTTCCCAGCATGGTTCTTTTGCTAGAGGAGTCTGCTGTATAAAATGTCAGTGTTTCCTTTCCCCCAACAGCGGGAGAAGTCTGCAGAGGGCATCTGGAGCAGAAGGTTGAGGTGGTCCCTTGTCCTGGGCTGTCCCTTGTCCCCTGTCCTGTTCCTGGGATGTTTGTGGAGCCAAGGGATAGGGTTGTCCTGCAGAACCGGGAGCAACAGGTGTCGAAGGGAGGAGCACTGCAGCAAAACCGCATCCGCTGCGATTCCCGGTGCACCGTGATAAGCTCTCTTGATTCCTTTGTGAATTATTTAAAATGCAGGAATTGCAAACATAATTCTGGATGTTTGTGTTGTGTGCACAGGCTAGATTAGAGCAGGAAGCTTCATTACAATGAGCTTAGAAGTCTTCAAAGACTTGGATGTGTTTTCCCCTTCATTGATAAGCAATATTGATTTCAGCAGCCGTTCCCTGCTGTGCCTGGCCACAGGAGTGTGGTGCTCCTGCGGACCCAGAATTGTGCATTAGCACAAAACTGTGCACTTACTGTTGAGCAAACTAGGTCTTTTTCCCACAGACTGTCAATTCACTTGTGGGAGAGAGGGTTCAGAAGATGTTGAAAGGGGAGATGTGTGTTTTCCTGTGCCTGGTAAGACCATTAGAGCTGCTGCATCATATTGCTGTCCCTCATGCTGGCTTCCAGAGTGCTGCTCTTCTCAGTGCAGAGTAAAGCAGGTTATCTCAAACCTACCCTATTCCTGCAGCAAGCTCTTCCCACGGAAAGAGAGTGTTCCCTGCTGTCTCTGTGCTGAAAACGATGCTCTAGGTAACGTACTGCTTCCAGTGAAGTCTCTTTTTAAGAGACAGCTCTTCTTTTTAAAGTGTAGCATTTTAGCACATATTGTGGGGCTGCAGGAAAAAAAAAATTACATTTTCCTCCTTCTCACTGGCTAACTAAATGAAGGATTTTGTTGGTTTTGAAAAGGGCTTCAGGATCCTGCTGTCAAGAAGAGCATCCTGCCCAGGCCAGGCATCCAGGTACCAGTGACAGAAAAGATGGTTTTAAAGGGGTGAGGAGAGATGGGGGAAGGAAGCCCTTCCCTGGCCCATGTGGGCTCTAGACACAGTTAAGGCACGATGCTGCTGCTTTTTTGCCCACTTGTGCTTCCGAATTTTTTTCAGAAGCAAAATAACAAGATAAAGGTTTAAGAAAATTAGTGCTCAGAATTAGCCTTTGCTGCAGAATATGCTTCCCTCTAGTTGTGATCCAGAAGTTATCTGGAAAAACGTGGCTGTGTAGCTGATAATACCAGATCATAAATATCTGCTTATGCACATCTGGATGCTGGAGTGTTTACTGCAGTGTAGACAGCTGTGACAGGAGTTCCCACTGGACTTCTGTGAGTTAAGATCTACCCAGAGTTGGGACTGCAGGAGCATGTTGGAGGGGCCTGATGATCAGCTGTTAATGGGCTCAGCCAAGTTGAAATTCAGCCTCTTATTTAATTGAGCTCTTGGACTATTCTCAAAGAGTTTTGAGTTCTATGAGGATTTAAGCTCAAATTGGATCACGATTTGCATGACTAATAATGTGTGTATGATGCTCCACGTAGCAGCAACCATGACCTGAGCTCACACGCAGCAGCAGCAGCAGCTTCTCCTCATGAAATATATGTGAATGAACATTAAAATCACAAGAATGAGGGAGCAGCAACTTCTTTTGTGTTGAGCTTTTTGGATCACATTGAACTTTTGGTTGTTTTTTTTTGTTTTGTTTTGTTTTGGTTTTTTTTTTATGTTTATTTCCAGAGGGACAAAGAGCCAAATGTTTCATAGCTGGAAACCCAGATGCTAAGAGCTGAAACTACAATATACAATATTGTGAGTTGTGTCATAAAGCCACACAAATATCAATGCTGAATCCTGCAGCCTTGATTTTCTTCTCCTTTACACTCATTTAAATCCAAATTAACCCTGGTTCAGCAGCTTCAGGCCAATATGAAGTGGGCCCTGAACTGGGCTGCTTCAGTCCTGAGTTTGCAGAGGGGTTTGAAAAGGCCATGCTCTTGGATGCTCCTATCTGCATCCCAGTTTCTTTGGCGTTGATCTTGCCCTTCTGCCACTTGGAGATCCAGGCTTGGAGTTTCAGTTCATTTTGCTTAATTAAAAATTAGCCTCACCAGTGCATGATCTGAAGTGAAAAGACCAGGCACTTCACACCATGGTCGCTAAATCTTTCATATTGTCCCTGGATTTTCTCAGTGTTTTTGGCTTGCCCTTGTAACTTATAATGTTTGCTGCAGCTGGAGGGGATTAGAGGCCCTTTTCCTTCTCTCCCTTCAGCTGGTTTACTCCTTGCAGTTGAGTTATGAACAGTTCTGTTTGTTTTTCTGCTAGAAGTCTCAGTGAGAGGTGATGATTAAATAGAATTATGATGATGATGACAATGTTGACAGCCGACACAGAACATGATGGCAAAGATCTGTAGCAGGTGTTTTGTACCTGGAATGTACTAAGTCAAAGGAAATAATTAAAAGCAGTTAATTTGAAGGTGAGCTGAGTAAAGCCAAGAATTACTGGAGTCCTTGTAGCCTTTCAGTGCTGTTCAGATTGGCTGGAAAGAGAGAGGCTTGGGGAACGGAGGTGCATCCTCTGCAGGTACAGGTCAGGTTGCAGAGAGCCGAGGGACAACAACTGGTTGCAGCTTCACTTTTAGAGAGCTTTGTTTCCTGTTTCTGGCTGGTATGTTCTGAGGCCAATGCTTCAAAGTCCACTTTATCGTTTATTCACAAATGCTGATGTGTTTAAATGAATGGTGCAGTGCAGTTGCTATAAATAAGCGAGTGTCAATACAAGGCTTTAGCAGATGAAAGACTCATTGATGGGAGCCAGCACTGATAATGGCTCTGCAGGTTCCCTCAGAAGTCTGCAGGACATGGCAGAGGAATCAGGCTTGCAATCTGTTGCAGGAACTTCCTGATCTTGGCGGTGGTGCTTGCTCTGTGCGGGATGGGAAAACAGCAAGATGACGGAGAAACCATTTGTTGTTATTCTTGTGAAAAGGTGGAGGAAGACTGGTGGAGGTGGTTATGGTAAACTGATATTTTGTGGGAACATTTTTCTGTCTTAACCTCTCTCCTGAGGCCACAGGAGCCCATAGCTGTCGATCCAAATCAGTCCTTTCAGCTATCTGCTTGGCATCCTGTGCCTGCAATCCTTTCTCTGGTTTTATTTGTAAAAGTAAAATATCAGCAAGCTATTCCAACTCCATGCCCACGTCCCTTGCCTATGGCTCTTGGGGGTGTATGTATGACACATCTCATACCAGAAGATAAATGTTCTAATAACAGACGCTGCGTGTCAAGGACTGTGGATGTGGCAGGGAAGTTCTGGGTTTAATAAAATAGCCTTTTGCCTTACCATGGCCCTGCTGAAACTGGGGAGGTTTGGTATGAGAGCGTAGCATGGCGTTCTCTTTGGAGGACTGCTGCAGAGAGGGCCTACTGGAAGATGCTCTCCATGGGAAATCTCTTGCTGTCTCCCCCTGCTTCTTCCTGCTTTCGGATGAGGGTGGCTGTAGCTCAGCATCATTGCAGAATCAGGCCTTACTTGCACCTGGAGGCAGCAACCTCTCTCTGGCTATTGGTTCAAACCATGAGTTGGTTGGTGGCATCACTTGGTCCTGTGCTTTTGGTCAAGCAGGTTTGGGCGAGGAAGGGACCATAATGTAGCACACCATGCCGTGGACAAATCCAAGGACCAGCTTCCAGCAAAACATCCTTAAGGGGGCATTATCTTATTGTTTATTTTGTTTGTTGAGAGCTCAAAGGAGTTGCACTGACTTGCTAAGGAAGAGACTTTCTCCTTTGGAGACAATCTTCCAGGCTTCTCTTGGGATCGAGCTGGCTCTGGGGCTGCTGGTCTGTCCCCACGCCTGCGGAGGCACCAAAGGCTGCTGCTGTAGATACAGGAACAAATAGCTTGTACAAGACATTGGCTGCAATTTGAAGGCAGTTTCCTGCAAGGACAGCAAATTTCCTCCTATGTGGGGCATCAGTTGCTAAGGATGTGTTTTGTTTTCGTGTCTGTCACCAGGCCAGACAGGCTTGGTGGTGGTGGTGCTTGGGTGTTCCAACGGGGATGCAGGTGCTTTTGTCCCCTGGCATCTTCAGGGATATCCTCCTGTAAAAATGCTGTTGACATAGAGATGGATTTTCTTAACAAGGAAATTGATCCTTTCCCCAGGCCAGATTCTGTTCCTGGCTACACCAAAGCAGTTTGGCTTCAAATTATGGAGAGACTGGCTCATTTTGGGGGGGTTGTGACTTGGCTGTGTGCTCATTTGGGACTGCCCTGGAGTGATGCAGGGAGCAAGCAGCTTGCCTGCTTCACTCTTCTCCCTTCCTGTTTTTCTCTGCAGTGACTGTTCTTGTTCCCCGTTTTTACTGGGCCACCATTGCACATTGTACTTTGCTATTGCTTACGCTCATTTTTCCCCTGGATTTTATTTTTAATGGCACCAAGGCTATGATGATGGTTGTTTTCTTTCCCCCTGCTGGAATAATTGGTACTTCAGAAGAACTGAAATAGGCAGCTCTGCCTTCCTGCTGGATTGCTTAATGCATTTTAATTTAATTAATTAAATTGTCCATTTTGGTTACGTCACGAGCAAGGCACAGGAAGTCAGGACCTGGAGTGGCGCGGGCTGACGCAGTCACAGCACGCAGCCTTTTAGTCCTTTATAAAAGCTTTGTTAGAGGTGCTTGTTGCTGTTTTCCCTCTGTAGTGGCTCCATTAAGGCTGTAGCTCTGCGGTCGGGCAGGGGTGGATGTTCCCGTTCTGCACATTTGGATTTGTGCTATTCAGTGTCCTTTCTTCCAGACTCTTGAATGGAAAACGATCCTGCAGCGGTGTTCTGCTCTGCTTTCGAAAGATAATATTTAAGCTTGCATCTCCAGTGCTGCATTGCTGGATGTTGGGATCATGGGTGTCCTACACTTTAGCCCCTTCACCCCTTCTCAGTATTGGATCCTGCTCTGGGTGTGCACGTTGCCCCTGAACTTTTTGAGTCCTTCCAAAGTGTGTACAGCAGGATGCACGATGGGACACTGGTCTACCCTGTGCCTGGTGCTGTGAGAGCAGAAGCTGTAGTGGGGCTCAACTTCAGTAAGACCAGCTTTTGGGGGATGATGCTGTCTCCTCTGTGTGTGTGTGATGTCTCTCAGGCCCCATGTACTGTTACAGTACACATTCATAGGAAGACAGAAGGCAGCATTATGGTTGCACTGGTATTGTTTGCTTTGCCTCCTGGTCCCACCATCTTACCTGAATCGCTGGGTGTTCAGTGGCATCTCCAAAAAGTGCTCACAGGGCAAACCCCCGAGGTCTGGAAACTCGAACCGTGGTTAACATCTCAGAAAGGTACCCATTCAGCTTCTCTGCTAAAGCACTCATGACTGAAATCTTTAAAATTGCTTCACAGAGTGGGGAAAACAGATGGACAAACAGAAACTCTTCACTTCTGCTGATTTGGTCTTCCATCATTTGGCAGGAGTTGGCTGCAGTATGAAATGTTACAGTGAGCAGTGTTGTGATAGTTCATCCATCAAAATACTTGTCCCATTAAGGCTACAGCCATTTTTCTTGCCGATGAATCCACCAGGAGAGAGTGGACAGTTGTCCTGGAATCGGTACAGGAGTTGTCACCCTCCCAGATGAGAACGGCGGTGTTGGGGTGGGTCCAGGGATGCTCTCTAGGTTAAACTCTGCTAAGCTGAGATAAATACCAGATGCAAGACTTACTGGCTTAGAGGTACTGCAAAGATGTCTTGGAAAAGTTGGTGAAACCAAGCTAAGGCCAAGGAAAAATAGTTACCCTTCTCCAGGGGATGGCTTGTAGGGGTGCAGTATGATAGCACCAGCGATGGGTGTTTCCCAGGGAGAGCTGGTGGATGCAAAGCTGGAAGAATGTGACTGGCAAAAAATACCTGCTTGCAGCTCAGGGAAAGGCAAGCCTTTTGTTTTGCAGGAGCTGTTCTTGTGCAGGAGGTCAGGATCATTGCAAGGAGAGTCCCAGGCTTCCTGTACGTTTGGGGATGGGGAGGGACTGGGCACCCCCACCTGCTGGACAACAATTCAGTGGAGAGGACAGCACATGGCTTGCTTAGTTTATTAAAGCTTTGAGATAAAGAATCAAACTCCAATTTAACTTTAAAATGGGATTCTCGAGAACTGTTGGGGCTGCACTTATCAAGCGATGCTGCATAATTCATTGCTGATTTTTATCACATCATTTAAGCATAAAAAAAGCTATCAAAGGGTCAGCTCAGGAAAGTCAGCTGCTGACAGCAGCCTTGTTCTTCACCCACCCTCTCTCACACCAGCCATGCCAGCTGACTGCATCCAGTGGGCAATGCAGAGCTCCTCCTGATGGAGCCCAGCAGAACTACAGCAGGGTAGAAGGGTGCAGGGTGGGTTTTGTGATGTAGCTTGAGCAGAGAGATTAAGGGAGGCTTGAAAATGATGATATGCTCAATCTGAGCCTTATGTCCTGCAGAGCAGAGGACTGGGCTGCTGCTGTGTTGTCCAGAGAGATATAAAATATAGCCAGCATTAGCACATTATGGCAAAAACACAGCCCCTGGTGCTGGCCGCTTGCCTCTTCCCCTGGGGGCTGTAACTGATGGAGCCTTCTTGCAAGGAAACTTCATAAAACCTACATTTTATTGCTTTGCTTTCAGGGCCTCAATACTTTGGGAGTTAGCACTTCTCCTCAGACCCAGTGATGCTCAGACTGTGTTTTTCCCACTGTGAAATGGCTTTCAGAGGGGTCAGTAATTCTTCAGTCCAGATTTTTGAAGCGTTTCCAACGTGGTTCACAATAATGGTTTCTTTGTTTTTCTTAAACTTTGTTTATCTTTGGGAAATCCACACAAGAAGTTGTTTTGTGTGTCTTGGAACATCCCATAAACTAAACTGGTGCGTGTCTGTGTGTTGTGCTGATGCTGTTGGTTGTTTTTGAAGGTGAGAACTGCAAGAGGGCAACAGAGGAAAATATTTAATTGCAGTATTAAGTGTTTGTTCCTGGCTCATTTAAGAGAAGTTAATTTAGATTCACCATGATTTATCTTCAAAAAATAAATTAGCTGTACTTGAGGTGTTAAAAATAGTATTTCTAATTGCGATAGCATCTGGCAGAAATCCTGGGTTTATAAGTAAAGTCAGACTTCCTCCTACGCCAGAGGTGAGGTTGAGTCATGGAGGTGACAGGTTTCCAGTTGAGATGAAAGTAATACCTTTTTGTGTCTCTGCAAAGGTCTCCCAGCTAGTGCTGAGGCCCGAGATAACTCACCATGGGCGATACCCTGACTTGTACAAAGGCAGGTCTAAAGAGGTGGGGCAGCGTTCAGAGCTCTGGGTGAAGCCTTGGGACCTGTATATGAAAATTACTTCTAATAATGCAAACAGCTGTGTGTACCAGCAACGCCAGGTGGTTTAATGGCCAGGCTGTTTCCATTTGGATTTTATTCCTGTATGAATCTCAGCATGTTTTCTCCTCCTGGATGAGCCCTGGCTCACGGCAAGAAGCCTCAGTGAGCCTGTCTGTGCTTTGCACTTTGCATGGGTGTTTTTTGTTTTCTCTGCAGTCTTTCTGAAAAACAATCCTACTTTTTAGAGTCCTTAGGTGCATTCCCTGCAGTTTTCCTCCATCCTGCTAGGAACTGACCAGGAGAGCACCCAAAGCTGCCCTTTCTTCCCCATTGCGTGTGCTGAGTGCTGCACTCTGGCCCCTCTCAGTTGGAGTTGCTGGGACCCCAATCAGCAGTAGCAAGGTTTAAAATCATAGAATGGCCTGGGTTGGAAGGTCCCTTAAAGATTAGCCGGTTCCATCTCCCCTGCCACAGGCAGGGACATCTTCCACTAGACCAGGCTGATCCAAGCCCCACCCAACCTGGCCTTGAACACTTTCAGGGATGGGGCAGCCACAGCTTCTCTGGGCAACCTGTGCCAGGGCCTCTCAAGAAAGAATTTCTAATTTCTTCTTATCACCTTGTCTCCCCTGGCCCCTGATGCTCAAGCCTCTGACTGCCAGGTTTTTCCTTAGCCTCCTGGGCTGTTCCAGCTGCTGAACCTCTCTAGCTGTGGCAGCTTGGAGTGATGCTGCTCCAGAAGGAGACTCCCTGCCCCACTTTTTGCTGCTCTCTCACCAGACCCACAGCACTGGCCAGGTCCCGCTCCTCAGCCCTTGGTTGCTCTTCCTGCTCTTGTTTGAGCACCTGTAAATCCACAGAGTTCTTCCTGCATGGGAAGGAAATCTCTACCGATATTTATGAAACTTTGTTTTCATAAAATGCTGCTTGTTCAATAGGGCATAAAACAGCCAGTATGAGACAGTTATTTGCTCTACAAAATCATTTTGCTCCCTAGCTCCAATTTTACACGGTGCTTACTGCATTTCATTTGGTTCTCTAAGAAATGTGACACAGTAGATTAACTATTGATAGCGAAATACCGAGTTTCCTGTACAACTGTCACTTACCTTCCTCCATCCTCCCCCTTTTAACCCCAGATGATCAAGTAGTGCCAAATCCTATTGCTCTTATGAGGAAATAGGTGCTGAAATGTCTCAGTGGAGAGAAATTTTAGCAGGATGTTTTAGACATTTCTGCTGTTTCCTGTCTCCTCCAAGTTAGCATCAAACTACTGATGTCTGAAATGACTGTGAAGTATTTTGTTCAGACTGGATAGTAGCATCTCCCTTGGTGACTAGTCAGCATCCAGCACCTTCAGCACAGAAAGATATTGCCATTGACAACATAAATTACCATGTATTAAGTAAATAATGCATAATTAATGTCATGGAAAATTATTTATTGTGCAGCCGATCAGGAAATACTCACTTTAAAAAAAAAGTAGAAGTAAATAGGTCAAGGGAACCTATCAGATTTGGGTTTTTTTTAATTATTGTTATTTTTTATTTTATTTTATTTTTTTGATCCTTTCCCATCTGTTGGGGACACCCAGCTGCAGTGCTGCAGGTGTGTCTTCAGCCAGTGTGTGGGCGGACCTCAATGGGCAGCAGCCAGTGATGGCATTTGCAGCTTGGGAATGAGCATGGCGAGAGGAGAGAAGAGGCCAACTGCCTTCAGCAGTTATTTTAACATAGAAAATGATCAGTGAGAAGAAAGAAAATCACTTGACCAAATCCCTGTTTGTTTTTGCCCAGGGTGAGAGTCCCTCCTTACCTCCCAGCATCAATCTTTCCCCCACCATCTATGCCCATGCCAAGGATGATGCAAAATACGAGGTGTGGGAGCTGCAGGCAGCCCAGGCTCACTGGAGTGTGTGGAGACATTTTGTCCCTCTGGCCACTGTGTTGTCCCACCATCCACATCATGGTGCTATGGGGACGACCTCCTTAAAAAAGATACCCAACGTGAGTGCCCAAGTGGGATGTAGACCTCCCCAGGCTTCTTTTCAAATTGCCACAAAGGTAACCAAGGAGCTGTGGTTAGTGTAGAAATACCTTCCTGTAGAGAAAATCACTTTTATTAAAGAGCTCTTTAATCTAGTGGAAGATCCATAGCAAAAGCCAGAGGCCAGAAGCTGGATGACCTGGACCTGATATCCTTGCATGGCTGTGCTTTAACCATCAGTACAAAAAATACAGCGAAACAGAGAAGAGAAGAAATACTGATGCAGCCTTAGAGCTGCCAGGCTGCTCCTGATTTTTCTGCAGGGTTTCTTCTTTGTGCTTTGAAACAGATAAAACTCAAATGCACGTGGTGAGTCCTGGGACGAGTGGTGTTTGCAGAGCCCCTATTGCAGGTGCTGCTGCTTGCAGAGGTGATAAAAGGGCAAGGAGTGGTGAGCGATGGGCACAGGGAGAAAGAGTCATGAATCCTGTGTTATATAAAGGGCAAGAATAGCTCCCTTCCCACAGTGCTGCTGTGTGTGGGAAGCAGCAGGTGAGGACAGGAGCATCACAGCCTCGAGGCACCGACAGTGCAAGAGGGGTTTTTCTGCAATTCTCAGTTGTTTTCAGATGTGGCCTGAGCAGAGTTGGTGTCAAAGGAGATTCTGATCCCGAGGGGCAGTGGTTGGAAATGAACCTGCCTGCCCCTCTGCTTCCTTAGGTGGAGAAAGTTGTGCTACTTTTAATAACAGTCCTGTGGAAATTTCAAAATTGCGAAGCTGGGATTTCATCTCAGTGCCCTCCCTCCCAATTCTAGTGAAAGCAACATAATCCCAGAGGAGGAAACATCTGAGTACAAACAAGTTACCTGAAAGTCTCAGTGGAGCACTTGACGTGTAAAACATTTGTTACCAATAGTGATGCAAAGTAAATCAAGAAATGGGCCACATCTTCCTGTGCCAGCTGACTTTTGCAATGGTCTTGAAATAAAAGGGGTAACAGCTCTGTACTTGTAAGCTGAGCAAAATCACTAGCAATTACCACAACACAATGATTTTGGTGCCTTTGGTGTCTTTGCTTTTTTTAGGGTATCTAACAATGTTTTTTAGAAAAGGATGCATCCACAGTGGATGGGCAGAACCTGAGGCTACTAACTCGTTGCTCGTGGGAGAAACCTGTCTTATGCCTTTTGGCAAGGTAACAGGGAGAAACCAGCCTGCTCCATGTAAGGCTGCCTCTGTAGATGACTCCATGCTGGAAAAGGGATGCTCCCTACAGAGCAGGAAAGTTTCCTCTGAAATTTTAAGCCTTCCTCTTCCACGCACATTGGTGGTGGGTACTTGTGTGCAGGAGTCATTGCAACACGGTCAAGTCTATGAGAAGCAACCTTAAATAAGTTTTATAAACAAATAAATAATAGTGGGCAACGCTTTCAGAGAAGAACATTTTCCAAAAAGGAGGCTGTTGGCTCAGGTTGGTTTAGCCTAGTTACTTGGAGGAGGGCTGTAGTCCTGGTTCAGCCAGGGGGGTGGCTGCACATTTGGGGTGCAGGCATTCATTCATGTGCCATCCTCCTGCCATCCACTCTGCACAGAGCTCGACTGGCAACTCTGAGGTGAGGAGAGCCCACGGTCCCCACTGTGAATTGTCCTCATCAGCTCATTTCTCATAAGTCTCCAACTACCAGTTTTAATCTGCTGTCGTTGAGCGAACATTGTTGGTGTAGAAAGGTTGGGAGATGCAGGTGTTTATTTTATGTGCATTTTTACATCTCGTCTGATGGTTTTTCCTGGACTGTGGCTCACCAGCAGCATCGAGTTAGATGACCCCAGAAAGTATAATCCCAAATCCTTGCACAATTGCTCCAATAGCTGTGCAATAGCTGTGCAATTGCCCCTTAGCCTGCTGTCTGCAGCTCATGTTGAGACAAGCCAATGTGGAAGCATTTGGGATCACACCAGTGACTCGAGCATTAGCTGGACTGGAAAATTTTGAACTATTAAGTTTTCAAGGCAGAAAGATCAAAAGTTTGATTCCTGGTTTTTAGAGGCCCTTGCTTCCTCCTTAGAGGTCCAGGTGTAATTTCATGTCTGTTTTACTTGACCTTTTAACTTGGAGAAAGGCAACCTTTATACATGATGCATGAGCACAGGTCTTTGAAATGTGGGAGAAACGGTTTGTTCATTGAACATGCAAACGAATTACTTGATCCGGCCTGGAATTCAAACTGACATTAAGCTCAGAGAACATCTATATTTAATTATGTATAAGGGCCAAAAAACAATTTATAACCTTAAAATGGTGTAATTAAAAGTGAAGGCCTTCCTATGGAAGGAATTTATCCTAATAAAACCCTGGCTTCCTGCTCCGTGGAGAAGCAAAGTGGTGTTAACTGAAGCCGATCATCTTCAGCACAGCGGGTTTTGGGACTGACTTTGTGTCTGGATGTTGCAGACCCGACAAGGTCTGCAGGAGGTGATGTGGAAATGTAAATTGCCTGTCTCCCTGGCGTGAGGTTTTTGCTGTTGGTAGCATCTCTTGGGAACACTGGTGGCAGGTGGGCAGTGGCTCCCCTGGGACAGCTCTCACCTCCTCACCTTCCTCTCCTTCAGAGCAGCGATGCAGAACGCTGACCCTGAATGCTTTTGATCAGATGCTTAATGCTCTTTCCATCCTGCTTTTATTAGTGCACATAGTGTCAGGCTGGGATGGGCAGTGACCGAGGGAGGAGTGAAATGGTTTTCCGGTTTTTTTTTTTGTCCTGTTTGAGGAGTTCTGAGGGGATGGAGGCTTCTAAAATAAATATTTACTTGGGTAATTATTTTTAGCAGCCCTGGCCAAGATTATTTTGCTTTGCTTTTGGTTTTGGTTTTTTTTTTTCTTTTTGCAGCCACATTTTGTCCCCCCTCTACCCCCAAACATTGCCGTTCCAGGCAGGCGGTCAGACTCCACCTTGGCAGTTTGCCATCTGCTGTCGGAGGTGGCAGCATAAAAAATTATGGATGCAATCTAGTGGTAGCCCTTTGCAAAACTGACTGTAAAATGCTGAACTGTAAAACCCTTTCCTCCTTTCACAAGCAAGGCCGGGGTTATTAAACACAAAATATTGCACATTAAAATAGCATTAATCAGCTTGACTGGAAAAAAAATATCTCTGAGAATCTTGCAAACTCCAAATGGATGGTAAGGTTTGTAGCTTTGTCCTTGACTTGCTCTGTTTTACTCTGTGCACAGTTTCTCCAGTTCCTCAAGATCTCTGTAAAAGCAGGCTCTTGACTGAGAAAAACAGACAAATTGGAAAGGATTCAGGCTTATTAAAAATTGGTTTAGACTACAGTGTTCAGTGAATAGCTTTTAAAAATTCTTAATATTTAGATTTCCTTTTAGTGTTTTTCCCCTGCCTTTTGGTACGCAAAGTTTATGCTTCTGAAGAAACCGGTTTTTACAGAGGAAAGTGAGTGTGGGCTTAGTCCAGTGCCCAAAGCAAGTGACAGTGGGCAAGCCCAGAGCTGTTTCAGCCCAGGGTTTATTCTCGGGAGGTGTTGCGTTCCACGGGGGCTGCGGAGGTGGCGGAATGACTGGTCTGTGTCAGAGGAACCTGCCTGTAAAGTGGGAATATTGCAGAGTGTGCGGTATTGAAGCGCCCTGCAGCTGCCTTTGGCTGGTGCTGTCACGGCGCTTGGGCAGAGAATTGCACATCTGCGTTTCTGGGCTGTGGGTTCTGCGTGCTGGCTGGGGCTGGCTGCGGATACACCTGTGTCGGAGTGGGATCAGAGGATGTGGGAAGTTGGAAGGGGTCTCTGGCCCTCTCTTTTCAACCCTTTGCTGACAGCAGAGCCAGATTCACAGTCAAGCCAGGTGCCCTACAGGAATTGCAAGGTGATTTGTGCTTTTGGGGGGGAAAATCCTCATGTAGGCGTGGACATCCCGCACTTGGACAAATCACTCATCACTTAACCTGTCATCAGAAAGAAATTATCTAAACCCTTCTGCTTAGAAAGGTCCCTTGCTAAGGTAGGCAGGAAACACTTTAGGAAAACCAACTGCAGAACATAAGACTCTCTAATCTTAGTGGAGCTTCGGGCAGGAATGTGTTTTACAGGTAAGGTTTGCTCAGATGAGCATGAAGTCTGCAATGCAAACTGTGATGGCACTGGAGGGTGTGGCAGGGATGGAAGTGGCCAGGCTTTGCTCAGCTAATTCTCACTCCGGAGCGGGAGAGCTATTCCTATAAATACAGGGAGCAGAGTGCTTTAAGACCTGCTGGCGTGGCATGGTTAACATTCGCATAGGCAATAAACACCATTTGCAGAAGATTTGTTCAGCAGTTGTCATCATCACATCCACTTACTTTAAAAAATGTGATTGGTGCCTTGGTGAACACATTGCTGGGGGAATGTGCCTCCATTCTCAAAGAGAGTGGAAGAAATATTGGAGTCAGTGGTGTTTATCTTTGCAATCCAGCAGTAAAAACAACATTTGGGGGAAAACATGAGAAATGGGCATTAGCAAAATGTGTGTTTATGGTTTAACAGCTACTATAAACGAATAATTCAAAATGTAGTTTGTTAATGGCTTTCAAGTACTGTCTCTATTCTGCTTTTGATTGCAAATAGTCAGGTTTAAAACAAGGGGATAGCAGAGGTTTAGTCTATTTCAGTACTGGTTGGAAAGCACTTCAGCTCCTTTTACAGTACAATATTTTTTTTGTTCCTTTTTTTTTTCCTCTCCTTGAATTCTGTGCAGTTGCCATTTTATTTTTTCTTGTGTGATATCAGCTTCAATGTGATCTGCTGAGATGTCTCCTTGGGTTCTGTGGAAGAAGAGCCCTGATGGTACCATGGACACTTCGGTGGGAGAGGAATGTTGCCTTTCCCTTTGCCCTCCCGCTGTGCTTGCAGGGACCGTCAGGACTGTTCACTGCCATCAGGTCACCTCCCCCTGACTTTCTAGTTCAGACTCATTAAAAACAAGGAGCAGTGGAAGAAAGAGAAGGTGCTGTTGAGTCTGGAATTGATTTTTTGATTTTTCCCATTATTGCTATCTGCTTGCAGTGACCCTTGGAGAGATACTAAACCAGTGAATTCCCATCAGAAGCGTGTTGGTTTTGAGGATTGAGTGACTTGAGTTAAAAAAAGAAACACAAAAAACTGTGTTAAGCTAATTCTGAGCTCTTGCTAGCAGTGACTTACTCTTGTTAGCTGATATGAGCAGATATGTTGGTTAAAGACTCACTGGGCCACACAGTGGCTGGCAGATATTTGAGTGAAATCCTTATACATTTTTGATTTTTTTTTTTCCCCCAAATGCTTCGGGTTTAGTCACTTCCTGGTTGTTTTTTTTCACTTTTCAAGGTTTTAACGGCTTGAGGTGAAGTGCAATAACAGTTTTGTAGAGTTTTTTTCCATTTTAAGCCTTGCAAGACTTGAAGTGACACAGACATGGAAGTAGTGTTTGTGTTGAAGGTACTGGATGGAGTGCAGTAATGGAATCAAATGGGGAATTTGGGAGTGTCTTTTAAATTTTTGCGTCTGCTGCCATCCCACCTGGGGACACTGGGGTGCTAGTGATCGATAGATCCTCAGTCAGATCCCCTCAACCACTGCAGGTCTTCAAAGACCTTTCTAAAGACTGCTGAGTAAAGATTTTTATGCAAACATATTAAGCTCAGCCCTCAGTGTTTAAATAGAAGTTTAGGCTTTAGAGAAGCTGAAATACCTGTAGGTTGAGACTTAAGACCTTAAGATTTTTTTTTTCCTGATTTGATCCCACAAATCTCTCGTGAGCTTGGAGTTCTCTAGAAGCTCACAAAGTCCCGTTGATTTTGCAAAGCC
This sequence comes from Oxyruncus cristatus, assembly GCA_013399855.1. Lineage (NCBI taxonomy): Eukaryota > Metazoa > Chordata > Aves > Passeriformes > Cotingidae > Oxyruncus > Oxyruncus cristatus. Next base: position 4,227,814 of record VXAY01007089.1, on the reverse strand, counting down.
AAGCGTGCACTTAAGTGCTTTGCAGGATCACAGCCAAACTGGGGTTTCTTTATTTGCTTATACCAGGTCTATGGGGATCACGTTTTCAAGCTTTTCCCAGTAATCAGAGAGTAGAAATTATTTATGTGTTTTGTACGGCAGTTCAGACACTGATCTCACGTGATTGCAGGAGTTCGGGTTGTCCAGTGTGTGATCAAATGTAAAGAGTTGGAAATGCTGTAAGGAGCTATCTGTTTATCCTATATTTCTTAGTTTATCTTTGAGATATCAGTTCATGCATTTTCCTTAACTTTTAAAGAAGGAGGAGGAGAAAACAAACAAACAAAGAACAATGAACAAACCAACAACTACGAGAAATACAAATTCAAGGCAGAATTTCTATGTAGCAACCTCCAGCCTGTCCTTTTCTAAGGATGCACAGCAAAGGTAGATCCCTCTTACTGCTCGGATGAGAATTGTTCTTTCTTTGAGACACAGATAGGTAACTGCCCTGTGACTTTCCATCTAGCTGCTGGGGAAAAATTCAAGCCACGAAGGAGCCATGAAAGCCACCTGAAATTTGCAGTCTTTAGGAGTAGATGGAAAGCAGTATGCTTCATCAGGTTGGAGGAACTCCTCAGCTGTTTAAATGTGTGCTCAAGTATTATAAAACTGTGTTTTACAGAGTTCTTTTATTACAGTTATGTGAGGCTTGATCACATAAAGTTATATGGGCAACAAACAGACTGGTGCTGGAATGAAGTTCTTATGGCTTTGTTTTGATTTCCAGAAGGAAAAAGAATGAATTTGAAATGCACCATCCAGCTGCAGATAGAAATCTTGGTAAAAGCAGAGCAGGCTCTGAATTGGAAGTTCTGCTTGCCACAGGGTATAAATTACAGCTCTCCCTTTCCTGGATCTTTTTGGGGGATTTTTTGTGTGTTTCCTTGGCTGGAGGACCCATGCCTTCAGGCCAAGCTTTGCAGAGCTTTCCTTGTCTCGTCTGCAGTTCTGTGGCTGTTGTGGAAGCTTTGCCTTAGTGAGGGCTCTAAGATGGAGCTGTAAGAGTATTCTTAAAAATGGTGTAAATCCAATCTCAATTATAAGCAAATCCTATAAAGGAAAACTGGAATGAGAACTCCTGGTTCTTACTGGAATTATGAATGCAATTTAGAGTGTTAAAAATAGGTGTTGTAAACACTGTATTGTTATGCTAATCAGTGTCTTTTTATTTCTTTCCTAATGCCTTTCACCTGCAATGATTGGAAACACTTGAAATTATTGGATATTTGACATTTTCTGTTTTTCATCTCAACTCCTCTGGAAATTCCTACTTGCAGGTAAGCTCATTGTTATTAAAAGTATGTAGATTTGTGTCTTCGGTCTAACCTAGCTTTCACATGACATTTTGGAGAGGAAATGGTCAGCAATTGGAATGGAACAGTCCATGGCATATTCTGCTCTGTCTGCGAGGATTAGGTATCAGTGTTGCAAAATACTCACCAGCCAGGGTAAAACTGAATTTGGTGGGCCATGTGAGTGTCAAACACAGCATAATACATTCAGGAACCTGCGAAAGGGTAACAGTCCTGAGGATCACCTCTTGAAATTGGTGTGAGTTTTTTGTTGGTTCCTCTCTAGGAACTAGGCTTTTGCTTGCATTATTCTTCTGCGAGGAGCAAAGTAGGTTTCTAATCCTCCTGCTCCTAAGTACAGCTTGAAGAGAAGAACCTAAATGCTCTGAGAGCTGAAGTCAGATTCAAATAACCAAGCATGAATGAGTTTGTGTAGCTGAAGAATTCTCAGTGCTTTTCTCAGGTTTTGAAGGCTTGATCCTGGATTGCTTCTGGTTGCTGTTCTTGAGTTGCTCTCCTACGCTGCATTCGCTTCTGGAAAGCTGCTTCTGTTAGTGAAAGCATCCATGCTTAGGTGCAACTCTTCCCTGCTGTTGCTGTACTCCCTCTGCAAGGCACTGGGATGGTCCCTTGGGCACTGGGATGACCCCAGAGGGGTGCCAGGAGGCAAGGTGCCCAGACCAGCTCTGATACACTGGGTCTGGCACATGCATGAGCACCACTGGGTAAGGTGCAGTGCCAGGTTGGCTGGCAGGGTATGAACAGGGGCCCAGCCTCTCTTACCTGGTTGCTTCCAGCCCTTTTCAAGCGGAGGACTGTGCTGAGCAGCAGCATCCAGGTGTGGTGGCTGCTTTCTGAGTTCCAGCACAGGGTGAACTCCCCAGCCGTGATGCAGGGCAGGACCCCTCTCCTGGTGCTGTGCTCTGGTCACTCACCCAGCAGAGGCAATCAGGTCTGAGCAAACTGTTTCTTTCTTGGAGTTTAGTATCTTGCCAACAGACAAAAAAAAGAAACCCCAGCTTGGCAATTCCTCGCAGGTCCGTCCGATCGGTCTTTTCCGTTTCCATGATGCAGCAGGTTTTTTCGGCAGGACACAGATCGCTGTTCTTGTTTTGTGGAAGGAGATTTAATTACAGCACGAGTGAGCAACATCCATCATTTCCAGTTCAGAGCCCATCCAGAGCTTCTCTCTGTGTTTTGGGTACAGGAAGTCACGGGGTTGTTTTCACTGCATTTCCCTTGGGTTTGCCAAAATGATAGCTAATTAGGGCAGAAGCAGGCCATCTTCCAGGCTGTTCCCATGCGGGGTTTTTTTTGGATGTCACCCTGCACTTTCCCCAGCATTGCAGTACTTTGAGCTCCTACCTCTATTTTTTGTGCAGTAAACGATGTAAGATTTCGACTTTGGAACCTTAAGTGAAAATGGTAACGCAGTGCTGGTTTTATTGAGCTGGAATAACTGGCTTGGGAAACTAGACAGAAATAGCGAGGCAAGTGTGTGCTGACTGAGAGCAAATGAGCAGGAACTGCTCTAGGCTGGGCGGGTTTGTTTCTGTGTGCAGTCTTCATTCCCGATCATGTGTTTGGGGTTTTTTTGTGACTGTTAGGTGTTTTAAATCAGTCTCCCTCAATGTGAAGCAAAAGGACATCCCTGAAGCCGATACGTTTTATGAAATGCAGTTCAGGATAAGCACCGCAGCTCAGGTTTCGTGTATCTGCTTCATTAGTGGTAGGAGGTTCACTTTTTCAGGTAGTTCTGAGTCTTTTTCATTTCGTACCTGAGAGTTCATCCCAAAAAATGGACACTCTGGGGGTCTCTTGTGCTTCTTTCCCAAACACAACGGGCAGGATTTCAGGCAGGTTTGGAGCTGGAGGGACTTGTCCCAGTGGTGTCTTGAGAGCCTGGGCTTTGAAGCCTGGCACCATGAAGAAGCAGCTGAGCACCTGTGTGAGCTTGGGGTGCAGCAAGGGATGATTCAAAATCAGTAGGGATGCTTTGACACCCAGTCCATTTATTTCTCTTGGAGGTACCTGGACTTTTTATTCCTGTGACTATTTTCCAGTATATTAAACCTATTTTGTGCCATCCCAGGGGCATGTGGCTGCTCCTGGGCTGTAACACCCACTGCACCAGGCTGTGATGCTGAGCAGTGAGCCAGGCATTGGCATGACTTTTAAAAATGCAGTGAGGACAATAAGGCAACTATTGCTTTAGCTATCCCTGTTGTACATGCGGTTGCATAAATGTGCTAGATTATGATTATCTCTGCCTCATAATTAGCAATTTGCATAACTGCTTGCTGTGAACAAGAAGTCCCATCAGTGTTATGAAGGATTTATTTAGCTGTCTGAATATATTTTTGTTATCCAGTGCAGAAAGAAAACAATCGAAATGGAAGCAGTCCCAAATGCTTGGTGTTATTTCTAACCCGCACGCATAATTAACAGGAGTACTAATTGTTCAGCACCAGAAACTCATTTGTTTCTCTGTAGACTGGAAGAACATTAATTCTCAGAGTGCCTCTCTCTCTTTTTCCCCATAGCCAGCGGTATCATAAGCTCTGCAGTCGGTTGTAACCAGATTATATTTGTTGTGTTTGCAACGTAGCACTTGCGATAGTCTTGTCTTTTCCCAAGCCTCTGTCTAAGCGGTGAGATGTATGTAAATGTGTGTAGTCACGGCTGTGTTTCAGTCTCTCAGCAATGGGGCCTTGTGTCTGCTGTTGTCGTGTCAAGTGAGGGCTCAGCCGGCGTACTGGCGGTACCTTGGGTACCTGCTCTTTGCCTGCCTAGTGAGTGCCAAGAGTACCTGCTTCACTTCCTGGATTTACCTGTTCGTCCACTCCTATGTTCCAGAAGATAGAATATACCCTAGGAAGGGACATTTTGCGTGTCTGGTTTTGATTTTGGAAAATTGGGTGTGAAGCCTGGTGGTGCCTGTGTCAAGGGCCAGACTGACCTCGTACAAAATGATGGCCTTATTTGCACTCACGTAGGCTGGAAGCCACAGGAGCTGGGAAATCCATCTCTCTGTGCACTGGAATGGAAGCCATTTAAGTGCAGCTCTTGGGTGAGTACTGTTTTGTGCCAGGTAGCCTGAGTTTGATGTAGAGCTGGGTCAGTAAGATGGAGCAAAGGATAGACTGACAAAGATCCTAACTCTGGGAATTTTCCAGTTTTTGAATGTCTGCTGAATACTGAGCTGCAGTAGACTTTATTTGGGAGTTTGAAAAGTACATAGCTGTTCCTCAGGAAGTTGCTGAATCCTGACAAAACCACAAGTTCTGTTTTTTCTGATCCTGAAATGGGGCAGCAGTCAGGGCACATCTCACCACGTTCATTTTCTGCACATTTTTTTTCTGTAGGGCCACATGGCCTCTTTCTCTTTGGTGTTTAGGAAGGAGCATGTCTCTCCCTGGGGCAGCAGGTTTGTGCCCAAGCCGGAAAGAGGTCTGCAGAGCCTGTGGTTGAGTCTGTGCAGTGACGAGTTAGAAGAGACATGTGAGTGGCATAGAAAAGTGATTGAGTGAGAAGGTCCCTTTAAGTTTTTGGTGACAATCCTGAAGCATAAGATCCTCTAAAGGTCTTTTCCTGTACCAAGCTGTAGCTTCTTCTGCATAAATAATGATGGAGAAAAGTAGCTTACTTGTGGAACATATGTCCTACGTGGTAGCAAAACATTTACAATGCCTAGACAAAGGAAGCACTGCTGCTAGGAGAGCCCTGAAGCACAGGCCACTGAAACCTTGGGGTCCTCAGTATGTGGTTGAGACTACTCTTAAATGTTAGCCCTGCTGCATGCTGGCTAAAACAGCAAGACAGTATCTTTAGAGAACTTGCTTGAAACACGGTGATATTGTGTAATCCAAGAGTCAAGTGATTTAGTATGCAATGAACCCAAAATCTCATTTAAAGGAGTGAATGTGCAGGCTTGCACCAACATAATTTACCTATTTTTATGAGTATCTTCCGTGCACTGCTAATAAATATGAGCTATTAACGGGTTTTTAATCTGATTCGCATTTATTACAGGTTGAGTGTGAGGCTATAAATAATACTTGCTTAAAGGTATGAAGTGTAAAGCTGTGTGAGTGGGTCCCTCAGCCCTTCCTGGAGCCTGGGCTGTGCAGAGCAGCACCTATTTGCAATGCTGATCAGCCACCAACTCAGCAAGGCAGTTAGTTAATTCATCAGGCTGTGAGGATGCTCTTCCGGAGCATTTGAGCCACCATGTCCTCTGAAACAAGGTCTTGCTCTGACTGTGTGCATTAAACAGGTATTTTGGGGCACTGGGAACTTAAAGTCAAACTGCTTGTGAAAAGGAAGAGAGGTCTTAGAGATGCTTACTGCTGATAGTTTTCAGTCTCTCTTGTGCTCATCTGTCTCTCCCACCCTTCCTCAGCCATCAGGTTACACAAGTAATACATGCTCATGTGAGGAGCAGAAGAGTGGGACATAAATCACTGGAGGGAAAGGAGGAGACATCTTAAGGGCTCCCTTGCTCCTTTTCATTTTTCTCTCCTTTCATGGGACCATTTGCTCATACAAGATTGAGTCTCCAAACAGATCTCTTTCTGGAGGAGGTTGCAGATTAAATAAGAAGTGAGAAGTTGCTTTTTGGAGTATCCCCAGTTTGCGACTGGGAGTTCTTGACTCAAGAAGGGGAAGAAATGAACGCCTCTGGCGTCCCAGGACAGCAATAGCTAGGGCAGGTAAGAAATTATTGTGGGTTTCCTGCTGGAAATTTAGCTTTTATCAAGGAGAAAATACAAAACAGGAATTGCAGAGAGGCTTGGCATCCTCATTTCACATCCTCCCTCTCACCATTTGCTTGTTGTGTCCCAAGGGTGTGCAGGGCCAGGAGAACTCACCCAGCATGTGCTGCACAGCCCCTCTTGCTCAGCTGCTGCAGCCTGGCAGGAGATGCAGCCCAAACCAATTTGTCCAGAAAGAAGAGAATGCAGGGAAAAGGCAGCTCTGGGAGTGCCTAGTGAGATGTGGCAGTATAGCTTCTCTTTGTGGCTGAAAGTTTTCTGATCATTTTGTCTCAAATGTTTGCCTTCCCGATCTGTGGATGCACCCTGAGGAAAAGGAATCCTTTGTGATAAATAGTTTTGTCAACACCTCAGTTTTCCCTCAAAAGCGGTCTGATGGAAACTTCTTAGCAACATGCATCCTTGGTCTTACTTCTCCCTTATTTGCACAAGCAGGCGTGATTTATTTTGCCCTTTGATGTATCGTGCAGTTCCCATCCAAAGCGACCACGGTTGCAAGTAGGTTGTGGGAGTGACTCTCTGATGCTTCCCAGGATTTCATTAACGAGTGGGGGCAACCCGCAGCCTCAGGGACTGCCTAATGGGATTATAGCTGGCAGAAATTAATTTATAAGCGTCAGTCTAAAGCCCACGATGACACGGGCATGTTGTGGGTCTCGCCATAGCTCTGTTTGTTGGGGCACTGTGCTTTTCACACTGGTTTCCATTCTTCTTTGTGACTGATGCTAGTTAACTGGGGAGAGGAGAGGCCAGTGCCCTGGTTTGGTGGAAGGGCAGAGAAGGTGTGTGTCTGCTGAGCTCCATATGAAGTTTATGTGGCATTTCCATTAAGAGCTGCATGCTTGCATCGCTGGAGAATATGATAAATATTTTATTCTGAGATGTTTTTGTGCGATCTCTGTAATGTCATCTCCAGTACGAGGTCAGGGAGGTTGGGAGGTTGTTCAGAACTTCCTTATGGTGCCAACTTGATACTGCCTAATGCTTTGTTCTTGTGGATCTTTGCATGTCCCTTGCCTTGCCTGAAAATCAATAAATAAAACATCAGACCTGAATCCTCCAGTCTTCCCGGGGCATAAGAGAGGAGAGGTTCCCAGCACAGCTCTTGCAGCTGCAGCTGGTTCCCATCAAGGGCTGCAGAGAAGGATGAAATCCCAACAGCGTCTGCAGGAAATGGACAGCAGGGGTCAAGTACAACAGCGCTGCAGAACCTGGCTCTGAAGGGGATGGGAGTTTCTGTTGGTGGCTGCAAATTTTGGCAGCTTTGTGTGGATGTACAGTGAGTGCCTGCAGATGGCTGCCTTTGCCCTGGGGCTTCTAGTTGGGCCTGAAGAGTGAGAGCAGTGGTGTTGCTGGTCAGTGGGCGTTGGGCTGCGGTGAGAAATGCAGGCAAGTAATTTCTCTCAGAGGCACCTAAACATCCAATTTCTAGTATTCATCCTGCTTCCTGCTGCTGGAGGTGCCTATTGAATGCAGCCTGTATCCCAGGCTAACTTTGCTGCCCAGACGTTATTAAATGAAATGAATTCGCAGCGCCTGCAATGCTGTTTGCTGCTTTGTTATGTAGTCTAGAGTAAGAGCAGGTCAATACTGCATTAGTTCTGGCTTGATGTGACCTATCTGAAGCCACCAGAGTAAATTCAATTTGTGTTTATTTCTGTGCTGGAGTCTGTTCTTCGTGGGCTTGACAAGGAATTAATCTTACCTTGCTTTTACTTATTTTGAAAGGAAGAACGGTGGAAGGACTTAATCCTGGAAAGACTTTGTGCTGGCTTTCAAATACTCCTTGTCTAATGTTTCTGTACAGCTTTGGCCTTAGCTAATCCATCTGATCATAATTCTCACAAAGTCCTTTGCAGTCTCCACTCTGATTCCCAGGAAAGGTTTTTATAGCTGAGACAGTGCTGTAAATACTGCAGCTCTTAGCTGGGATTGTGTCACACACACCCCCACATCCATCCCCCCCCCATAATTCATGGAGCTCAGTAATGTGACTTCCCCAGTGAAAGGGCATTTATAGATTTCACTCTCTAGTGCCTGATCTGTGACCCACTGGAGTCAGCAAATGTCTTTCTGCTGACCCTATCTGGCTTTGGATCAGGCGATAGGGAGCCTTTTGAGCGAAAGCTATCTGCTCCTTTCTAATGGCTGTATCATATGTCATAGATTTTTCCTGGTTAGAAAAGGATATAAAAGCTGTGATGTTAGAAACCATAATACTTTGTTAATTGGATTGCATTAAAGCACGTTAATCAAACTGAAAGGGAACGTTAACTGGATTTTCATGTCTGCTAAAGCAGCACTTAGAGCCTTCTGCAAAGATGAGAACCTGTTTGGTGGTGCTTGAGGACACAGGAGTCAAACCAGTGTTTCCTTGCAAGGAGCTGCATGGTGCCTGTGTGAATGTGTGGATGTGGGAATTACCGGTGTGATGCAGGATCACGCACTGTGATCCCAACCCTTCCAGCCTGTGGAACCACTGATCCTCAGAGACCTGAGTTCAAATCAGTTCAGGGTTCAGGTTTGTTGAGCATCTTAAACATATGGGATGCAACAAAATTTCCAGGTGAAGAAAGACTGGAGCCTGTCCATCAGCTTTCCCAGTTTTAGAAGCTGTTTCTCCTGATCCACTCCTGGCTCAGATGGCTTTTTCTCTCTTCCCAGAAAAGTTCACCATGCAGAAACAGCAAAGCCAAGCCTGTGAGTGTGTAGGCATCCTCACAAATGTGCCAGCATTGCTTTATGAAACAGTGCTGGTAGGTTTTAAGTCCACTTTTATGTAGAGATAAGGGTATAAGCAGACCTATGGGTCTTTTTCTAGGAATCGGTTATAAAGGACCCCAGATGAGATGGTAAAGATAATGATTTGCCTATTAGGCTTCTTTTTTGTACATCTCTCTGTCATCTGGGAAGCCTGTTGGCTGCACAGTTGTCACCAGTCGCTCAAACACAGCAGTTCTGGGTTGCTGGGAGGTTTTTTTGCCACAAACCATTTGTCATTTCAGTAGCAGATTCTCATTATGCAAAACTAGAAACAGCCAAGGCAAGTGTTTAAACCTACTTAAGATTTGGACTGCGTCATCTGTATGATTGAAAAGCACTGCTTGGGTCATTGTCGGGTTGCAGCTTTGCTGCTATTACCTGGGCAGATGTTTAAGATCCCTCCTGTTGCTGAACCTGGCACAGGGACTTGGCCTTGATGTGCTACAGGCCCTCCTGCTCCCCCGGCACACGGAGTGCATCCCTGGGAGTCGCAGTAAAGGGAAGGGGCTGCAGCTTGAGTTCCCCCAATACAGCCACCCTGCAAGTAAACAAGCATTAATCATCCACCCCAATGAACTGGTCTTAAATCAAAAGCGGTTGTTAAATTCCTGATTGTATTTGTGATTTGCATTGCCAAGCAGCACCAAGGGTTTAAATAATCGATGTTTCATTTTCTTGTTCCGCTTGCATGTGCTGGTTGTCTCCCTGAAGGGAGGTTTGGTCTGATTGTTTGGTACTTCTTGCTAACCCAGGTCCCCTTGTCTTACCTTTGCAGCTAATTGCTAGGCTTAATTTTTGATTCACAACTTGCTTTGAGTTGTAGTTGAGTTGAAAGAGATATTCCAGAAAGTCTCTTTTTAGAATTTGGTGTTAATTGACTAAAGTAACTTAAAAGTAGAGTATGTATAGGAAAACTAATACGTTTCTTGAAACATTTTTTTCTTGCATTCACATTGACTGGGAAAGGAAGTATTGCTCACAGTTGCAGTTGAATCTGTGGTCATCCCATCCTCCAACATGATCATGCAAATTTCCATCTTCTCACATCTTATTTTCCTTCCTAGACTGACAGAAGAGCAAAAGCTGTCATCATCTCTCTCTTGTTCTTCTACTCAGCTCTGAATGATATGGTCATCAGTGGACCTGAAGAAAATACTACCCTTCCTCCACAGTTCCTGGGCTGTCCTCATCCTATGTCATCCAGCAGACCTGGTGGCCAGGGGAGGTGAAGGGTGACACGAGCATCATTCCCATCACCCGAAACTCTGGTCCTGATCTGTCCAGGGGTGCAGAACAGAGAAGGTGCCCCCTGGGGTGAGGGAGTGCATAAGGAGAGATGAGCCCAGATCCCTCTCTCAAGCTCTGCTTCTCAGCTCACGTGGAGTTTATCAATGCAAACGTGCACCACTGTCTTTGCAAAATGTTGTAACGTGTTTCTGAGAAAGAGGTGTCCCCCCAACACTGTCAACAGTGTTAAAATAGCAGCAAAGCAATATGCTTATCAGGTATCAAGTATCAAAGCCAGGGTAAATCGGCAATGCAGTGTTGATGGTAATTCATCAAATTAGTGAAATCACTATGTAAGGATTGATTAATTTGGCTACTAATTTGAAGTCTAAGGGGGTGACTCTCCTTCTGGTGCAGGTGGTCTTCTGGGATTTCCAGTAAGTCAATCAAATCTATAATTGCAAGCTGGCTAAGTCATATGGAAAATAAATTATCATCTGACACTTCAGCTGCAACAGCAGAGCCAGCTGCACACATGTGGCACGAGAAGGCTGGGAAGGGCTCTCCAGTACCTTCTGGTTTGTCACACCGTGTTTATTCACTAGCAGGATGAAAAGTCATCAGGGCTCAGGAGCAAAGGGTTGCTGAGCTGTGGAGCAGATCTGAAGCTGTGGTCTGTCCCTCATGAGTGGTTGCGGATGGCTTGTCGGCATGTTCCCAGGGATTGTGAATGTGTTTGGTTTAATGAGAGGGAACTAAAAGGCCTGCTGCATTTTTAGGTGGTTTGCATGGCACACAGTGCTGGATGCAGCTCTTTTAATGATGCTGAAGGAACTGTGTTCAACAGTTTGATCATGTTGCTTTCAGGATGTGATGAGAAGTTATAGAGGGTGTTGTAACTCAGTCCATCTCTAAAAGAAACCAGGGTATGAAACGATTTTCTGGGAGCTGGTAGTGTTGAACTCATCCTCCTCTGGTTCTGTGAAGCCAGTTCTGTGAAACCAGCCCTTTTCAGGTTCCTCACCTCAGGTGCTGGCCAGGGCTGGGTTTCCGATGCGCCCGGCACACACCACCCATCTCCGGGGAGCTGATCTCATCCGAGTGGCCGCTGCCGGGAGAACTCCAGCTGAAAAGCTGAGAATTGCTTCCTCTAATGGCTTTTTATCCAGCAAAATGTTTTCTTGCCTTATTTATGACTTGTTCCGTAACACTGGAGCCTGGCATGAAAAGGCTGAAGGCTTCCTTTTATTTTTGTTTGCAAACTCCCTCTCACTGCCGTGGATTTGCAAGTTCTTTAGCGGGATGAAAGTTGTGGCTGAGGCTGGCCTTCCCCTGAGTTGTTTCATTATGCTGTTGACATGAACACTAAATCCTGCTTTCCTTTGCTGCGTGCTGAAGGTCACTGCTGCAGTATGATCGTAATGAGCCTCATAAGCCAGTGTCTCATCTCGGCAGAGCTCTCCATGGATTGCCCGAAAAAACCCCAACCATTTATTCTTTAACCTTATCAGTCTACAGATGCCAAAGGCATCGTGTGAGCCTGAGTCTTTTAGCTCATCGATGCTGGATGATGCTTTGATCTTGTGGGACTTGGGGGATAATGGAAGGAATAAGGCAGTGGAATAAAAGTAGGCAGCGTTTTAGGTAATAAATGCAAGACTCAGCATCAGTGTGAGCACAGTGGAGCAATGCTCCTTGTGCTGTGTATCCCGTATATCCTGGCAGGAAGAGGTGGTCGTGCAAGCCCACTCTGGCTTTTGCTGACACACAGTGTGTGAGAGGTGTAGGGAGGAGTCCTCCAGCAGGACACAGCTCTCAAAACATAGGGAGAAGTTGGAAATGAGCCATTTAAATAAATTCACCTGCAGTTTCTCCACCCTCTCTCTGATCATAGTTTTCAAATTAACACCTGCACGTTTAGAACCCATTAATATCATAATTTCATGCTCCACTGACTACCCTGGCTGTTGCAAGCATGGAGGGATAGCCTGGAAATACCCAGACAATATTCTTGTGAGTGGGTTTGTTGTTACATAGATCAGCGTCAGGAAGTTATGTTGTTGTTTAGATTGTGTGAGTTTGGTTTAATTAAAACTACAAAGAGGGGGAAGAAAAATCACATGAATTTTGGAATAAAGCAGCTGAGAAAAAATGTTTATCAGAGCCTTTAATATCATCTACACAAGATATATAGATCAGAATCTACCCATCTATCTTTGGGTGTGAGTATTTAACTTGAGGAAGTGCAAACACCTTGTTAGCTGTGGCATACCCGATGGCACACGTGCACTGTCACCTGCACTGTGGGCTGAGGTCCCTAAGGGACATCCAGGTGCCTCTCTGGACAGAGGCAGGAGTGTTGACTTTCCATGCATTCTGTTGCTTAGAATAGAGTGCATTTGTGGCTGCACCATGCCCTGAGTGTGCAAATAAAGAACTTCCAAAGGCTCAGAGACTCAGTAGGGTCAGCAGCTCTGGGCATTCACCTTTCTTACACAGCTTGTCTTCCCAGCCCCATGGTGCTCTGTGTCCTCCCCTTGCTTGCAAAATGAGGCTGAGCTGACAAAATGCAGACACCATCCCTCTCGTGCTTGCTCGTCTCGTGGTTGTCACAGTCTCTGCCTGTAAGTTCACTACTGCAGTGCTTCTGTTAAACATCATTACTTCTGAGTCAGTCTCGGGTCAGCAGGAGGGAGTTCATCTCTTCCATCTTTCAGATGACTGAAAATTACTTGGAATTTGAAGTCTATGTGAGTGAATCTTCCATTGCAGAAAAGATGGAAGAAATGTGGTTGTCTAAAGGCTAATTCCTTTCTCCCTCCCTCTTGTCTTCCAGCAATAAGCCTAGAAGATTGTCCTGCTGACCAGGGATGTGTTAGGGGAGGAGGGAAGTATCCTGCCCTCTGGTCCAGGGCAGAAGCTCCTGGAAGCTGCTCCTCTGCCTGGTGGGCTGCAGGGCTGCTCTGGTGCTCTGCTCTTGGTCAGGCTGGCTGTGACGTGCTGTGCTTGCAAAGCCCTGTTCTGTGAGAGCCCAGGAGAGTAGATTCGCTCCCCCTTAGCTACCTGCAGGAGGGTGAATTGCACAAGCTGTCACTAGAGTGTGGGAATTTTCCTTTGGATTTGTGAGCCGAAACGAGGTTCCGGGGACCTTTATGGGGCTGTATTTAGGGCCATATTTGCTGCTCAGCATAGTGAAAAGGGGACTGCTGTCAGAGACAAGGGAAGGCACTCCTCTGTGATGCAGACAGTGTGTGACAGCTGATTCAGCCCGAATCGGGCAGCCGAGCGTGCGGAGCGCAGTGGGTTTGTATATCCTGCTCCGATCGCTGTTACAAGTATTCCTGGGCAAGAGCCTCTTGCTGACGGTGCAAACACCCCACGGGGAGGGAGGGAGGCAGCTGCAGAGCTGGTGCTGTGCGAAAGCCAATTATCAGGATGTGTTTTTCAGCAGGAGGGACTTTCCAAAGCACGTGAGAATGGAAATTTGCAAACTCAAAAAGCTGCCTTATGCCTGGATTTTGCTTTATTTTAAGACTGCATCTGCCTTGCTAGAGATCTGAGTTTCCTGCGGTCTGCTCCTCTTTTCCAAGGCTCTCCTGTGCCTTTGCCATCCTCGCTGTGCTAAGAGATGTGTTAAAAACTTCAGAGGGCAGGACTTCTCCTCCTCCCTGGGCAATCCATCAGTGTCCTGCCCACGGGCATCATTCTGTGACCCTTCATGGAGAGGTGCTGCTCCTCCCCTGGGCATCATGGCAGCTGGCTGAGAGGGGCTGGCTCTGCCTGAAGCTCGCTTCTGTTAGTGGCCCTGGTCAGTGAGCAGAGCACTAAGTCGTGGTCTGAGCATGAAATGACAAGGATACGGGATTATTCCCCCCTGTTCGCTGGGGCCCTCAGAAGTGGCAGTACGTTTTTTGCACTTAGAGCTAAGGTTGGCTCCACTGTGAATATATTACTGCCAAATTCATGTTCTTTGGAACTAGCTTGGACAGCTCTTTTATGATCTTGTTAATTTGTCCCATGATTTTGTACTGCATGTTGTGATCCGTTTAGCATTTGAGTGTTCCCCCTTTATTTTCTTTGCGTTTACTATTTTTTAATTTCTAATTGTCATCTGGACAAATTAAATTTTATATTGTGTTAATCATTGCTGGTGCACTGGGTCTGGAACAATGCCTTATGGTACCTGTGATGCCTTCTGGATAGGAAGGTGGCCCCCAGCAGCTCCCTCCTGCCATTACCACAAGCTCTTTTGGTCCTGAATGCTGTACAGCCAGGCTTTGAATTGCTACCAAGAGAGAAAGGTTAAGGCAGGCAGAGGTGTAAAATCAGTTGAGGTTTGGTGCTGAGTTTTTGCAGGCACCTAGTGGGAATAAAAGGACTGTTCCTATCATTTGGTCTTTGGAAGAAGAATGAGCTGACACAAACCAGCAGGCAGTTTTCTGGCTGCTTAATAACACATTCTATATTGATTAACTATAGTTTTAAGCCCGTTTGGACAATTCAGCCACTTGACTGAGGGGCTGCAACACAGAGGAAGAAATGTTAATAAGTGTAGTTCCCCATTTGATCATGAGTTTAAATTTTAAAATCCTTCATGTATGAATCAAGTTATTGTATTCCCAGGGCGATGCCAGTTTGATTTATGACCTTTTGATGTCCCAAATACAATTAGCACTCCATCAGTATGCAGATACTGTCACGGGGTCTGATGACTTGAATGACTTCCAGTTACCCCCGTATCGGGAAGAGGTGTCACAGCTAATGAAATTCTCTCCAAAAAGTATTGATTCATTAGACAACACAATCCTTTGACTGTCCTTTGCCCAGTGAACTGTCAGGAAAAATGCATCTCGGGATGTCAGAACGTTCCTCCTGTTTCTCATCACAGTTCTTTCTCCTCTCTGATGCTCTTGGGATCATGCCCATTGTGCACTGCTTGTCCTAACACACCGGGGGCTTCTGTGCACCCAGAAAGTGTGACCCAACCCTCTGCTTATGATTGCATCTATTGTGCCAGGCAGATTTGCACTGCACAATCTCCTGAGCTGTGGTACTCACACAGCCAAAATCCAGGCTGAAAGACAGCAAATGCATCCTGGAGGATGTGGGAAAAAGGAGGTGGCTTTGGTGATTTGCAGAAAAACTGGTAATTCCTGCGTTTGACTTGGCACCAGGAATATTCTTAACAGATTAATGACAGCCAGAGCCCCATGCAAATATTTGAAAAAACTCTTAGTGACAGCATCCTAACATTATGTAAATAAACCTCTTTCCTGTGTCCCTGCAGTATGCTAAGCCACTATTAATGCTCTTTATTAATGTGCAAGGAAGATGAAGAACACGGAGCCACAGGGCTCAGCCAGAACTTAGCAGAACTTTGGGTTTCTGGTTTCCTTTCTTCACAGATCCATTTTGGGCTGTTTTCCTTTCATTTAATTACCGTGATGATAGCTGCAATGTTTCCAGATGCTTTTTTAATTTATTTCCTCTCCCAAGCGACCTCTGGAATGGCAGGAAACGTTAAAATAGCGGCAGAGAACCAGGGTGCTGCACAGCTGAAGCCAGGCTTAGTGACAGCTTGTGGCTGCTCGTGTAGCACGGAAGTCTTTACTCACCCAGTATCCGGAGCAAATGAAATTTGATGAACCTTCTGCCTTTTCTGAGGGGGAGCTGGGCGGTTGTTTTTTTGCCCTCTTCACACTGCCGGCTCTGTGCACCAATTAATCCATGCTAAAAGGACTCACAATGAGCTTGTTATTCTGTGGGCTTGTGAAGTGGCGGCTCGCCAGATTTGAGCTCGTTTCAAATGTTTAATAGATAGAAAGTTGATCACTTGGCAGCTGAGACTCTTCCGAGGCTGTAAAATATTCTGGGATCCAGCAGCTTGGGAAAAGCCAGGTATTTATGAGATAGAATAACTTTTAGGCTAACTAAAAACAAACATGTGGTACCTGCCTGAGCTTCATATTATTTGAACTCCAGCGTGGCTGCCCCTCCGTTCAGGCAGCGCTGTCCTGTTTCATCTCCCCATCAATACAGACAGTGATAAGCAAATAGAAAGATAATCACTAGCAGATTAGTTGTTGCTTTGGAAGATTCTGCTTCAAAGTTATGCAAATTTTGCTCTCTTCATTGAATCCAGCACACACATAGAACTAAATTTTCGTGTTTTATTTGCCTTGGTTGTAATAAATAAACCCAAGCTGCAAAATGTATCTGGAGCCTATAAATACGGATTTGTTTGAGGCAAGATGCTTCCCAGGCAAACTTAAGGGCATCCTTGCCAGCGATTTATGAGGACAGGCTGTGTGTGATTCCAGGAGAATATTTTGCCATCAACATCTGCTGACACCTTAAAGGACAGCAGGAAAGCTTGGTGAAGGGCAGCAGTAACCTAGGGCAGGGGGAGATTTGTTTGTTTGTTTGTTTTGAAACTTTGGGGCATCTCTTTTTTAATCAAATTAGTACCAAGATAAAAGCATCCAAAGTGTCACTGTTTGGGGGCAGGGGTTAGAGATGGTTGTGTACCCACAGGTTGTAGAGACAGTATCAAAGCAGTCTTACTGCAAGTGCTTTCTGTATAAAGCTTAGGGAGGGGCTCTCCAGGGGAGGAGTGTGGGCAATAAACTGCCTGCAGGTCTGCGGACTGCAGAGTCCCTTGATGATGGCAGACGCTGTGTAAAATAGTCTGTTCCAGTATCCCGAATGTTGTGCCAGAAAATCAGCAGGACAGCAGCAAAAGTAATGAAATTCTGTAGCTGAAAGCAGCAGAGGGAGAGTAGTTTGTACTGTGTGTCATTTTTTTCTCCAGATTACTATTTTTTGAGTCTTCTGACCTTTATTGTGCTTTGGTGGACCTAGGCAGTTTGAGGATGGACTAAGTCAGACTTTTGCAAAACTTGGCAGGCAGAGCTGCTTCTGGTTCATCTGTCATTTGCAGAGCCCACAGAGAGCCCAGAAAATGGGTGACATTCTTGAAAATTCAATGTTTAGATTGCTACCTCTTCCTAAACCCTTTCACAAGCCCTTGGAGGATGTGAGCCCTGCTCCTTTATCTTCAACTTGCCTCTCTGTCTTGGAGAACCCTTAGATGATGGTGACAGAAAGCCACAAAAGAAGTAAAAAAGGGAATTAGTTTGACAGGAGGGCTTACAGCTTCTCCCTTTGAGATCTGTTGCACAGGGAACAGAAGGCTGGGGAGTTTGAGGTGCCCTCACTAAAACATGTTTGACCCCCCGGTGCTGTCAGGGGAGCTGAATTCACTTGCAGTTGTTCCTGGCTAAATGAGGGATAAAGCTCAGCTTTTTATGAGCTGGTGTCTCACAGCCAGACCAAGCCCCAGGCTGAGCGCTGGACCCCGGGGGTGCTGTGCTGTCCCACACCGCAGTGGAACCCTCTTCAGCGGCCCCATACCCACCCAGCAGCACGTGGAGAGGTGCCCAGCTCCAGCCATCATCCTGCTGCGGCACGGGAAGTGGCAAGGCCTGACCTCCAGGGCCTCTCCTCTGGCAGCACGTGGGCACGTTGGTGCACAAGCGCTCGTCTCACACCTGGATCTCAAATTAGCGCTGCAGAACTGACCAGGGGACGGACCCGTGTGGGGTTTTTTCGTCAGCCTGGGCTTGCGGTAGGTTTTGCATTACCTGTTGGGAAAGCCTGAGTGTGCCGCTCGGATCCCTCTCCTGCCTCGACGGCCTATTTTGGGATGGCCTATTTTTGGATTGCAGCACAGGTGACGTGCCTGGGAAGAGCGGCGTTGCGTCGCTAACGATTGCTGCGGCGCTGCTGGGAAGATGACACCTTGCTGTTCCTCTGAAGTGAAGGGTTTAAATGAGTCACTGCCTCTGTGATTTATTGGGAAGTTTGGGTTGTCATGCTGGTTCTCGGCAGCTGACAGAGAAAAGGAAGGAAAAAAAACACCCCACAACAAAACCCTGCTAGGAAAGAGAACTGCATGGCATGTTATATCCGTCACAGCCTTTAGTATAGGATGGGACGATCATTAAACTCGTCTAGATAAAAATATAGTGAAGTTACAGCTGTGGATATGTTGACTTTCAAAAATGCTAATGTTAGGTAACTATTCTTGCATGGGTATCCTGCCTATCAAGTGAGATCCAGCATTAAAGCATTTGATTGGTACCTTCAGTGCTCAGCTCAGTTAAGTCTCCAGGTTGAGGGTTGTTCCTTAAAAACACTTACAAATGGAGAGTTATGTCGTGTTATAAATGATCCGAGGCCTGTTATTTAGCTGTGATTGGTATGTTTGTGTGCAGAACAGAATGTGCTTTGTTTATTGAGGCTTTTATTTCCCTAAGAACTCACTGCAACTGGATTAATGTTCCAGGCCCCAAACCCTGCCCTGCTGAAGACTGGCCTGTGTTTGTTCCAATATTCTGTTTACTGGCCATATCTTGGTGGTTTGTTGAAAGCAGAAATTAAGGTGTTTCCAATTGCATTGCCCTAAGTTGTCTCAGGCTAAACGAGGCTTGCAAGTGACGTGCTGGAATTAAATCCCAATTATGTTAATAAGGAAAAAGCAACTGCAAAGTTGCACGTGGGTCTGTGCTGGGGCACCGGGGACGTTGTGTGTTAGCAGTGGGCACAGGGCTGAGGTCTTGAGAGCCCCTGAACTTGCAGAGCTGCTCCCGTTAGTGCTTGCAGGAAAGTTCGTCCCTTTGCTTTCTACTGAGATAAGACAAGAAACTTGAAATAGAATGGAAAAGCAGCAGCTGTCCTGTTACTGCCTTAATGGGGTAGTGAAGAGCGTATCCCCATGGTGTAGGGACAGCAACATACTGCATCAGAAGAAATCTTACAAGCAGGGGGGATATTTGGAAACCTGTGCTTGGTGCGAGTTCTGCACAGCCACCCTCTTGCCATGATGGGTGGTGGCTGCTGAGCACAAGCTCACTCCCTCCCTGGAATCCAGAGTTACTCTTCTCAAATGACTCCATCAATGTGGCTCGAGCTGTTTTGGCTACAAGACCAAAGCCTGGAGAGTGTATGTTTCCCAGAGTAATTCAGAGAACCCATAATGTATAGTGTTCATAACTGGTCTCTAGTTGTGAATTTTTAATTATGCCAGATCATTTTCAGTAAATGGGACTTAAGGCTCAATTAGGGCTGTCAGATCTAATTTTTCACTCACCTGCTATTGAACTCGTCCTGTGTTGTTTGCAATAATTGCCACATCCACAGAAAAGATGAGGCTTGCAAAAAAGGAATGTGTGTGGCATTTTCCTTTCTCACACTCTCCTTCGACAGAGTGATAGGAGCGCTGGATGCAGGGGAAAGTAACGTGCTTGGAGAAACGTTTAGACTGTTGAGCAGAGAAGTGATTCTGCCTGAAGAGTCAAGAATACAAGGTCTGGTCTTTGTGTACAGCAAGGCGGCTCAGCATGCCAAGTCCAAGAACTTTCATCTTAAGAAAAAATCAGGTCATTTCCTCTTGTATAAGCACAGTTCTGTGGGGCACTGGTCTGTTGTGTGGTTTTGGCATGGGACACCAAGGCTGTGTCTGGGATGTGATGGTCTGGTTGGAAGTCTGCTTGACTGGCAAGGAGCCTTCACTGGCACCGAGGGGAGCAGTGGTCCTTCCCCTGGGCCTCCTCAGGGCTCGTCCCACCCTGGGGCTGCCCGGGACCCGTCCAAGCCCCACTGCTGTGGTAACTTCACTGCAAGTGTGCTTGCCCTGTGCCTTTCCATCTCTTCAGCTTGCTCTAGCTGTTGTCTCTCTAAAGCAGAGTCAAGGAAGATGCCCAGAAAGCAAAAAATGCTGCCTTTGCTCTGTAAACTAATGCAGAATTTGGTTTTCAAAACAAACAGACATCTCTGTATGCACTGACCTGGAAGAGGCTGGAGGTTTCTGTTTACCAGGCTGGAGCTGTGCAGGGGCAGCTTTCCTTCTGCCTTTGGCTCCCGGGGCACTGTAAAGCCACGGATGTACAGAGCATCTTCCAAAATGAATCCTGAGCCTACAGAATCGTTTATCCCTCAGGAGCTGCCTGGTGTGGGTACCTGTGGGGAGACCCCCTTTGCCCTCTGCAGGGTGGATGGGAGTTGTATCCAGACTCCCTGACTGGGTGCAGGGGTGCACAGAGAGGTTTGTTTGGCACAGAGAACACGCAATAGCAAACTGTCTTGGGTCAGCCAGCTCTGCACTGGGGTGCTTGGCTGTTTGCAGCCAAACTGCTCCCAGGCTCTTTGCCACACTCCTTTGGCTTCTCTCTAATGGTTAATGTGAGGCTCTCAGCCACATCTGCCAAGTGTTTGAAGCAAAGTCCCTAACAGATGTTGAATAGTGCAGTGATGTCCACTGAGTTCCTCAGCCAAAGGCAGCAGGGAGCCCAGCTGGCTGTGCTGAGAACCTGCTCTGACGAACAGAAGGGTTCAGAAGGATGAGTATGGGCTGGGTGTTCTTGGGGTCTGGCTGCCCTCACTGGTCCAGAAAGGTTTGGGGAGGTTGTATTTATTTTTTTAATTAAATCCCAGAACAGAACAAAACCCAAGGAATGGCGGGGAAGGGGATAAAATGGGCTGAAACCAGTCTGAGTATGCAATGAGCCTGTCCTTGTCTGGTCCCTAAGGGTACATGGAAGAAAAGGGGTGGTGGGGTTTAGATGGTGGAGCCGTTCCCTGCCCATTCACTGTCTGGCACCATCGCTGAGCAATCTGCTCAGAGACCACACTGAAATGAGAGCTGGGTTATAAACAACACCATCCACATGGATCACTCTCCCCTCTGCTTTCCGACGATGGCAGCACTGGCTAATGGACCGAGCGGCGTCGGGCTGGGGAGTGTATTTACCCAGCCACTTACCTGAGCTCCAGCAATGGAATTTAATACCACTTAGCCCTGTGGAAACTTAATAGCCTGCAATCTCTCCTCATCCTCTTAGCACAGACTTCACCTGTGTCAGTTTTACTAACTAGGCGAAGAAAAACTGCTTCTCCCAGCCAAATGCTGGCATCTACGGTCTGGTCCTGGCTCCAGCAGCCACTTTGCTGACAGGCAGCTGTGCTCCTGCACTCCTGTTACCCTGCAGCCTCTTTCCTCACCCATACTCATGGCCCATGTATTTTTGTTGCTGAGCCCTTCTCTGTATTTGATGCCTTTTCCTGCTGACGGGGAACAGCCAGTTCTCTCTGCACACTTGGATCTTCTCCCTTGTTTGATCCAAGAAAACCATTAAACAACAATAAAAGTACATCAGCAGTGGCACTCGGCAGAACTGGCTTTTCCTACTCTTCTGGCATTTTGCATCTTTGTCCCATTTTTATGCCTGAGATGACATATCAGCTGCTCTTGGCAGGAGGTCTGTAAAACGTCACTGGCCCTCTCGGGACGTGGTGAATGCTACTGTTCAGCAAAGCCATTGAGCAGTACCTCTGTGTTCTGCCCCTGCTGCATCTGCCAGCTTTCCATGCTAAAAATCACCGTGCATCTCCGTCTTGTCTCAAGCACAGATGAAAGGAGGCGCTCGTGCCATCGGGCTGGCCATGGCTCCCAGCAATGCCTGCTCTCCATCACCAGCTGGGTGTTTTCCCCTAAGTCCCTTATCAATGCTTATTTCTCTTCCACCCAAATTTGACAGCAGAATCTCCAGATAAGGGAACCAATTAAAAAATTATGAGGAGTGTGGTGAGGGAGGAGGGAGATGGACAGTGTGTTCGTGAGAGGCCGATTTCTTTAGAAAATGAGGCTAAAAATAAGTTTAATAATGTTTTACCAAGCTCTTGCTTCAAAGCAATCTGCTGAGTGTGTCTCACTCCTTCCTGCTCTGGGGTCTAGCTGCTGTCATGTTCTTGGCTGTAGTTTTCCCTGCACTTTTGGGAAGGCTGCGAGATCTTTGCTAATCACAGAGGGCAGACAAGACCTCCATTTTAAAGGTCTCATAGTAAGTAAAAAAGAGAAGGAAGAGTCATGCAGTAAATGGCACAGAGCTCCAGTGAATCTGCCATGGAGAGATGAAAGCTTGCGCTCTGACTGCCAATATTTGAAGTGGCACCTCCAGTGTCTCTGGCAGAGTGTTAACCCACCACTGCTGGTGGCAAGAGCCAGTTCTCTTGATAACAACCAGCTCCCCCTCACCCTGTCTGACATGGGGGTGCCACAGCCCCTCAGATAACCACACGTATCCAGGGACCAACTGTGAGAGTGCAGTCGTGGTGAAAAGGACACGGCTTTGATTTCCCTTTATAAAATTATCCGCGCGGTGCCACCTGAGTCTCCTGTTTGACGGAGATAAGGATCCGGAGAAGCGCGGAGTTGATTGCATTTTCCTGATTCGAACCACCTGGATGTCTGTGTCCTTTGCAAAGCAGAGCACAGCCCACAGTGCGCCTACATCCAGACCTGCAGGCACGTGGCGTCCTTTGTCACCCGTAGCCACAGTGGTGGTAGATGCTTTTTCACGGGGCATTTTGGGAGAGCTGCACTTAGTGCTGTCAGCCTGACAGCCAGGCAGCATGCAGAAGAGCACTCTGGTATTAATTAACTCGTCCTGCCAAGAGCAGATATTGATTTGCTTTTACAGGACTTTGATGAGTCTTGATTATGATTCTATGGAGGTAGGAAGGTCTCCTGCCCTCAGAAGACTAGAGCAGCCATAATTATAAAATAATTGTGCTTGTTTTCTTCTAAAGTAGTATTTTATTATTTGACGAATCTCTTGTTTGTACTGGGTAGACAGTACGACTTCACAGACGACTTGTTTACTGTCACGCCTTGATTTATAATTCTCCCTTAAAATTTTAGAGGATGTTCTTTTTTCCCAGATAGGCATTCAAATTACTTTAAAAGTAGGTCACATCATATTCGTGCAGATGTTCCCCTTCCCCTCTCGCTCCAGCTCTCCGCTGGTGTTTGGGCTGACGATAAGTTTGTGCTGATGACCCAAGGCAGCACTTGGGAAAGGTGAACCAATCTCATAAATCTTTCACCGTGATCCTGCTGTGTGTTAAAGGCTTACTTGTAGTTCGGAATATTAATTAAAGACAGTTAAACGGCATTTTTTTTAGCTGTGTCCTTAGTGTCTCCTACCGAGCGGAGATGCTTACTCTGTGTTTGCCTTGTGTGCAGGTGATGGCTGGGGGTTTGGGGAGCGTTGCTGGTCTTGTGGGTGCAGGTCGCCCTTGCTGCCTGTGCCAGCCCTGATGTCCCTGCTGGGACTGTCCCTGAGCTCACAGGAGAGCGGTGGTGGGGCGTCTCCTCCTGCCCTGCTCCACCAGGGCTGCTGCGACCTGCCATGAAGCTGGGGAGAGTATTTATATTGGTTTGTGTGGAGAAGGGAACCAAAAACAGGATAGAAGTGCAGTAGGCTAAGGAGGGAGCTGGTCTGGCAGCTGCTGCAAGTGCAAGGAGGGTCAGACATAGCAGAGAACAGATTTACACCATTGTTTCCTTGGCAGTGAATAGGAGTTTTCCCTTAGGAGGTTTTTATGGAGAGGTGCAAAGAGCTGTTAAGTCATTAGTGCAATTTCCCATTGTGGCAGCATTATTTCTTGTTATCTCCACTTTATAGCTTCTCTTTCTCACCAGCGACTACTGACCCAATAAATATTTGTCCTGACTGTATTATCTGCATCCCAAAGGCTTACCTTGTCCTCTGGCATGCAACTTCTAGGCCCTACAGCCCCTTTTTTACCAGGGAGAGTCTGGGCTTAATCACCCACCAGTGCTGTGGACTAATGCCTGCTTGGGAAACAAATCCTGACCTTGGGTAAGGACTGGGCAAGTTCTACCCCACAAAAGCACTTTTATTCCTTCAGCTTTTAAACCCTCAACTTCGAAGGCATGTCCTTGACGCAGCAACTTCTAAAGCAATCTCCTTATTTCACAGCAGCAGCTCTTTGCCTTCTTTTTTTCTATTCCATTAACTCAGTGTTTTGCAGCCAACACTCCTGTTAATTAGGTGCTAATTTATTATTCCAACCAGCTGTTATTACTGTATAACCCACCCCACACACAGACACCCCCCAGCCCCAGGCTGTCTCAGGTCTGGATTCTGGGTGTGCTTCCAACCATGGCATCACTATTGACCAGGTGACCAGCATCCCCAAATTAGCATCCAGGGGAGGCACCGTGGCTGCCCCGGCCATGAAGGGGGGAAGAGGTTCTCCCTGACCCCATGGACACTTTGGAGGATGTTTCCCAGGGTTTCCTTCCCCAGATCAGCATCACACCTGTGCGTGGACCCCCACTCCGGTGTGGCCTTTTTTGGGCAGACTATCCCCATGAGCACTGACAGGACTTTCTCCTCGCAGGGTTTTATGTCTCATGGTCAGTTGATTTTAAAGAGGTGTGAGCACTAATTGAAGCACATGCCATCCCTCTCCCATCTGGACTCCCTTATATCCACTAAAGCCCTACAGCACCTCTTTTAGGGAAGGATGAGTGATACTGGGAGCACTGGACAGCAGTTTTCTCACTCTATTTTTCTAATAATCTTTTCTTTTAAAAAAACTTTTTTGGTAGAAACCCCTATTAGTCATCATCATCATCATCATCATGGCTAGACTTTGCGAACGAAGATTTGAGTAAAAATTCCTGAAAAGCCATTTTCCAGCTGGCTCTTGTTACTGCATCTCATACCTATCAAAAGCAACGTTCTCATAGCTCCCTGCCCTTGCTTCAGTTCATTCATTAGTAATATTAATTAGTTGTATTAATTGCAAGCTGATACTTCTCATGTAAAGGAGGCTGAGCGCAAGGAGGTGGTTCAGAACCCTCTAAGGATGAGTAAAGGTGTCTGAATTTTGGAGCTGCCCTGGAGAGTTGTGGTAGTGGCTGCCTTCATTACTGCGAGCACAAGCATCCTGCAGTTTGGGAGTTAAAATGCGGACTTGAATGATGTTATGTTGGGTGTGCAGGATCGTGGCTGGGATGCTGGTGTCTCCCACCTCAGTGGATGTTGTTCTTGCCAGTGTGTTGAGGACATTTCTGTTGCTCAGCATCCTGGTGTGTCCTTCCTGGCTGCAATGCTCTGGGGAATTTGTCCGTGTTGGTGCAAAGCAGCGACAGTGCTGTGGTGAGCCCAGGTGGGCTGAGGGCTCTGCAGGCTCAGCTCTGCAACTGGTGTTGCAGAAGGTGCTGAATCGCCCTGACTCCACATCCCTGCCCCAGGGGATGTTTGTCATGGCTTCTTCTAAGTCATATCAGATTAAAAGTCTGAATCAACCCCAGTTCCCTGCTCTAATGCCAAGAGCAAATCTTCAAGATGCTGCCCATGTTGAAGGTCCCTAGTTTAGTTCCGGGTTTGTTGCCAAAACAGCAGGCTCTCCACAACAGGACTGTGTCAAATCCACGTAGCCTGGTGGCATCAGTCGTGTCACTCGAGGATATTTGCACAGTGTCATCGAGCCCTGCAAAGACTCAGCCTTAGCAACGTGGTTGAGCTCATTTGTGCAACCAGATGTGCTGCGGCTTTAAGACAGGCTGGCGCTTGGTGTGAAGGTATAAGGGTGTATCACATAATTTAGGCTTTCCTTCAGATCTTTTGCATATTATGCCACAGTCACTTCAGAGGATCTTTTAGGTCAAGGAGAGCAAGGCCATCCATCAAGGAGGAGAACTCTGTGGAGATGAACGTGTGGGGAGGAAGGTCACAACTTGGTGGCAGAAAAAGCTGAAGCTGCAGATTAAAAAAGATGGGTCAATAAGAGAATTAGGGGGGCTGTGGTCAGTAATCCCATTCAGTTTTGTTTGAGCTGTGGTCAGTTGACTCCCCTGTGATCCTCCAACCCTGTTAGGAGCAGGTAAACATCCTTTGCAATTAATTTAGCACAGTTGCTGTGATGTAAGCGGAGTGGAGAGCCGTGGAAGCAGGGAGTTTGGGTGCAGGTCCCCACTGTGCTCCTGCAGGGAAGTGCCAGGATGAGCAATCCACACAACTAGTGCTGTCAGAGATACTGAAACTGCTCAGATTTAATCCCAAGGACACTTAGAGATCAGGTAGTGTCAGTGTAATTCAGTGGTCTTTAGTTTTAAGGTGTGCCAGGCATTGCCAACGCTTGCAAAATACTGAGCTGGTTTGTGATTTTCCTTTTCCCTCTCCCTCACTGTATATCTAGAAATGTCACTAAATATTATTACAATATTTTGAGCTGGATGAGCCATCAAAGCAGGACTGTATGGGTGGCACTGAAGAAGTGGTGGGGCAGTTCCAGTTGGAGCATGGGCTCTCCTGTCACTGCTTCTTTCCCTACCGTGGAAGGCTGCCCCATTCCCACCATCACCATATTTATTGCTTTCTGTGGCACAAATACCCCCGAGAGCTCAGTGGCCGAGTTGGCAGTGAGATGGCATTGCTCCCACCCACAGGCAGGAGAAACCCACGTGGCTCAGAACACAGTGCTGGGAACCCCTAAGGAGCAGTTACTCTTCAAACAGTTTTTTTGTCCATATAGATTAGTGGCCCTTTAGACCAGACAATTGCACAGGGTTGTAGATTTTGGGGGTACAGTTTTTTGGGTGTCTCTCTTCTGGAAGGGGCTGCTGAGGCAAGACTGCATTTGTGGAGCTCTGTGGATGCTGGACTGCCCATGCTGTGATCCTGTGCTGCCACTGGAGGGATGCTCAGACCCCAGAGCACACAGTAAGTGTTTAGCTGTCCCCTCGCGGTCTTGATCTACAGGCAGAGGCTCGGTAGGTAGTTAACACTTTTCCCCCTGCTGCATGCTCTCACAACTTGAGGTGGTTTGGTGATTTGACAGCATTTCTCCCTCACACTGCATATAAATAGGCGTTTGGCACGGTCCTGCAGGACTGCAGCGCTGCTGGAGCTGGTGGTGTTGGTGTGAAGCGTGCTGGTGGCATACTGAAACCTGAATTTCTGCAGATAAAACTGTCCTACAGACAACCCCTCTTGCTGTCACAGACCCCCATCCCATCACCCAAACCCCTCATGCCCTGGGCTGGACCGTGGGTGGGTACTCTGCCCCCCAACCCAGCTCCATCCACAAGGTGCCCTGATGACCTGGTGTGGACAGGGGAGTCCCTGTCAGCCCACAATTAATTAACTATGAATTCTGGAAGGCATCAGAATTAATTTCTTTCTTACTTACCTTTTTTCTTGCTGTTTTTGTTAATGAATTCATTCCATGTGCTCATGGAAATATCCTGGTGAGGCTTGAAGAGCTGAATTACGGAGGAAAAAAGCCTCTCATTTTGCACCAGTATTTAGCTGATGAAATGTAAAGATGCAATGGACTGATTAGTGATTCTGGTAATGTAATTAATGCCTCTGTTCTTTCATACGTGCAGAGCTGGAGGTCGAGCTGAGCACTCAGTGAGAATTTGCCCTGAATGCGCAGTTCAGTGTGCTCAAAGTTATTGCTCCCTCGTTATGATTCCTCCAGTAATTCCAAATTAAAGTTGATATACTTGTAAACGAAAAGCAGGGCATGCTTATGAATTGCAAGGGCTGGAGAATTCGGCTGTGAGATGTGAATGTTAATGTCACTGATCAGCCACGGACTGAGAGGGAAGGACTGGAGCAGAGCAAACACCTTGGTGGCTGTCCCTCCTGCCAGATGCAGAGCTGGTGGCAGGGCCTGTCTCGAGTCCTTGTCTGCACTTCCCTGGCTGCTACAGGCAACCAGCCTCACATGGTTCTGCTGTTACATCTTCTTAACACCGCAACCGTCATAAACCATTAACATAATTCCCAGTCTGAAGCCAAGCTCAGATGAGCTCATTTTTGCATGCAACATGATTTTGGCACGCCTTACATGAAACTTTTATCTTGTTTTTTTTTTCCTCCCCCATTTTTAATAAACATCACATTATCAAAATATTAGTGACGCCGGATTTGCCGCCGTTGGTTTACCATAGATAACAGCATGGAGTGTTCTTTCCGTTCTGATTCAATAGTGCATGACAAGGGAATCCAATTTGTTCAGATTTAGATGACATGCCTCCAATTATGTAATTCCATTAGGAGGTGCCTGCAGCCAAGTCTGTGCTCACAGTCTCAGCAGACATAACTCTAATGGGACGTGTTGCAATATTGCTGTGTGCTGAGCACAGCCCTGATAGAGAGCACGACCTGTCTCCCCGTCGTGTTTGTGGGAATGGAGAACATGAAAAACGGTCCAGCTGTACTTGGGGCTCTAATCTGGCAGTAAGTTATGTCACTACAAGAACAAAGCTTTGCAATGAAAGGTGAATTTGCAATGGCTGTATATTTTATGTATTCAAAATCAGTCAGTAAATGCAGCACTTTGAATATGATCTTATATTCAATTCCATAAATGGAAGATATATTGGTTGCAGTTTTTCCTCTTGAATAGCATCTCGGATTCCTATATACTTGGGAATGTTGGATATTTATGAGAATATAAAGCAGTGATGAAAACATAAGACTAAATCTTAGCACAGTTACAACTTGCTTTAAATTATTAATCTGTAAGAAGTATGATAAAAAATTCTGCTATGCAAATTCTGTGAGACTGGGGTTGGTGTACATACCCATTACCATAGAACTATCTAAATAGTGTTTTTGGAATAATTGTGTAATGTTGATGCAGAGTTACAGTTTCTGCAGGCAGGAAAAGGCAATTTTAGTGGCAGATCTGTCTCCCCGAGAAGTGGGATGTAACACCGCTCATAAATAAAGCTGTTTGGATGAATTTAGCATCACTTGCAAATCGGAAGATTTCCTCAATGCCTTTGGGCAACGTGGCTCAGGCGGCGTTTGGTTGGGCTCAGCTCTCTGAGAACTGGGAAGGGGTGGGATGGGGCATGTGGGATTAATTTTTTGTAGAGGATGCTTAGACCTGTGGAAACTGCAGGAATTTAAAGGCATTTAATAGCCATAAAGGGGTCGAAACTCTGATGACCATAAGATATTCCTTGCTCAGTCTTGCCCTGTGTTTGGCTTGGACATGTAGGCAGGTCCATTCCCTGAAGCTGGGATGTGAACTGTACACTCCACCTCTGTTGGCCAGTACTAACTAGGGCTTGGCCAAACAGATAGTATTTAAATATATAGCTGTTATTAAGAAGAAAAGCTCCCTAATCCTTGCTCTGGGAAAGTATGAGTGATAGCATCTCTACTTCCATAATCTTTTGCAGTTCTCACATGAATATATGAAAGAATTTAATAACGTTCTGGGTTCGAAAATGGTCATGCATATGTATACATCATCTTTAAAATCTCTCTTCTCTGACTTTCTTTCCCCTTATTTATGTTGAGAGAGGAAGCCAGCAAACGATTTCAATGTATGATGCATCCAATATCACCTTTCACATAAACAGAAAAAATATGCTTCTTCCGTTGATGTGATGAGACCAGGATGCATTTAAGTGTCTAGAGAAAGTGTCATTTTGTTTAAAATAATGTGAAGAGAAGCCCAGTCTCAGTATGTTGAAATGAGTTATGGAGGTGCTGCTGTTTTAATGACAGGATGGTAGAGATGTAGCTAAAGATGCTGCTGTTGCACCTGAGCCCTTGCCCAAATGGCTGCTGTTGTGAGCCCTTTCACACCCTCTGCTCTTGTCCATGTTCCTGCACAGATGCTTTGCCAGAAAACCCCACTCAGGTGGCATTTGACTGTGCATTAATCTGGCCCCTCGGTGGGTTGCTTAGCCTGCAGATATAATGGAGTATATCAGCCTCAGATCAAAACCCAGTGTAATTCCATGGGAATGAATTGTTCAGATAAATTTGGTAGAGCACAGTTTCTTAATCTACTAAATGGGAAAAGACACTGCTGCCTGCAATTTGGGAATAAATTAGATTATTTTAGATTAACCCCTCCAGGGATGGAGACCTAGGAAGAGGCTGTTGCTGCTCAGACAGTTGATTTTCAGGTTTATTTATTGCAGCAATCCAGCTGCCAGTGTGACTGAGAGCAAAGCCTGTGCCGCTGTGGTGCACTTCATCATGCTCTGGAGCACCTGTTTGCTGAGTTCAAATGTGAAAGCATCCATCTGCTGCAAAGCAGGCCATGTACCCTGGCATTGGGGATGCCAGACAGTGCTTTGGCTTCTCTCCCTGGGAATCAGATACCCAGGTGGGTTTTCCTGGGTATCCAGGGGCTCTCTGGAAAGTGTTTGTGAAGGCACCTGTGCTCCGAGGCAAGCTCAGTGCTTGGATCCCTTCAGCTCTACAAGTGCCCTGTTTGGTTCCCTTTAGGAAGAGGTTCTCCAGGTGGGCTCAGAGGTCTCACCACCCTCACCTCTGCGTGCCAACGTGTCCCTGGATTAAGTGACAGTGAGCAAACCTGCAAGAGCCCACGTGGCAAATGCTGTTGTGGCTGGCGGGGTGAGAGGAGCGTCACTGCCCGTCTGCAGAGCTGGTGTTGGCCCCTCCACCTGCGAGTCTGCGCTCCTGGGTACATTTCAAAACGAAGCAGGAAAAGCCTGGGGTCCAGAGGGGCTACACCTTGGCCCATGCATCATCTCCCTTTGTCTGGTCCTTGCAGGAGCACTTCCACATCCCAGGGGTGTCTGCACAGGGGTGAATGGTGAGAGCAGAGCTGGTGTTCCCAGTGCTGTGCCAGTGTGGGGGCATGACAGGAGGGGTGCCCGTCCTTGGAGACCTGACTGGAAGCCAACCTGGTGCTGACGGTGAGAGGAGTTATTGCTCAGTACTGCGAGCAGTGAGAGGAAGTGTTCAGTGTATTACTTTCTGGGACACCTTCCCAGAAAACGTTTCCTTTTGGTAATTACAGCACTGGTGCCATAAGCCCCAGCAGCGGTATCCCTTTAGTGGAGATGAATGAAGTGGAGTATCAGGAAAGCTCTCCAGAATTCAGTTTGGCCACAGCCTGTTAAATCAAGAGCCTGTTCAATGAGGGCATCAGCCTGGCAAGGGCACAGCCTGGCCACACACAACTGGGATTGACAGCTGAAAGCTCACCATATTTGCTACTTGAACTCCAGGGATGCTGCTGCATCTGCCCCCCAGGAACCACTGGACCCACACCCTCTCCCTAGTGCATTGTCAGAACTGGGTTATAAGCTCCTCCAAAGAAGAGCCACATTTGTCATAGTGCTGCAAATCCAGAAGATGAGTGTTCACATTGTGTTCAGCATGGGGTTTACAGAAGAAATGTGCAAGCCACAGGGTGAACCCAGCCTGGGCTGGGTCTCCTCTGGGCTGTGGCTACATCCAGTACTGGATAATGCTCAGACGCATCTGAAGGTCCATTTGTAGAGTTGTGATCAGCTGGAGGTAGTCCCAGGTCCTCCGTGTCCCCTTCCACATTGTGTGACATGTGTGATGATGTCCCTCTGTGTGGCTCCTGTTTCTTGAATTATATTTCATGTTTTATAAGAGGAGGGAAATAACCATATGAAAGTGCAACTCTTGTCTTAGGTACTGCGTTTTTTTTGGCAGGATGCTAGACCAGTAAGTATGAATGGAAAAGCTGCTGGCTTTTCTGCTCTGTTATTCCCCGGTGATGTGGGACTTGGCACTGATGGATCCCGAAGGGATACTCATTCCATCCTGTCCCTTCCCCTTGGGGACACCTCTGGGAGGACTGCTGAGTACACAAGATGGGAAGAGGAGAAAATCTTGGGAGTTTTAACTGATATGAGTGGAGTTCAATGAGGAAGAAGTTCCAGTGAGTGTAAACACACAGTGCATTTGCTTGTGGGAGGAAAACTTGGGTCGAATTTCCACTCCCAAAGCTGCCCTCCTGGCATCACAAGGTTGTGGTTGTTCAGATGGGTAAGGGAGATGCAGCAGAGACAGAACTTGGAGCTGCTGATTGGTGAACTGTAAATTTGAGCTGGAGAATGCGGCTGTACTGTAAAATTCAGGACACCATCTGTTTCATTGCTTGCTTGCAGTAACATTTGTACTTGATAATTAAAATGTCACACACATTTTAGCCAGCATAATCCATGGAAGAGTAGAACTGTGTCTTCCAAAAATCGTTCAAGAGATGCTCACAAATAGAA
Organism: Oxyruncus cristatus; assembly: GCA_013399855.1. Taxonomy (NCBI): domain Eukaryota; kingdom Metazoa; phylum Chordata; class Aves; order Passeriformes; family Cotingidae; genus Oxyruncus; species Oxyruncus cristatus. The sequence goes on along the minus strand of VXAY01007089.1, from coordinate 4,195,799 downwards.
ATGATGCTGTTTTGTACCATCTCCTGCTGCTCAGAGGAGTTTTGCATTTTGCTGGTTTTTCTGTTTTTCCTTTTTTTTCCCTCCATATTTTGAGGAGGAGGCTAGAGGAGTAGGAGCAATGGCAGATTCTTTTGGAAGGAGCTGTGAACCTTAGTGAATGACCGTGAATGTCATGTGATTTATTTTGCTTTAGGTTTATCATGCTGGGGCAAGGCTGGTGATGCCTCTCCTGGTTTTCTTCTGGCGGGGGTAGGTTAGCTTTGGCTTCAGCTGAAATCAGCTTGGTTTAAGGGTTTCTCAGCTAACCTAAGTAAGATGTTCCTCCAGTTGAGGGTTCAAGGTACTGCCTGTTTGGTTGGCTGTGGATGGTGAGGGCTGGGAGCTCAGGGCTCGAAGGACCCCAGCAAGAAGCCACTCACAAAGGTCAGATCTTGACCGAAGCTTGTGATGCCCTCATGGTGAGAGAGCCAGAGCAAAAGGCAAAGCAAGGAACATTGTTTGTGGGCAGTGGAATCAGGTGCTCTTTGCATAGTGGTGCCAGTTCTGCTGGCGCAGGGAGGAGCTGGGCTTCTCTCCTTGCCCAGCCCAGGTTGCTGCCTCTCCTCTTTGTGGTGGCCTCAGACCAGCTGCCACTTTGGCTGGAGTTTGCTTCATGGCACTGAAAAGATGCAAAAATTGAATTTGCTTTTGACAAGTAGGATTTTTATTGTCTTGATGTTACAGGTTAATTAATGGAGATGCTTCCACAATATAGGAGGCATCTGAAATCCAAAACCTTGTTATGTGTCCGGGCTGATTCCTGTGCTGAATGTGCTGCTGCTGAGCCCCAGGAAGGCATGTGATGAGGTTTTGCCAACTCAGTCTCCAGTTTCCTGACACGTCACACGCTTGGACTGTGTGGATGGTTCTCCTCTGAGTACAGTGTGATGCATCCCAGCATTGGTTCAGGGTTTTATAAGAGGCTAAAGTGGCATTTTCCGTTAACATGGCTTACTAAGGACATCGTCCTAATTCCGACTGAGTAAAATATGCTTTTGCTAAATGTTGGGGGTGGAACTAGCAGACATGGGAAACAAGATGTTCTGCACATCTTGTAATGTTTGCTTAGTCTTGCTGGCTTAGCTGATGCAAACCCCCTCCCAGCTGAGCTTTGACACAACAAATGCATCCACAGAGTTTTATTAGAAATGCACTCCATGCTAGAGTTAGAAAGTAGTAGAAGTAGAAAGTAGTCCATTGCTGTTAGAAATGCTGTTCCATGAAAATTTAAAATCCAGTTATGTCAATTGTGTGTGAATATGACTTTTAAAATCCTGGTCTGCTGGGAGGCAGTTGGAGCTCAGTGCTGTGGTGCATCGATCTGTGCCATCGGTAACTAGTCAAGATTAAAGATGAAGTCTGTGGAGGAACTGCAGTGAGAACCTCAGAAACACTTGCCAGCCAGCGAGGTGCTTTCAGGGCTGTCTCCCATCTTAAATCAAACATTCTGATGACACCTCACTCTCCATGCAGACCTTCTTGTACGTCAGAGCTCAGGACGTATCCTTGCAGGATCTGGTCCTGTGCTTCTGCCAGAAGACTATATACTAATGTGTGAGAGAGGGTTTAAAATATTCTAATTGTCTGCTATGAAATTACAGTTTTGTCCCCTGGAGTAGAAAAGTGAGTTAAATCATTAACGCCACAAGTCTCAGCAATGATTACGGAAATGTTTGCAAGTGACTTAATCAGTATAGTTTGTCTGAGTGGCCCATTTTAATATTATTGCACTGATTAAGTTTTCTTAGCTAATATGTGTTTCATTTCCAATTCAATTAAATGAGAATCCCCTTCCATTACATGATATTACTGGAGTGCCCTAGTGGGGCAGGAGCACACTTGGTATTTTCAATTGATACAGATTTCTTCATTATACAGTCTCATGGTGCTCAGTGGAATCAATGAGAGCTGAAATTAAAACTGTAGCAAGTTGCAGCTGTAAATACACTGTCCATTCCTCCATCCCTCTTTTAGCATCAAGCTGAGAATATATTAGTATCAGTTCATTAGTTACATTGCAAAGACGTTTTCAATAGATGCCTGCCTTTGACAAAATTTTAGAAAGACTGGGAAGGATTTTCCTTGGATTTCCATATGCCCAGTAATTATGATAAGCAAAAAAAGTTACATTAACGTGCCTCTTTTATATGCTATATATCGTCAGTTTAGTTTTTAAAAGCACTTCTGTGTAACCTATCGTGGGATGTATTAACCAGCATAGGGAAGATTATCTGCAAATGGCTTGTGAAGGAATTGCCATCAGCTTTACGTTCTTTTCGTGTGAGCCAAACCTCCTCCTTTTATGTATTATTGAAGAGAATTGATTGAGCTCTGATATAGTAACAAATGATTTTATAAATACCTCTCTGGAGTTAATTTCCCATTGTGGGATATGCAGAGCTCTTGGGGCTGATGCATGATCTTTTTCTTGAGAGCTCCAGTGTTGAGGCGGGGACGTTCAGTAGTAGGTACTTTCATATACAAAGGAATTGGGAGGGGTGTTACTACAGTTCCAGCAGCGATTAGGAAATTGCAACGATTGCTCAGGAAATAGGATAAATCACAACTTCTAAATACGCATTCATGCCTTCGTAAAAAAAGAAAGGTGTGCGTGTCAAGCAAAGGCAGGAGAAGCCCTCTGCACCCGCTTCCTTCTAGATCATATTAGCCACAAAACTTACAAGGCAAGCACACAGGGTTCAGTGAGCTCCTGCTTCTCGTGTACCCTGTGGGTGGCTGGTGGCTGGCAGGACAAGTGTTCCCAGTCCCAGGGGACATCGTGCAGGTTTGGCGTGGCAGCCCCTGTCTCATTTCTCTGCTTTCGTGCTGCTCTGTGCAGCCACGCATCAGCTCGTGCCCTCCGCTTGCACGCACAGGACACAGCAGAGCCTTTCTGAGGTATTGGTTTTATTCAATTATTAAAAGTATTTTCATCTGGTCGGAGATTATGGGGCTTTGCGTGTTTAAGATGTAGCTAAAATATATACGGAGAGAAGGATAAAGCTGTTTTCTGTAATGCTAAATATATGCTTTTCATAAACAAGAAGTTGGATTTATTTTTTTTTTTTTTTTTAGAATATAATAAATATTTTAGCGTAGTTATTCAGGCTCCATAAGCGCAATGAAAATGTTAGCCTTGGCATATCAATCGTGCTTTACAGATGACTGTAATTTCCTGAATGTCAAAACTCCAAATTTCTCTACTAAGCAAACTTTTCAGTGGCAAAATAGATTGCCTCCATAATATATCACTGTGTGCAAGAAAAAATGAAATCTTTATGTACTGTATTATGAATCAATGAGGCATTAAGATTCTTGGAAGGGTGAGTGGACTCTGGAAAATGAAAAACTGCCACTATTCCCTCTCTGTAAACCGCTGCTTATGGAGTGCAGGGTTTGCAAACCTCGATCCTTGCCGCCGCAAAAATATCAGTTACACGTTGAAACCAATTCCTGCAGCGGCATTTAGACGGGGTAAATACTGTTGTAAAGGTCTGATTTATAGCAGCATCCTGTGGTTATTCACCGGCTCTGTTGCAGTGGGCTCCTTTTTGCTTTGGGATATCTCCGTGCTTTTTAATGAATCTGTGAGCTCTGTGATCAGGGAGATGCGGTGCCACACCTGGAAGATGCTGTGTGATGCAGCTCTGGGAGATGTGAGCTCCAGGGGACAGAGACAGTTCCTCACGCTGGGCTAAGTAGGAAGTTGTTCCTGGTACTCTGTGGGCTTCAGAGCTCGGTATTTCAAAAGACATTGCTCACACTTTGACTTTTCCTAGCATGTATTAAGGGCAAAATTCAGCTCTGCCTCCTGTGTTTTTAAGGGATAATCAGCCTAGACAAGAAATGCACTTTCCAAAGCCAAGGCCTTGTGTGCTGCCGAGGGCAGCGTCACAAATCCAGCATCACCCGTACTGCAGCTCAGCATCCATCAAGAGGGAAGCATGGCAGGTTCTTATGCCGATGCTCCTCTGTCACATTCTCTCTCCTTTCCTTGGGTTTTACCTCCCCTGTGCAGCCTGGGGTCTTGGCACCACTGCTGCCCTCCATCAAGATGCCTTTGTCATATAATTAAGCTCAAGACTGGGAAGCTTTGCTGCTCTGTGATGAAAGATGAGTGTTTCCAAAGGGTAGTTCAGTCCTTTTCGCAGCAGGTCAGGTGGGTGGGATGAGTCTGTGCCCCTCTGCCCAACACTGCCACCCTTTCCCATGCCAGACTCTGGGCTGGAGGCAGCAGAGTGGGGACTGGTGCCGATGGCTGAGTCACTCCTCTGTTTGCTGAGTCTAAAAACAGAAACTTGCTTCTCTTTTTATGCACCACTGAAAAAAAAAAGATAAGTAAAAAGGCCACTGTTCTTGCTGAATTGGTTGTGAGCAGGGGTATCCTGCAGAGATTTTAATAATACAGGCAATTATGAAATTAATACCACTCTGGCAGATCTGCAGGGCAGCTCTCCCCTCCACAGGCAACACTGTGGACAATTAGTTTGTGCGTGAGGGTGGCTGGGAGCATGTGTGTGTGTGTGAGGCTGCATATTTTTTACTTGTTTAAAGCCTTATTTTCATTATCTTTGTGTGCATATGCCATGCCTGCACATAAACGAACGTGTACCTTGAGCTGCAAAATCGCTGCCTTCCTCTGTGCCTGAAATGCTTCTTTTCTGCAGATCTTTCCTATTTGGTAATTTTACAGGCAATGATGGGCTGGTGTAATTGCTGTTCTTGAAAAATCCAGCTCCTTTTTATGGGTTCCTCTGGCACTTTCCTCCTGCTGCCGTTGCTGTGGGTAGGCTGCTGGCTTCCTACCCCCACCATTAGTGTTTCTAGACAAAACATCTCTGTGATTCATTGGGTGCTGATAGAAGTGAAAACATAATGATTACTTAGAGGAAATGTAAATTTACATTTGCTAACGGCTTTAATTCACGGTTCTGAAATACTTATCTGCTTTCCTCCGAGGTCCTTGTTCAGAGCTAATGCATGATTTGCCTCTGCCACCCTGAGACCCGGAGTAAAAGAATATAGTCCATGTACTTTTGCAGGCTACTGCAGTGAAAAGGGGTGTTTGTTCCTCCCCCTCCTTCTCTCCCTCCAAATAATATTTATCCTTCACTTCTTCAATTGATTTGTTCATCTAGATTTTACTATACTTTGAATTTTGGATGAGGCGGAGCTGGAAGTTTAGTTTAATTGGAATGGCCGAGTGAAGAGAGGTCTCGTAGGAACAAGTAGGAGCCAGCCCTGGGTCTGTTTGCTCAGCAGGAGCTGCACTGAGGTCCCAGGGGAGAGGAGAGAAGGGGAGCAGACCTGCTCAGGTAACTCTGCTCTGTGCTCACCTCCTTGCAAGTGCAAGGGTGGCAAGAGCAGCTGGGCTGTGGATTCGGGGCATGGAGGCAGCCGTGGGACACTGGGCATCAGATCTTCTCCCTGAAGCTCCCAGAGAGCATGACAGCCCCCCTTGCTCATCACCCACTCCGAGGTGGGGCCTGTTGCCCTTGTGTGTGGGGCCCGGCGCACGGGGAGCACTGCGGGAAGCCCACGGGCGATGCTTCTCAGCTGCTGCCATTGCCATCCACATCACTGCCGCGAAGCATCTGGGACCAATCTGGAGTGGATGCAAACATTTGATTCCCAGCGCTGCCTCAGTGAGCTTGCCAAATATTTTGGCCTCATCTCTGTGAGTTGTGCTCTGTGGGAACAGCTCTTGGCAGGGAAGAAGTATTCCCATTTTGAGGGGAGGTTCCAAGCGTGGATGGTTGAGGCAGGAGAAGCTGTCATCAGCATGCTCAGCCCTGTCCTTTTAATTGTGTCTCTAGGTGACAAAGTTCGTTAAGAATCGGGATGAGTCACAGTATTAAATGAATGCTTTGCCTCTCTCTGAGTGATCTCCAAACAGATGCCTGCCTCCAACAAATTAGGCAGCGGGGGTATTTCTGTTGGAGGAACAATTTGCGGTATTAGCAAATGAAATTCTCAGTGGGCCACTCTTGATGGGAATTAACCTCACCTTCTGGGAGCAAAGCACTCGGCACCCGACGTGGCGTAATTGAGTTTGACTTCTTGGAGAGATGTGGTGGGCATGATTGATCGGCGGGGGGACCCTCTGCCTAAGATTAAAATCCATCAGCAGCTTCAGAGCTGCGCAGGGAGGGTTTCTGAGGGCAGAGCAAGGAGTGTGAGAGTCATGCCGCTCATGATCCTGACCTTCCATCATTGTCCGTGACTTTGCTGTCAAATAATCCCAAGCGGGGACGTTTTCTGAGCTTTGTGGGGCGAGGGGGAAGTGCAGGAGCCTGCCTGCAGCAGTTTCAGTTCACTGCCGGGAGCAGTGGAGGAGAAGGAGATGGGATCTCATATCCGTGCACGTGGCCGCAGTGTAGGAGCATCTTCCTCTGGTCAAATGAGCTGAGTGAGACAAGGTGCTGTCTCAAAAAAACCCCAGATTTCTCAGCTTTTAAAAGAATGAGTATGTAACTACCCTTTTACAAATGAGCTCTGTGGATTTTCATTCAGCAGCGTGAGCAGTTTGTTGGGGAGCAGGGGAAGGACACCGATGTCCTTGTGCTGCTCGCCGGCTCTGGTGATTGTGCATTGTTTCTGGTGCCGGAGCACCAACCCTATGATTATTTCTCTTTTTTTGGTAGCTCAGTCCTTAATCCTTTGCATGATATGCAGAATCTGTGCTGCAGGATTTTAGTTCATTGTATTTGCATTTCTGCTGGATGTGGTACAAATCTGGTCTGTCCCTTTGCCCCTGCCTGTTCAGAGGGAACTTTCCTTCCAAAATATACCCTGTTAATGTACCACAAAGTCCATGGACCAGGGGGAAAAAACCTCCCAGAACAGGAAATGTTCCCATATTTCCTTGTCCCCATCTCCACCTAAAGAGATGGAGACTAATGTTCAAAATTGCCTCCTATTCACTGCACAAGCCCCATTTCCAACTCCAAACGTCCTAGCCAGGCTTACCATCTGTATGAGCTTGACCTACATACAAACTGGTGTGCTTGAGCCAGCTGTGTTTTCCTGGGTAAGTCTGACCCCAGGCATAGCCTGGGGGGAGATTGGGATGTTCCCAGCGCTGCAGTGCTCCCTGTGCAAAGGCTGTAGGTTTCTCACCCGCTGTAGCCTACAAAACCCTTCTTGCTATAGCCTCATTTCTGAGCAGAAATGGGAAAAGGTCACTCAGTCCCTCACCTACTGATCCATTCGCTAATGGATGTAATGGTGAGTGCATGTTCAGCTTTCAGCTCCCTTCTCCAGCTCCTTACCTCATAGCTCCATCAAGCCAGGCTCGGGTTTCCAGGCTGAAGGCATGGCAGCTGCCAGCGTCTGACCTCCAGCCTCCCTCAACCTCCACAAGCAATTAAACAGCCAGGGCAGTGGGGTTGGGACGAGGTGTACCCTGACTTGAGGAGATTCTGACCCATTTGATGCTGAAGCAGGGTCACCTCCTCCTCCCCTCTTTTTGGCGGAGCGGCTCTGCAGGCGAAGAGCCCCTTGAGCACTGTGGTGTGGGTACCTGTGTATCCCTTCCCTGGCAGCTTCTCCAGGCTCTGAAATTTCTGGCTTTACTCATTGCTGTCATCCTCTGGGGTTTCACACCTCCTCACTTGGATTTTTTTTTCTTTAATGTTGCAATTAGAAGGTTGATACAAGGATTCATTTAAAAAAAAAAAAATCACTCGCTTGGAAAAAGGGATTTTCATTCTTCCCCTGTGTTTGGCAGAGGTGGGGAAAGGGGAATAGCCACCTGGTAGCTGAGGGAGATAGCAGAAACGAGTGACTGTCACACCATCTCACATTCCTGATGCCTTCAGGATCAACCTACTTTGTGAATTGCCCTGGAGCTTCTTTTGTTTTCTGCTTCTTGGGCACCCAGCTCAACTTGGCCAGAAAAGCCTTTTTTCTGGTGAGTGCAACTCTTTAAGTTGGAGGGATGATTCACAGCAGTTTGAGCTCTACCTGCAAACATGCTGTCTCAGGCTCTGAAGCACAAGCTTCAAGGAATGGGCAGGAGCTCGACACCCCCTTGTTAAGATGACAGAAAGAACAAGCTGTTACGTACAGAGCTAAAAATAATTGCAAAGCTTTGAGTCTTCCTCCCCGTTGCAGCAGAATGATGCTCAGAGTGCTGGTGGCCGATTCCATCTCTGGCATGGCTCTGACTTGACGATGCATTAAAACTTTTGTGACTTTTTGAAGCTCAGTTCAGATGAATGCAGAGCAGCACGTCTGCTTTCCTGGAGCTGCCATGATTCCTAACTTGGAGGAGATGGATTGGGGCAAACCCAAAAGCTGGTGTTCCCAAAAGGGTCAGCTCCTTTTTCAGTAGAATTTTAATAGGCAGACTTAAGAAGTGGGAAAATGCACAAAGTAGCTGTGATTGGCCCGGCAGCTGACAAAGCATCTCTCTCTAACTCCTTTCTTGAGAGCAGGATTCACCTGGGAAGTAACAACATGGAATAAATAACAGCCATGAGCATGTTTGCAAGGAGCTGGTGCTCAGGCCAGGTAGGATATGGGCTCCATGTGGGGCATCCCATAAGTAGCCCTGCCGATGGCCTGACATCCCCAGGCACAGGCTGCTGGGGACCAGACACCTTCAGGCTCGCTGCAGAGTCCAGTGAGCATCTTTACTCAGCCTCGTGTCCTGGTCTCCCTGGACTGCAGCGTTTCTCCCTGACAGGTGCTGATGGAGATATCCACTGGGATGAGCCCGCCGGCCACCCAGGCTGACGGTGATCGGTTACGACGCAGCCTCTTCCACCAACTCACAAGTTTTTATTCATTCTTTTGTTTTTACAACGGCAGCCAAGGGAGATGCTTTGTCACCACCGCCTGTGACCAAAGGGCACGAAGGGAGAGCGGCTGAAGGGTTTGAACTATAATAAAACGCTCTCTGGATCGATCTTGGCTCAGGATTTGTTTCCCCTCCTGCATTAACTCCCCATTGATTTCTGTGATGACCTTAGAGCACATGGTTTGGTTGGCCCTCTCCCTCAACTGGCAGCAACCCTGTGCCTGCACCCCCCTCCCCTCCCAGCCTCGCTGAACTGCTGATGGGCCAGCTTGTACAAGGGTTCTGGGGTAAGCAGGGCTTTGCTTTTGCCTCCTCAGTCACCAGAAGTTTGTTGCTGAACGTTAGTTGCTGTAGTCAGTGCAGAGGTTAGTGCTGTATGGGTGGGTCATTTTTTTAGTGCAGTATCCAAGTAAACTAGATCCAAGGGTGAGGAGTCCTGACAGAATACAAATACGGGGCTGGGGTTTGCCCCAGAGATGCCCCGTTTCCCATGTTGGGGACACTGACAAGGCTGTGTTGCTGCTGCACCAAAGGAACATGCGGCACAAGCACGACCAGGGACAGCTCCTGCTTGTGAGAGTGACTGGTTGAGGTGATGGTGCCCGTGGAAAGCCCTTTCCCTTTGGCAGGTCAGTTCTCCAATGCTACCAGAGACCTGCTGAGGTAAGACAGAGGTCTTGAAGAGGTCTCACTCATGAAAGTGAGCTTTGTTCTTGCTTCCTCTTACCTCCGACTCTCAGTGAAATCATTGAATGGCACTTTTGGGAAAAGGGACCTTGCTTGGGATCATGGCAGAGTTTTGGCTCCCTTTGCTCTGTGAATCTGTGGCCAAATCCCTCAGAGGCAGGAGGGGTGGCAGCAGCACTCGGGTGAGGGTGGGGATGGTGATGGTGCCAGTTGTGGTGTCCTGGCTCCAAGTATGAGGTGCTGATGTTTCCAGCAACTGATGCTGAACTGGGCTGCTTGGCTTTATTTCATTTTGCATGTTTATTGTGCTTTCTACTTACTTAATTATTTATGAGTGCGGATGTTCTAAATAGCAAGAGGAATGGTGACTCTCCAGGTTTCCTTTCCCCTGTGCTGTTGGATCCTTTTGGTGCTTGCGATTCATTTTTTAGTCCACCCAGAGACAATTTTCTGTAAAACATTGACATCTAGTGGCTTTTCTGCTGAAGGAAATGATAGGGAGCAAAAGTTTGACTGCAGGGTGGCCAGTCACGATGCCACTTGGGAAAGCAAATGAATGTCCTTCTTCTCCTTACACGGTATGAAGGACATGACAATCACACCCCAGGGGCTCAGGGCTCCTGGGCACACACTCCTCGGTGTCCTTGTACTGGAAGAGTGGCCTTCCCTGGCAGGACAATTTGCTTATGGAGCTACTTTAATTCCATTTACTTAAGCAGGTGGCTGGTATCCTGACAGTGTTCCTCCAGCACCGTCGCTGAGGCCGTGGTCATGGCAGTGGAGGTGCAAAAAGGATGTCCTTTGCCTGACTTTAGGCTGTGACAGTGGACAACACGGTGTTTGATGGTAGATACTGATATGTAACCCAGAGTGAGTTCTTAATGCTATACCTATGGTTGAGCTTGCAGCTTTTCCAGATGATGGGTTCCCTGGGGCAGCACATGCCCTGCATGTGCCACCATCCTGTTGCTCCAAACCAAAGCCAGCACCTCCCTTGGAAACCTTTTCTCTTACAAAATGCTGCAGTGCATCCTTTTTTTTTCCTGTTAGTCACTTAGCTCTCCTCTCTCATCATTGCAGTCCTGTATTAGAAGAGCCAGAGCTACCTGTGTCCTGCTTGGGTTGGGGCTTACATCCTGGGAGATACTTCGATTATTCTCCCAAGGTCTGGGGAGATCATCAGTTGGGACACCAGCAGGAGCGTGCTGCCACAGAGGCAGCCCAGCACAGAGGGCAATCTTGGGTTCCCTTCACCTTTGTAGAGACAACACCTGTTAAACAGAGTCAGCTGTGTGTGTGCAGGTACATAACAACCTTCCCACTCCCCCCAGGAATTTGTTCAGCCATCCTTTACCCTGCGGAGGTGAGCACGCGGAGGAGCGCCCTGCAGCAGGGCTCTGGAAAGCCTCTTAAGTGCATCTCCGAGTTCCTATTGATTTTGGACATTAATGCGCTGTGTGCTGGAGACACACGGGACTAAACGCTCTGTTTTCCTCTCCCCTTGGCAGGAATTTCTACTATATCACCATCCTGCGTGACCCCGTCTCCCGATACCTGAGCGAATGGCGCCACGTCCAGCGAGGAGCCACGTGGAAGGCGTCCCTGCATGTCTGTGATGGCCGGTCCCCAACCACCGAGGAGCTGCCCAGCTGCTACACGGGGGACGACTGGTCAGGCTGTTCCCTGCAGGAGTTCATGGACTGCCCCTACAACCTGGCCAACAACCGCCAGGTCCGCATGCTCTCCGACCTCAGCCTGGTGGGATGCTACAACCTGTCGGTCATGCCTGAGGAGCAGAGAAATAAGGTTCTGCTGGACAGTGCCAAGGAGAACCTGAAGCGCATGGCCTTCTTCGGCCTGACCGAATTCCAGCGCAAGACTCAGTATCTCTTTGAGAAGACTTTCAACATGAACTTCATCTCGCCGTTCACGCAGTACAATAGCACAAGGGCCTCCAGCGTGGAGATAGACAAGCAGACTCAGCAGCGCATCGAGGCCCTCAATTTTTTAGACATGGAATTGTACGATTATGCAAAAGACCTGTTTTTGCAGCGGTACCAGTACATGCGGCAGAAGGAGCACCAGGAGGCGCGGCGGAAACGCCAGGAGCAGCGGAAGATCCTGCGGGCGAAGCAGGCGCACCTGAGGGAGCAGGGAGAGAACAGCTCCAGCACTGACTACATAGGGAACGTGGAGCGGTGGCGGCGGTAGTGGGGGGCACTCGCCGGGCACCGGAACGAAGCGGGACCCAACCCCAACCTGCAAATCGGAGACGACAAACGACGCTTCTTGAGGGTCCGAAGCAAAAAAGAGGTTAAAATGTTGCCTTTGCAGTTGCCTTTGCAGTAAATGTTGTACTGTACGTGGAACACTTAATCTTAGCGTGTAATTAAATTGTCCTTTTTAGGTTTGTTGGATTATTTATGAAATACAGGAGCCAAGTCGGCTCGTCGGAAATGTTTGCTTGGACATTTATTTAAAAGGAAAGAAAGAAAAAAAAAATATCCTTGAATTAGTTGTGAGTACAAAATGGGATGCTGGAAAATGTTTATGATGCTCGGCTGAAATCTATCTGGGAAGCAAACTCATTTCCTAATAACGAGCATTTAGCATACTCTCACAATACAGTATATGAGCAAAACCTTTTCCCTTTGATTTTATTTTAACAATGTGTTTTCGAGGGCACCGACTGCTTATGATATTTACCAAGTTAATGAATGGACAATGAAGGGAACATTAAAGGTCTAGAAAAATTATTGACTAGTTTTATGTATAATATTGGCTTTTAAAATGAATAGAAGTAATTTCTCTAGTTATATAAATATTTAAAATTTTAAACTTTTTTCTACCTACTGCTGTTTAGAGTTTTAAGCTTGATCTATCTCATATTAAAAAAAAGGAAAAAAACATCATACATACTTTTCTGAGCTCAATGCCAATGTTATAGACACTGTTTTGAGAATTTTTCAGGGCAGTATGATTTTAACCATTCTGGAGAAGTTACAGCACACTCTCATGTTTGCTTCATAAAGCCTTTTCCAAATTATAATCCTGTGACAGTGTCTCATTTTAAGTCTTTCTTACCCATTAGAATACATAATGCTGAATTTTATCATTCCTTAATAATTGGTGGTATAAACTAGATGAAATTATGTTGCGGATATTTGTGTAGTGTCTTTAAAAAGTCATAAAACTCTCTAATCCCAGCAATATTATGAAGAGAATTGCTTAATGGAAGTAGATTTACACTTGAATTAGGATTTACTTCCAGTAAATCTTTGCTACACCAGATAAGAACAGGGCTTTTTTTTTTTTTTTTTCCTGTGCTCTTGAGCCCTTCTTAGCAATGACAGATGAGCGAGGACTGAAAATGACGGAAGCCAGTTTTACCATAGCCATAGTTACATGGGATGAGAAGGTGTTGTGATGCGTGGGTGCAGCAGCTTGCTCCCGAGCAGGCTTTGCTGGGACACAGGGTGCAGAGCTGGAGCCGGACCGGGCTCCCCCACGGCCCTCCGGCCTCACCCAGACCGACGGGGAGAGCAGACGGGGCAGGTGGTGCGAGGGGCTCCTATAAATCTCTATGCAAAAAAATAAAAAAACCTCTGCAAAGCTTGGGCTAGACATTCAGCGAGTTCAGAAAATCCGTATGCAGCCTGCAGCACTCCCGAGCTTGGCACTGAACAGAGATCCCGGAGCGGGTGCACGGATGGAGGCACCCGGAAAGGGCCCTCTGTGTCCCCATGGACACGATGCTTACAAGGCTCACTTGCACTATTGCCTTTCACCTGTAATACTCTATACACCGTGAATTCAGGGGGGCAGAAGATGAGGCAGAAGGCTTTAAAACAATCTTAGGGCTCCACGCCTAAGTTACCTGGAAGCCGTTTTCCATGTGATATTGTGTGGCAGCCCCAGGGGCAGAAATCCTGCTGGGGGCGAGCGGAGAGCAAAGCAGCAGCAAACCAATACCCTGCGTTAGCAGCTTCGAGAAGAGAATAACTTCATGTACAGCAATTTTTTTTTTTTTTTAAATGAGAACTGCAGTTGTCAATATGATGTCTCGGTTGTATTTTGGTTTTTACAGGGGAAAATAAAACTGAAAGGCACTGCTGTAAACAGGACTTAACCGTGGGCAAGCTGGAGGCCTGTTGCAGGAGGTGCATCTTGTTTTTATGCTGTGGTGTGCATGGTTTACAGAGACTAGTTGCATTTTCTTTGTGTATACTGTTTATTGTATATAGGGGATGTACGAATATAAGGATACCATTTTGTCATAACCATATCAAATTCTACTGATTTCCACCGTAGACGCTGTCTTACTGTGTAGATTTACAGGCCAATCCACTGACTTTGATTGTGTAATTTAACAATAGAACTGATAAATAAAATTTAACTACAGACTTCTGATTTTCATGTGCTTATTTCTTTTTCTGACGGCATGCTGGGAGCTGCACAGTTCAGAATGAATGGTAATTCCATGAATGAAATAGCAGTTGACAGCATGGATATGAGTTTGAAGTCATGACTTTTCTGAAGTGTATTAAACTACAGCTTTCAAGGGCAAAGCCACTGTGGACTTTCTCTGGTTCAGGAGTTACTGTGGAGTTATGACTGCTTTTCTGAGCAGTCCTCAGAAAAACAAGCTGTGGTCTCTGGTGATTTTAAGTATGGTTGTCAATGTTCTGCAGCATTAAGGAATTCCTTCTCTCTGTGTACATCTATGTGTGTGTATGCATATGATTTTTTTTTTTCCTTTATGTGATAACCCTCTGTTTTTGCTCCAGGAGGAGGCCGCTTAGCCACTGACTTCCAGTGCATCCTGCTGCATCACTTCTGGGGACATTTTTAAACACACAAAAAAAAGACAAAACCAGAATTAGATGCAAAAGCAGGTAAGAATTAATTAAACCATAGTGCCCCAGATCAAATAGAAAACATCGTATCATAGAATCACAGAACCATAAAATGGTTTGGATTGGGAGACCTTAAAGCTCATCTAGTTCCAATGTCCCTGCCATGACAGGAAAACCTTCTACTAGACCAGTGGAAGTGCTCCAAGCCCCATCCAGCCTGGCCTTGAACACTTCCAGGATGGGGCAGCCAGAGCTTCTCTGGGCAACCTGGGCCAGGGCCTCACCACCCTCACAGGGAAGAATTTCTTCCTAATATCTCATGTATATCTGCCTTCTTTCAGTTTGAAGCCATTAACCCTTGTCCTATCCAAGCGTGCCCTTGTCAGAACTCCCTCTCTAGATCTCTTGGAGCCCCTTGAGGTACTGGAAGGGGCTCTGAGTTGTCCCCAGAGTCATCTCTTCTCCAGGCTGAACAAGCCCAGCTCTCTCAGCCTGTCTCCATAGCAGAGGTTCTCCAGCCATCTGAGCATTTTCTTGGGCAGAGATGCCACACAGATACTTGTTCAGAATTTGGATGGAGGCATTTTTTTCTCAGTGGCTATAAAAGATCCACAGCTTTGCCAGACTTGCAGCAGGTCGGTTGACATGAAAGTGTCTGGGGAAGGCCTTATCTTGACCTGCTTGAATTCTCCTGTGAGGACAGAGCTGCCCTTCCTCTTCCAAGTACCTACAGGGGCATCTTACCTCTGTGAGCCTTTTTGAGTCATGGGGAGTGGGGAATGGAGAGGTCTGCCAGCAGACCTGCATTTGACTGCCTTTGTAGACAGGTCTATGACTGCACTGAGAGAGCTGATGGTGGAGCTGCTAATGGCATAGAGGTCATGCAAGATGCCTCCCCGCAGCTAAAAAGCACCCAGCAGTGAAGTCTGGCATAAAACTAATTGGGGTTGCCTTTGGAATGGAGTACTTTGACAGCTGAGAAAACTGTTACTTTAGGAGAGGAAGAATGGAGGAGGAGGGGATGTGTTTGGACAGACAAACTTCAGAAACTGAGGAGCTACAGCAGTGAGTAAAGTGGCTTTCAAACCCTCCAGTGAGTTTTGAAAAGCCTGGAGACACATTAAGAAAACTCATGTGAGCACCGAGATGCTTCTTAAGTTTCCAGGGATAGAAAGGGATGTCAGCACCATTGGCACTCCCAGCATCAGCCTGGGGTAGTCAGTGTGGAGTCAAGGGCTGCACTGGGGATGGGGATGTGTAGTGCTAATATTAATGTTAAAGGGTTGTATTTGGGGCTAACAGTTTGGGACTGAAGTTTTCCTAAAGGGCAGCTGGTATGCAAAGGTTGTTGGGGGTGAACTGTGCAGCTGATTTTTGTCCTTTGCAACCTCTTTATATAACATACGATATATTTTAGTGTGCTGTAATATGTTTACTTTCAATTATGTCATTTTTGAGTAAAATGAACTGACGGATTGTTTGTATAATTTTTTTAATTCACACATTCTCCAAAATTATCAGAGCCATGAATAACACCTGACAGATACCAGTGCAATTTCAGTTCATGAAATCAGTGAGGAAAGGACAAGGAAATTTGATAGATCTCCTCTCATAAATTTGAGCCAGAAATATCAGATACTTGAGAGGACCTGTCAAACTAATGCAAACCCTCAGCTGCAGACCCAGTCTACCAGGCTGGCCCAGTGCTCCCGGAGAGGCACAGAGAGCAGCTCTGGGTGGAGAGGTGATCCTTACGGAGACATTTTCTGCAGGAGAAATATTTTCCAAGCAGCTGATAAATTTAAATCTTTCACTTACTAAAAATATCCCTGTCTCCAAAGTATTTGGGAGGATCTGTGGATGCTTTGGCTATTGCTGGACCCCGCTGGGGTGGCAATGTGTGGGGGGGAGAAAAAGCGGAGGGTCCTTCTCTCCGCGTGTGGGAATGTGGATGCTGGGATGGGGACCTGGGATCTCCTGCCTCTGAAGTGGATGGAGCAATGACAAACCAAGCTGTGATCTGAACAAGGGTGAGATCTGGGCTCTGTGGGCAGCTGGCACTCTGTCCTTCCTGCCCCGCTGGCAGCCCTGGCTCCGTGCGGCGCAGAGGAACAGCCTGCACAAACCTTCCTGAGCAAATAGCGCAGCGTCT
This sequence comes from Oxyruncus cristatus, assembly GCA_013399855.1. Classification (NCBI taxonomy): domain Eukaryota; kingdom Metazoa; phylum Chordata; class Aves; order Passeriformes; family Cotingidae; genus Oxyruncus; species Oxyruncus cristatus. The sequence goes on along the minus strand of VXAY01007089.1, from coordinate 4,179,262 downwards.
GAACTCTTACCTATGAAATTCAATTCTGAGTTTCCTAAAGCAATCTCCCTGTTCCACCAGCCTCATCAGGGAAGAGTGTAATTTCATTTAATCCATTTCTTGAGTTCAGAGTCAACGGCGTTGCCATCATGCTAATATCACTGCTCTGCCATCTCTAGAGACGGAGTGACGAGTTTAGACCTGAAATCGAATTTGGCTCTGAGCTTCCAGAGGATCTATCAGCCAAATTACCCGTGGTCTCTGTCCAGAAGCTCTGTCATGCAGCTCTGCAAGGATGCATTAGGCCAGGCAGGAGAGGTTATATCGCTTCTTGTTTTGGGAGCAGTGAAATGCTGAAACAATCTATATGCAAAGCAATCAAAATAGTTATAGTGAGGGCTGAGTGTTCATTTTCAGGACAATACAGGCACTGCCTTTTGGTATCCTCAGCTATTTTAATTTATGTATTCCCTCGTATGACTGCAAATAAGGCTTTCACTTGGAAGGATTTTCACAGGCAGTTGTTGACATAAACCTCTACATAAACTGTATAAACTATACAGATTAATGTCAAATATACATATTATCTGATGACCGTTCATGGACAGAGGGCCGCAAATGACTCCTGGCACAACATTGACTCAAGCCCTCTTTCTGTTAATGAGGTCTCAGCTCCACAGCCTCAGTTGGTGGTCAGTGGCACAGCACTTGTTTTGGCAGTCAGTAGTAAATTTCTGATAAATGAAGCTTTGGAATTATAAGAGCTGTAGTGGAAAAGGATGGGTTCAAGAGATATTTAGGCCAAAGCTCTCTGTTTTGAGGTTCTCAGCTCACAGTTCAATGTCTCTCTTTGAAATTACATCTTCTCTTAAAAGCTGTCTTTAAATTGTAAAGGTAATCTGTGGTGGGCTCAAATGATCCACAGGCTGAATTAAACCTTTGATTTCAGGTTAAATGGTTTAGCCTGACTCAGGATGGAAATGTTGTGACCCTTTCCTTTCAAAAAGCCCTACAAATATAAGCTAATTTTTTGGGGTGGACTGCAGCTGGCAACTGGGTGTGAGCAGTTTCCCAGGGAAGGAAGGATGCTCCAGCTTTTCCAGTGGGGTCTCCACTCTGTCCCCGCAGCTGGAGCCACTGCTGTAAGGGATGCAGAGCCTTGAGGTATCTGTAACCCCTTTGTAATCAATTCCTGGTGCTCGATATAGCAACAGCTCTGTAATGGTATTAATATTAGGTGGAGCACATGGAAAGTATTATTTTGTGCCTCATAAGCAGGTGGATAGGGGGGTTATGCCGCATGAGAGATGTGTGCTCCATAGGGGGAAACTGGGAATTTCCCCTCTGGGCATGGCAAGCTGGGAAGCGTATTAATAGACATCATTACATTAGAATAATTGCTGTGGAATCAGCAAGCGCGTACATAATCTTTAATGCCTGGGAAATCTCACACAGTTTCAAAATAATTAAAAGTGGGATTAATCGAGATGCCAGACAACGCCTGCCTAATTACTAATGAATAAAGCCGTCTGAATGGCTGCAGCACCCTCAGCAGCATCAGCTGCTCCAGCACTTTGAAGTCAATCCCCTGCTGATGGGCTACAGGGCAGGGGCCGTCCCTGCAGGATGCAGTTGTCTGGAGGTCAGTGAGGGCCCACCCAGCCCTGTCTGGGGAGATGCTGCTGCGGGCTGGGGGCACAGGGTGCATCGGGCGTGGGGCCCTGGGACCAGCCCCACCCTCCTGGAGCATCCACAGTTGTCCAGCTGCTCTCTGTGTCGCTGGGAGCTGGCCCCAGGTCGGCCCCACGGCAGGGATTTTGAGGTAAGGGGGTGCAGAAGGTGGTTATGTGGCTGGGTGAGAAACTTCAACTGGTGGTTGCCCATGACTCACAGCCTGGGCCACTCAGGGAATTCTGCTCCTGAGAGCAGCTTCATGGTTTCCTGAGCCTGTAAACATACACAGACCCAAAATCCTCGCCACAGGGAAGGTGCAGTGATGCACATCCCAGCTGGGCCCCGGTGATCCTGGGAACCCACCGGCACAACTGAGGCATGCTGGCTGTGCCCACGGTGGATAAAAGCCACCACATACAGATTGCCCCTGGGTGCTGTTGTCTGGAGCCCGGTGTTCCCCTCAGCTATGCCCCAAAGAACTGTTTGCAGAGAACTGCTATGGAATTACAGTCGTTACTGGAATTTTTGCATTCTCTAGGGAGTTGCCACACCTGGAGTAATTCCTGCAGTGTTTGAAACTATACCAGAGCCTGGAATGTGACCGTCACTCTGGAAGTCACTGAAGATTGGTGAGCCACGAGCAGGTTAGTCCCCTTCTCAGAGAGGCAGGTCTGGAAGCAGGGACTCCCCGTCTGCTGGTGCAGAGCAGCAGCACTAGGACTGCTCAGGAAGGGAGAGTGGGGGCCACAAAGAAGGACTGTCCGTGGTGAGTCTTTGTCACAGCCCTGTGCCCCTGTGCCAAGCTTTGGGCAGCACTGCTGTGTTTCATTTGCATCCATACTGGGACTGCTCACAGGATCCCTCCATGGCTCAGCCATGGCCATCCCAGATCCTGCGCAGGAAGCCCACATGCATCAGGTTGTGTCGAAATAACGCTGGATGCTGAGGCTGATTCGACATGTGGGGGAGGCAGTGCCAGCACCACAACAGGCAGAAGGGGTAAAGTTGGCAACAGCAGCTTTCCCAATCAGTCCCTTCCGCCGTGTCCTCAAGCTCCACTGTGGAGAGAGCACGAGTTACAATTAACGAAGTCCTGCCCTCCCCCGGTGCCCTTCAGAGCACATTCCACACCGCGGCTGCCTGGCCATCCGTAGGGATGGTGTGTGGGCTGACTCTGCAGGGATGCCGCGGTGCTGCTGACTCACACGCGGTGCAGCTTCCCCTCGTCACCCGGTCACACCATTGCAATGCTGCTCTTCTTTTTTTTTTTTTTTTATTTCCTTTTTATGGCCTTGCTGGGAAAATGCTGCATCGGCGTCAGTGCGTGCAAAGTGCTGCCTGCAGAATTCTAACTCCCTCCCAGGGCCTTTTGGGATGTCGCTGCCAGTCTGGAAGGAGTCGTGCTGGCTCTTTGTCAAACATCACATTGATTTTAAAATTACTCTGATGGCTCTTTAAGTCAGTGCACTTTTTGTGGCCCTCTGCGTTTGTCATAGCTGATCTCTCTCTTTCCCGTGGAAGGGCAGTGGGGTGGCATTATCTGGTTCGGCTGCATTGATTTTCTGTGAGTGGCAGGTCAGATTTTGAATGGGGAGAAGCAGATCAGAACTGAAATGTCTGACTCTCTGTTTTCGCCTGGCGGTGCTCAGCTCTTGAGCAGGATGGGACTCGCAGAACACACTCTGTCAACAGCGTTTTTCCTCCCAAGACACTTGGGTGGTGGATCACTGCCTGGGCTGGAGGTTTGTGCAGGCCATGAGTTGTCATAAAGTGGGATCTGGGCCCTCATGCTCCTCCTGGCTAGTTCTTTGCTGAATCTGGCAGCCCATACCCTAAACCCTCATCCTTGACAAGCCCATTTGACCTGGTTGCTTTCTGTCACTTCTGTACAAAAGCGAAAGCCAAATCAAAGGCTGCAGAGGCAATACCAGAAATTAAAATGTAAAGGTGAGTCATTCTGTCACCTTCTGCAGGCTGCAGAACAACCTTTCCATGAGGATAAATACAATCTCTGTATCTGTACACTCAGCTGTTAATATTGTAAACGAACTACAATGTTTTTCAGATTACTGAATCACTGCTGTCAGTAGAACAAGCAGCTCAAGCAGGCTGCCAAGGCAGGAGATGAAAGAAGTCATTAATTTTACGTTACCGGTTCATGCACAAATTTCTGAGCAGGGGTGATTAACTGCTGGAACAAGCCACTGAGGGGAGCAGGGGATTCTCCAGTTCTCACTGTATACAGATGAAGGCTGGCTGCTGTTCTGTGAGGGGTGCTTTTGCCAGGCAAAGTTGTTGTACTCGGTGCAAGTTCGACTGGCTGAATTGTGGAGGGAGCCCACCAAGTGCAGGGGGCAAGTGGAGACAATCTAATCATCTCAGCCACCCTTAACAGTTGTGACATGCTCTTAGAAAAGGTCTTGCTGCTATGCAGGTTCTGAATATTCATGGGTCAGTTCATTCTGACCCTTTAAAGAAATATCTCAGCTGGCACCAGCCGCCGGGGCAGTGATGCTGTCCCCTGTGCCTCCAGGGATGCTGCAATATGCTGCCTGTCTCCATCCCCTGCAGTGCTCAGCAGGGTGCTGAGCAGGGCCATTCTGTGCAGCTGTACAGCCTTCCCTGGAAGGGGAACACAGCCATGGATACGTGCAGCACTTAGCTTTGAGGGCCAGAAACGCCCCAAGGTGGGAAGGAGGCCACTCTGAGGGTGACAGTGGGGCAAAACTGCTGCAAGAAAGAGCTCTCCTGCTCTGCAACTTGTTGATCATTTTATACATAACTTATGCGCAGCAGGTCATAACAGAGGACATTGGCCCTCATCTGACCTTGGCAGCACTCATCTTCCTCACAGACTTTGTAAGGGGGCTTGGATGCATCCCTTGCAATTGCATGCAGCTCCATAGCTCTGATTCTGGGAAATGGCTCTGATATTTCTCATGATTGCTAGTAATTAAGCAGGATACACCTTGGATTTGCTCGATCAAAAGGTTGGTTATTACTTGTTTGTTTTTGTTTGACTGCTGGTCAGCCTGGCTCCCAGGGGAACAATGAAGATGCAGTCGAGATGAGAGGGGACATATCTAGCACATCTCAAGGGTGACTTGCTTGTGAGACCTCAGAGAAGAGCTTGTTTTTCAGGCCCCCAAAGCCGAGGATGCCCCTTGCCATAGGCTCTTGTGTGAGGAAGACTTTGCTGCTGATCGTGGTGGGGCTGAAGATTCAGTGCTCCCTTCACCTGCCAAGCAGCAGAGATGCCTGGACATCTCATCAAATCCCAGCCTGATCTCTGCCCACATCCAGTGCCAGGACTTCTTCCCTCAGGGCAAAGTTTCCCTCACCTTGGCCCCATCTGACCTCCAGGGCAGAAAGAGGCATTTATTGAAAGGATTTCTATGTGCTGGCCAGGTTCTGCTTGGTATTCAGAAGCAGAACAAAGTAAGAACCTTAGTGTTTACATCCATAGCAATTTAGGCTTTAATTTAGGCAATATAATACAATCTATCTTTCTCTGAATTTTAACAGCTTTTCTATTATTTTGCTCCATGGCTACTTGGAAATGTGAGCTCCTTTACTACGTGACTACTTAGACCAATAAGAGAGCTATTTACTTAACACATTAGTTTGCAGGCAGCATTCTGTGAGCCTGCTGGTGGAGGCTGCCTGTGTCCATGGCTGTGGGTATGAATATGCATAATTAATAAATGTTATTTGCTGGACATTTATTCCTGAGTGTCTCAGCTCTCCTTGACCGAGAAATTCTGTCTTTTTGAGATCTAATGAAAGGTTTAGATTTTTTAATTTATTTTCTCTAGATTAGACTCAGAAAATAACCTTATTATTCTAATAGGTAGACTAGTCCCTGAGGAAGATATGAATAAATGAAAAAGCAATAGGTGAAAAATAGGCCAGAGCTGCTATTACAGAAGAGTCTTTCTGACCTTTTAATTTTTGGTTCAGAAACACAGGAAATCAGATTCTGTGAGCACACAAAATGCAGCCAGCTGCTCCTGCAGCTCCAGTAGCTGGTTTTCTGTGCAAAATGACAAAATTTCTACTAGAACAAGCATTTTCTCTGGAAATACATTTTAAGTGCCTGTTGTATTAAATCTATTTTAGGTTGCGAGTGCATAAAATTTGATGTATGTGTTCAATCCCATTTTGGACTGTACACACTAGAGGGAGCCATGGAAAAACCAATCCCCAGCCTGCTGCCAGGCTCCTGCCCTTCTCCCCAGCGCCCTGGGCCCTGCCTGCTCCTCCCCGCTCCTGCCCCCTTCCCTGGGAAAATTGGTGTCTTTGAGAAGCAAATCCTGAAAATAACTGTTTGGGAATGTTGGAGGAGCAGTTTTGTTGAAAGCAAAGTGTATTGCTTGAATATGCTGATGTTTGTCAAAATTTTAGATGGGAAAAAGGTGTTTATTTCAACCACACCAAATTTTGCCTTTTGAGAATGTCCCTGTTTAGGTAATTTGGTCCCTTTGGATGTTGCCCTGTATTCCTCCTCCACACTGAAACACTGTGTATACAGCCAGGAGATGCTTTTACACAGTACCCTGCTCTCAGGAGGACAGCCACTGTTGAAGGTATCCGGGACCCAATTAAAATGTTTCAGGTGACTGGAAATTATTTTTGCAACTCTATTTCATCTGAAATTCCAGCTTTTTCTCCTGCTTCCGTGATATTTGCCTGCCCATCACCCACACTCTTCTTAAAGTCCCCTTTGCTCGCAGTATCTACTTTCCATAGAGAGGAGTCCTTGGGGCTGGGGCAGAGGGAGCTCCTCCGTTTTCCTTCTGCCTGATCCCTCTTTGCATTGGGAAACAGGGAATGGGAGGTTCCAGCTCACCAGCAAAGTCCCAAATTCTGACCACCTCCTGAGCCCCCATTTTCCTCAGCTAAATTATATTTGTTTATAAAGGATGACATAGGACGACAGATAATAATTTTTGCCTCCTCTGGGAGCTAATGATACAATCCCTGTGTGCCCATGGATCCTTGAGGATGTTAATGCACAGCAAGACCAGGACATGCCACACAGCCACTCCGAGGGCTGTATTTTCACAGTGACTATTTGCACTAGTGGCTTTATGGTAGGGAGTGGGGCTGTTACTGGAACAAGGCTGGGATCAGAGCAGGGGTGTGAGAATTTAGCCCATGGTGTTGTTAGTGGTGGTTGCTGTGCTGCACATGTGAGGCCCGAACGATAACAGGCGCGGGCTGTTTGCTTTGCTGCGTTACAGCACAACAGCAGCTTTGTTGGAGCTTTGATGAGCTGTCTCTGCCGCAGCTCGGGTACAGGCTGCTTTTCTGTCTACAAGGAAACATCATCTCTGGTAAGGCAGAAATATTTCCCTCTGAACGACAACAAAAGGAAAGCTGAGCAGTGGTCTTGTCAAGTGCTGTTCCACTAACAAAACAGAAAATAGGACAAAAGTTTTCTCCCATCAAACAGGGTTATTCTCAGCCAAGAGCAGACATCTCCGATTTATTTATTTCCTCTTGCTCCTGTGCTCTTTTTGTGCCCCCAGCTGAGTAAAGTTTCAAAGGGTCCCTGGGTCTGACACTGCGACTCCCCGAAAGACCTGTCACTGGAGATAAACAAATCCAGCAACAGGCTGGGAGAGAGAAACAGACACCCGATAACTAGTCAGGAAGGCTTTCCAGGATTTCAGCTGAACCAGGGCACTGTGGTGGATGCGCAGCTTGGCAAGGTGGGATACACACACCGTCGCATTTGAGGATCACAGGTTGGAGCTGTGCACTGTGGCAATCCTTCCCAGCCTCTCCTGCTCTCCCACAGTGCACCTTTTGTAAGTCACAGAAAAATAAGTATTAGCTGAGTAATGCTTAAACAAAGCCTCTGTGTGTTTCGGGACGGTGGGGAGTGCACAGACTGGGCTGCCCAGCCTGGCCCAACAGCAGATTTAAAGAAGCTTGTAGCTTCTGATGAAGCCTGGTACAGGCTTCTGCTTGGAGTGGTGACACTGGAGGAAGAAATGGGGACCCATTAGGAAAAGGGAGATACTTCCTCAGCATCATCACACCCTGAGTCCACCGGTGACCCAGGGAGGTTTGTTTAAATTGGAGATGGAGATATTATTCCAAAGTGATCTGCAATGCACACCAGACATGGTGTCTGTCGGTGCTGTAGTCTGCAAGGAAAGGACTCCAGAGGGGATGGTGCTGGTTGTGTTTGGAGCTGATGCCACAGTTCAGAGGGACGCCCCGAGGGCAGTGTGTGTTAGGGTTCCCCTGCATGCTGGGCATTGTTGGGAAACAATTTTTCTCCTTCTCAGATGCATCTCAGGCTCTCCAAAGGCACAGCTGAGTGCTGAGGGGCAGGGTTGTGTCCTGTGTGTTGTTCCCCACCGCTGTACCTAGTTTAGTTAGAAAAAAAGCATCAAGGCTGGCAGAAGCCACTCTTTGTGATATGATGCAGCAACTGAAAGGAAAAACTCTGCTTTTTATGGCTCTCATGGAAAGGCTTTCCATTTAGCCCAGGAGTAGCAGCTGTTCTCCCAGTTTACAACACACAAACAGACTGCATTGTTTTCTGATTTGCCTTTTTTATTACAGCAGATATTGGATGGGTAGCTAGCAAAAAAAAAAAAAAGCAGGGAAAGACCAGCCCAGCTGGTTCACTTTATGGCATCTGGGAATTGTAGGAGCTTAGCACATGCTCTTCCAGGCAAATACCACCCAGGTGCCCCTGCAGTCAGTGCTGCCATCTATGGGTGTGTGGGAAAGGGGCCTTTTTGGGGTGGATGGGGTCGCAAGCTGGCGATCCCAGAGGAATCTCATGTATATGTGATGTGTGTGAGTGTGAGACATGCCCCATGAGCTGGGCAAGAGCCATCCCGTGAGAGTGGCTGTGAACCCTGGTGGGAGTGCTGCAGTCAAAAGGGACTTTTTTCCCACAAGTCATCAAAGACAACTGTATTACTATGAGGGAGCAGAGTGCTGAGTAGGGAGGGGGCATTTTAACAACATGGTAGCTTTTTTTTTTTTAACCAATATCACACCTGCAAATGGTTGAACCAATTTCTGTAAGTTGGGCTCCTCTGTCTCAGGTGCTCAGGGGGTATTGCTGCCTTGGCTGATCCTTCTGCAGTCAGGATTGGATTTTTTGAGAGCTTCCTCAAGCTTATCTACCCTCCCAGCTTCTCTCACGGTGTAGCAAAGCAAAGGGGCTTCTGCCAAGGCTTGCCAGGCAGGCCGCTCTGCAGGGCTCTCCTCTGCCTTCGGGTGGCTTCAATGCTTGTGAATTGGCAGCAGGTTCTTAGCCCTTGCTGGAGGCAGAGGCTGTGCCAACACGCTGGTTCCTTCAGCTCATCGCTCCGGTGATTACAGCTTGACTCAGCCTTGCAGTGCTGCTGCTCTTCCCTTCTAGCCTCTCCTGGGAGCCAGAGGTTTTGGCAGGCACTTCTCCAGTGTAAGGCAGTGTCACTGGGGACTGGGGTTCGCTTACCAGAACTGTCTCACATGTGCCCAAATTGGCTGCAGGCTCCAGCCGTCGAGGGAGAGGAGCGAATGCCAGCAGCCTGTGAGTCAATGTGCTCACTTGGTATTTGCTAGGCTTGGGTGGGGTTCCTCAGAAATGCCAGTTCACTTCCAAAGGAACATAAATCACTACATTTATACAAGCTTCAGTTCCGCAGATCCCTGTTTAGCAGCCAGGATGGGGTTTACAGTTAATTAGAAAAACAAAAAAGAAGAGGGCATGTGAAAGCAAGACCCAAATGTCTTTAATAATTATCCCATGAGCAAAAACTTTCACTCTTGTTTCGGATGATGACAAACACTGGGGAGCAGCCACCCCCGGAAACTTGGGCCCCTCCTGCCTCCCTCCCTTTGAAGCTTGGTTTCCTTCCCCTCGGCAGTGCAGCGACGTGACTGAGGACAGTGTGTTCATCACATGCTGGCACTCTTGCTCTCTGCGGGGCTGAGCCCGACTGCTCCTAGAGCTGCCCATGTCCTCCCTGCAGAGCAGCTCCTCCGTGGCTGCTAAGGAGGCCCTCCTTCCCCATCCTGCCCGGTTCTGCACACCTCTGCATGGGTGATTGTGTGGGCCGGAGGGGACAAGGACATTCTTTTGCTGAAAGAAGGGACCAGGCATTGTTCTGTGGGTATCCCACCATATTAGTCAGCAAAGAAAAACCTCCAAGCCCTTTTGTGTAAAACAACTGGACCTCCCTTATCTGCTCCCACAAATTGAGAGCATCTTTTCCTGCCCTCTTGTTGCTGATACAAGTTGGTTGATTTAAAAGCCTGGACACCTGATGGCTGGGGTCTTGTTTGCTGCATGTACCTGATGCTCACAACCACCCACAGCCCATTTCCTCTTTTGTGAGTCTTGTCCCCCTCCAGTGTTTCTACCTTTGACGTTACATTCCTTCTCTTGCAAGTCCAAAGAACAAAGCTGTCCTCCCCACGCACTCAGGCACTCCTTCTTTTCCTAACTGAGCTCTGCAGTGCAGAGTTATTAATAAAAAATCACAACGTCATGTACAGCCCGCACCATCGCATCTGTCAATGTCACCACCACGCAAGATTGTGTGTTTTTTCCACCTTTCAGTGTTTCTTTGCTGCAGCGGTTGCTTAAAAGGAGGAGGAAAGCTGAGAAATCCCTCCCCACCTGCCAGAAGAAGTGAGGAATGATTTCAGTTTGGGGTGTGGCATTTTGATGTCGTCATTTGTGGTTATTAAAAACTGTTATTTGCGAATCTTCAGCTGCTAAAAATAAAATATTTCAAACACTCTACCATGATTTATCTTATAGAAGATGTCAAACTGATTCTGGCTTGTTGACCTTTTATGTAAAATGTAATTTTCTAAGTGGTGCTCATGGTCTGTGTCTCTGCTCACTCCTTGGTAACACGTGTAAAGTTAATACTCAACAGTGGCTATTAAAATCAGCTTTTGCTTGAGTGGGGTTAAGTTTTGAAGACTTATTTTCGTCATTTCCCATAGTTAGTACAATGCATAGAGAAGTGCAGGAATACAGTGCAGGACCCTCTCTCAGCAAACGCTGAGTTTTGCTGCCATGGGAGTGAGTGATGTGCAAAAGGGACTTTGGACCCAAAACCCCCCTGCCCTGATACATTGATGGATTCAGGACAAAACCTTTGGGAGAAAACTTTGCAGTAAGAAAATGCAGCATAACATCAGGTTAGAGACTAGAGCAGGACATTATGATGGGGGTCTTTCTGTGTTTTCCTTGGGGCTTGTTGCAGCACAGGTGGGAGCTCTAATGAGTTACCACTTGGTGCTCCCCGTAGCAGTGTTTGGCTCACTCTTTTGATCATCTTGCTGCCTTTAGTAGAAAGAAAAGAAATCAGCTTGTGGCTTTCTTAATACCTCAGAGGATTCACAGAACTGCAAGGATGTGGAGCAGGGAGAGGAGTCGCAAAACCAGCCTGAAGCACCAGGTCCCTCCAGCGTGGGATGCAGGGATCATGGGCCTCACGGTCATTCACAAGGGGATCTGCAGGTGGGTATGAAGGTGACACTGGCCCAGAGAACCACTGCAACCTTCACCAGCACTCTTGGCCCAAATACTTCTGAAATAGTCTCTTTCTGTCTGTGCATACATTGCCATCGGGGTGCAGCTCTGCAGCCTTGTTTCTGCTCCCCGCATCCATGGGCAGCCTGCGTGTACACGAGCAGGGCTTCTGCAGAGGACAAGCAGGGCTGTTGCCTTTGCTGGCCCACAGGGACATGGCAGAGACAGGCAAGAGTCTGCAGCAGCCTGCATTTTAGGGAGCACAGAAGCCCAGTTGCTGGTGTAGGCGATGCAGCAAGTTCCCTTTTGTGCTGCAGCTGCTACTCGTGAAAATGGGACCCAAATGGGTTTGTTGAGAGCAAGCCAAAGCTGGAATTAGAGTGTGACTGTTGTGTCCATGCAGTGAGTAACAGCAGCCTCAGACCAATTCACAGTGTGGGCAAACAGCTGCCAGGAAGGTTTGGTGAAGCTGGGGGAACAGGGTGATGGAGAGAGGGCTGCAGTGGGACTGGGGACCCCATCTGGTCCTCCTTGTTCACTGATATGTGAGGCTACCTGGGAGTCTCATGACTGGAAGGTTTAAAATCTCATGGACCTTGGGGGAGAAGGTAGAAACTGCCGTGGTCTAGGTAGGAGGTAGATCTCTTTCAATTGTAGAAATGCCTGACTACCTTGTGCCTGCTTGTGTGAGTGGTCATTTACTTTCCCAGCTGGAGAGCTGCATGGGGAGTGAGAGGGAAGGAAATCCCACTTCGTGCTAGAATTGCTCTGGCTTGGAGTATCAGGGATATTTCTGTTGTTACAACTACCTTACACCACATGCTACTTTGAGCTGGTTTATTTATCAATAAAGAGCAAAAGGTCAATTGCTTTTTGCAACCTGATGGGGTGTTCGTGCCACGGGGCATAATGTAGGAAGGACATTGAATATACCTGCTCCTTCTGCTATCCATGGGCTATTCACAACACTGCCCTAATATCCCTTCCCTCCAGACACCTGCTAAAGACACAAACCTTTCCTGCTTTGTAATTCCTACCCAGAAGGTTTGGGACACAGGTGAGAAGCTATAGACTGAGAGGCCCCAGTCTGGTCCTCTCTGGCTTCTTCCCCTTCCCTGAGGCAGTCCCAAGCACAGAGGCTCGGGATATTCCTGTTTCTCCTCTCTGGTTCACCTTACTGGTCCTCTGACTGTTCACAGAATGGAGTGCACAGCCCAGCCGAGCACCCAACCTCAAATACAGCCCCTCTTAACCCGTCAGCTAAGCCATCTGCGGTTTTCTGCAAATTCCAGCCCAAGTTTCCCAAGCACAGGCATGGCCAGGCTGCCTCAAGTGGATGCTGCAAGCAGGTCATGGGCTTCTGCAGCATGCAGCCAGCTGGGGATGTAAAGCACCTTTTACGGCTGCCCGCAGAGAGGAACCTGCCCCACGCCAAATATGGGACGTGGCGTGAGTCAAAATGAGGGACACCAGAAAATAATAGACTTCACATGAAGGAGAGCAATAATTTGCAGCTGTAAATCACCTTTCATCTACAGATCACAGAGGCGTCTCAAGCACTAATTAGCGCAGCCTTGCAGCATCCCTGCCCCATAACCAGCACGGGGCGATGGTTATTCCATCTGCTGGCACGCAGCCACGTGTCCTTGCAGGCACCTGCAAGAGGGAACTGGCTTGCAAGGTTGGTCCTGTTCCACTTCTCACGGCTGTGCTGGAGGTTCCGAGCACCTCTGCCAAGGGAAGGTGTGTGTCCCGAGCCAGTGCAGGTTTGGTGTCTGCTTCCACAGCAGGCAGGTGAAGATGGGCCAGGGGGAGCAGAACCCACTTAGGATCCAACCCACTGGTGCTTTGGGTTCTATTTGATATTTTCCATGTGGAAATCATTATTTAGCTCAAAGAAAACTTGAGTGAGCAAGGTAAGCTCCTCCAGCAGCAAAAATCCCTGAGAGTGTTGTAAATAAGCATGGCAGGAAAGTTTACCACCTCCTAAAGTTTTCGTAAATATATATGTGTGTGTTTATATTTATATATTTGCTAAACATTTTCAAAAAATCTAGAGTTCTTTAAGCTTAGTTGTTATCTCTATAATGTTGGGGAGACACACCCAAAGAACTTGTTAATTCGGGCATGGAGCAGAGAAGACAGGTTTAAAGGATCTGTATGTGGAGTTGTTCATATTTCTTGGAAAGTGCATGGAAGGCTAACCAGTCCAAGCCTCAATCCCCTGCTTCATTGAGTTGAGGCATCTTTCCTCGGGAAAATGAAATACGCCTTTTTGGAAGAATTTAATTGTGAGAAAGAGAAGTGGCATAATTAGGAAATTTCCCAGCTAGGTGTAGGTGTAGCAGACCCATCTTCTCTCCCCCTGGCCTGGGTATCTACAACACACACTCTGCAGCACTCCAGTGCCTGAAGGACACAGCATGGGTCTCTGGGATACAAAACTTGTCTATTTTGAGCTTGCAGTGAGCAAAATGAAGCAGAAGTTACTGGGCTGCATGTGGGAATTGAAATGTAAGACTGTGAAATATGGGAGCAGGGAATCAGACTGGGTAGTCTCTCTCTGCATTCGAAACGTCTATGAACATTGTTGAAATACTGCATGTGATCGTTTTGCATGGCTGAAAATAGCTCTGCAAGGTGCCGGGCGGCAGCGCAAGCCAGCCCCTGGCATCGCACGGCTCCCAACACCACTTTACTGTCACACCAGGAGCTTTGCTGCACAAAGGAAGCACAACCGGAGTCTGCTGCTTTGTCCATGTTACAAGGAGGTAAATTAAAGGTTAGAGAGATTTTAATTTGCTCCAGGACATAAAGAACATCAGGGCAGAAGTGAGACCTGCGAGCCCTTGCTGACAGTCCCTTGCTATGACTTCTGCATGATGTGGGATTCGCTTCCTTCGTTAAAAATAACCTTGTTTATAACCTCTGTTTCATGATTCAGCTTTTCTGCAGACATCAACTGATCACCATCAAAGCAGGGCAGCATCAGATTTCAGGAGGAAGATGCAATAGGCTGTTGCGGCTCAGGCGTGCTCCTTGTAAAGGACAGTTCGATTGAGGAAATGAGGGATACCTTGTCAAAGGGCTGCTCTTTTTGGAGAGGAGTTCTCCTCTCTAAGGTTGCTGTGCCAGATCCTGAACTGCCTGGAGCTCCTGTTGTGCAAATCTCCACCCAAGGCTTCTGCCCTGCCAGAAACACCGGTGCCTCATCATCGGGAATGTGGCCCCATGCAGGCCCAAAGCTACAGACAAACGTGGTTTTCCTAGTTCCTCTCTTCCTTCTTGCCCGTAGGTCAGAGCATCAGACATGCACTGCTCTACATATGGCGACCCGGAGCCCTACCAATGGCACAGCTACCAGTTTTACATCTAAAGCAAGACTCATTGCCAAGAAAAATCTCCTAGAAAGTCCCACACACCCACTTTTATTCCTCGCACTGTTGTGTGACGTATCTCACGCGCAGCACAGCTCTCCAGGCTTCTAATGACCATGTTGCCAGGGTTTGCTCACTGCTGTATTATCTTGCCTGCAAAATCAGGCTACACAGCTGCAATTCTCATCCCATTTAGCAGGCTGGGAAGTGGAGGCATAAAATGAAAAGGACCAGCACTTTCCAAAAGCTTCTGGTGATTTTTGTCTAGCTCTGGAGGAAGTTGCCACATTCAGGTGGGTCAGCAACTGCTGGCCCAAGTGATGTGCCCATGGCTACACAAATAATCAGTAGCAAAGACCTAAACAGAAGCCAAACCCTTGGGACAAAATCCTGTGGTGCAAATTTGAGCATGTCCTTCTTTTTTTAGGAGCTAATCCTTTGTCCTTGCAGCAAGAGGAATTTTCCATAAATGGGGTATTTTTTTTTACACCTCGTTGTGTGTTTAATGTTTAACAGTGGGATCATTATGGTTTTATTAGCAGTATGTAATGCTTTGTCATCTTCAACTGACTTTGCAAACACTAACTAATTGATCTCAACTATGAATCAGTGGTGGTAACTAGGAAGGAAGGAGAAGTGATCTGCTGGTGGTCACTGGGGAAGTGGTTGTCAGAACAGGGTACAGAAATTACACTTTGCTGCTCAGACACGAACACGACAGTTTTATTAGTGTCATTTCCATTAGTGCTGCTGTCAGGGAGGGCCACTCTGTGTGCAATAAACAACCCTCAGCTGCTTCTGTCTGCATCTGGTTGAGCTCATGCTTGACAAAATGTCACCGAGCCCCATAAAATGCTGAATTAAAAAAAAAAAAGAAAAAGAAAAGTGATTGACTCTGTTTTCTTCAGTGATCGGGTGCTTGCTGGTTGTTTTCCGCTTACCCTGACAAAATGCATAATTCGATTATCTGTATTTGTGGGAGTTAGATGCTAAAGTCAGGAAGGAGCCAGGGTTGTTTGCAGCCCCAGCCTGGGAGGTTTTTAAGGGCCGCATCGGTAGAGACTGACTTGAAGCATCCTGAAGCCGGCTGCCAGGAAATTAGCTCCTCGTTTGCAGTATGCAGAACATGTACGGCGGCTTCATGATTTACTCGCTCATCTGCTTCACATTGCGCCTACTCTCCCTCGCGACTGTCCTGGCGTACGCAATCTTCTGTTGCAAAACAGGAGTGAAAATGAGCACTGCAGCGTGGAAGAGCTATGCCACTACCCAGGTAAGGGTGGCCAAACCTGCCAGGGACACGGCCCCTCTTGGGGGGGGAATGACAATAGCTTTGGGGACGGAGGAGACACAGCAGGGGGATGTGGTGGTGGCTTCGAGGACAAATGAGATATGTTTGGGGGAATGTGATGATTGCTTGGGGGACAGAGGTTGCACAACCCCTCATGAGGGGATGCAGTGATGACTTTGGACATAAGGGTGGGCGCAGTAGAGCATGTGATAGTGGCTTTAGGAACAGCGGGAACAGAATGGAAAGGTGTGATGGTGGCTTTGGGGACAGGGGGGAACATAGTGGGGGTATGTGACAGTGACATTGACGACAGCAGGGACACTATGGGGGGATGAGATGGTGCCTTTGGGGACAGTGGGGACACAGCAAGAAGGTATGATGGTGGCTTTGGGGATACAGGGGTCATAGTGGGGTAATGTGATGGTGGCTTTGGGGACAATGGGAATGCAGCCCCTCAGGAGGTGGTTGTGATGGTGTTTTTGGGGACAGTGGGGACACAGTAGAAGGTGTGATGGTGGCTTTGGGACACAGGGGACACAGAAGGGGTATATGACAGTGGTTCAGGGACATTAGGGATACAACCCTTCAGCAGGGGGATGCGCCAGTGGCTTTGGGGACAGCAGGGACACAGTGTGGGGGATATGATGGTGGCTTTGGGGACAGAGCGAATGCAGCCCCTCAACAGGTGGATGTGATGGTAATTTTGGGGCCAGTGGGGACATAGCAAGGAGGCATGACAGTGGGTTGGGGGCAGTAGGGGCACATCGTGGGGGATGTGATGGTGGCTTTGGGGACAGCACGGATGCAACCCCTCACAGCCAGACATGATGATGGCTTTGGGGACAGTGGGGACACAGCAA
>VXAY01007089.1:4133713-4158010 GCA_013399855.1 Oxyruncus cristatus | reverse complement strand
TTTTTTTTTTTTTTTTTTGTGGCTGACACAGGCACAGGTGAAGATGATGAATTTGCAGTAAGGATTTGGTGACTGATTCCTGCAGCAGGACACCCCTGCTGTGTTGGTGGTGAGAACTTGGCTTTGGCAGTGGAGCAAACCATTGCATGACTCAGATGTGTTGGGAAGGAGTACGCAGCCTTCATAGGAGCTGGCTTTTCTGACTATGACCATACTGGAAGTCACGTGTGGAAACTGAGTACTAGAAATACAGGGCTGCTCATTGAGAGGGAGGTTGAGCACTGAAAACCAGACTTGTCTTAGATTTCATTTTCCAAAGGTGGTCATAGGAGCTATGGCTCTCTTGGTGTGCTCTGAAAACAGTGCAAACGTCCAACCAAAGAACTGCCACCTCAGGCAGAGACATGGCATCCTGAATTTGTTACCCAGGTCCAACCTTCCAGCACCATTTAGGAAAAATGTGAGAATTTTTTGCAACATGATAGAAACACTGGTTTGGGGAGCAACTGCAGCCCTGGAAGCAGGGAGGAGAGGATGTCTTTATTGAACAGTGTATGTTTGCTCTTAAAATCCCTTAAAAGCTCTGAAGCTCAAGCTTGCTTGATTTGCTGTGTTTGCCATATGTAATATTTCAGTGAGAAGTTTCAATTCAGTGTGGCTGAGTTGATGCAGGAGTTCCTTTCTAGGTGATAGGGATCCACTTACCCATATCTAATGTACGGTTTGATTTTTAGACTTTTTTTTGTGAGCTTCATTTAAATTGTTGTAGTCCAGACCTTTGGGCAGTGCATGCATCCTTCTCTAGGCCAATACTCAAGTCCTAATTTGTTATATTATTTAATCACAGGCTTGTCTCGCTTGCTGAAGTGCAGTCTTTAAGCTAGAGCATTTACAGTGTTTTGTAATTCTCTGTTCACCTCTAATGAGCATCACACATACCCTGGACTCTGTATGTGTGCCTGCTGCTGGAATGGAGTTCCTTGTTGTGCCCCCTAAGTATAGAAACTGTATAAATGTATCCTTTTAGTTTATCTCCAGGTTCCTGTGTGTGGAAATTGCTGCCCCTGAATAGATGATTTACCTGAATTTGTGGTTGTGATGCTTTTGCAGTTGGGCACCACTTGCCTGCTAAGCTTTGCAGTGTGTGTTGTTCTTTTAAAAGGTGTGTATCCTCCCCTTTTTCCATGCCATCTTCCAGGAAGGACTGTCTACCCAGAGCGATGTTATCGTCCCCCATTTTAAATGGTGTCAGCAGATATTTGTTTTTTTCCTTCTCCTATCCTGATGTTAAGTACTCACCATGGGAATGAGTCGCTTGTATTACTCACATGGAGCAAATCTGTGGCTTGGCCTCCAAATTATCTGGCCCTGCTGAGTGAGGGCGAGGGCCTCGGGAGCTCAAGTAAAGGAAAGGTGCCAGGATCTGTTTGCCTGCCTTTTTTATTTTTTTTTTTTTAAAGCAGGGAGGCCGATAGCGAGCTGAAAAAGCGGTGGCCTTCTGAGCTGGGTATTTTATGTCTGAGGGCTTCTGAATGCATAAAATCAGAGAGAATGTGTCTGTGTAATCCGATCTGCTCTTGAAAGCCTTGTGGAGGGCTGCATGCTGCAGACATAAGCTGTGTCAATAAGAACTCTATTCACCCTCGGAAAACAGCCTCGTGATCGGGTTTGATTGGCAGGCTTCCTAAGGGAGGGCCATTTTTTGAGAAAGAACTCTGATTTTTTGGCGGTACTTCTGACTGCCTTTTCGGACTCCCACTTATTGTTCTTGCCTTGGCATGATAAACTTGGATATTTTTTGCTTGGAGCTTGCTGGGGGGGCAGAGGGAGGATTTCTTGTAGCAAGATAACTGGAGTGTGGGGTGTTTCCCTCCTCGCAGTGCAGCCCCTCTGCCAAAGCAGTATTTACGAGCATGAAGGTGAGGCATTTAAAAGAATACGAGGTAGGACTGGAGGTCACTGCGTGCAGGAGAGCGTACCATGCTCCTGTGCATGCTCAGGGTGCTGTCTTGCAGAACAGTGGCACAAAACACCCGTCCTTGTAAAAGTCTTGGATGGTAATGCACAAAATGTGTGGTTGTGCATGTTTATGTGCTTTTTTTCCCCCCTTGGTTCTGCAGATGTCTCTGTTAGCCAGAAGTGTTGTTGGGTGAAATTCTGCTTTCAGTAATGCTGCCGTAAATCTGCTGCGAAGGCAGTGTTGTACTAATGGCTGTAATTTGCTGGTTGCTATTATTTAAAAAAAAAAAAAAAAGGTAAAAAGAAATCACGCAAGTCAAAAAATCTAATTCTGCTTTATGAAGTGTTCTACACCTGGCATGTAATCTTTTAAAGTCTTGTAGGAAAAATCTGCTTGAGCTGATCAAAATGATGCTTGTAGGATTTGCTGAAAGCAGAATTTTAGTCAAAATATCAGGTTCTGAGCTACTGTTCACTGTGTAGTGTTTGTGTAAATGGCATTTTCTGCTGCATTACATGTGTGATATTCAGTGTTTGCTCTGCTGAGGTCTTAAATCCATTCTCTTTGGCATTGAGTTATGGGCTTTAACAAAAGAGATGCTGGACTCTCAATTTTGCGTGGTCTTTTTTTTTTCTTGCAGGTCCCTTAGTCTATCTGTCAGTTTTTTTAAAGCTCCATGTCCCTACTCAAGTGATGATTTGAAAATTAGCTCATCTGTATGTCTTTCTGGGTTATTCCTGTAGCTGCAAATGAAAGCTTGAAAAATATAATTAGGATGTAATATGCACGAGCTCAAAAAAAAAACTCAACAAAAAATGAAGTAATGCAAAGCTATTATTTAAGAGAAATGTAATTATGTTTTGAGCCAATTGAGGCTTGACTTAATTTCTCAGGGTTTGCTGGTGATGATGTAATAAAACCAAAATTAACTCCTGAAATATGCCTGTCCTGAGTCAGGAATTTGGCTGGTGAAAATGGAGAGAGCCACTGAAAGAAGGGGAATCCCCTCGCAAGGGCGCCTGGCCCTGTGCAGTTTGCAAATGGGTGCAGCATTTGGGATGATTCCTGTAGTCCCATTTACCTGGCTCTCCCCAGCTGATTCCCCTGCAATAAAGGCCTGATCTTGCCTCCAAGAGCTTTAAATACAAACTGTCTGGTTTAGGTGCGATTGGCCCCTGGGCAGGTGGTGTGCAGCCCTGGGCAGGGTAAGCATGGGCAGGAAACACTGGTTTCTCTGCTGCAGCTGGGTGATTTGTTTTTACTTCCTGTTCCCAATCTGTTTGGGTCAAAAGTAGCGGTGTTTTTCCATATTAAGATGTTTGGCTTCATTCTACAAGGCAGCAGTAAATTTCATGCTGCACACAACGTGTTTCTTATATTTCAGAGTCGCTTTATTGCTGCCTTTGACTTTTAATTTGGATGGTGAAACCTTTATTAGTGCCTTCTTTGTTGCACAACCTGCTTTTCCAGGAAAACAGAAAGCTTTTTCTTTTTTTCTCCTTTCCTTCTGTTTTGGAAAGAGCCTTTGAAATAGCTCACAGGTCTGTAGCTGAGCAGAGGGAGAGAGATGGCAGGTCTGTCTGCCATGGCTGGCTCCTCGGCAGGCTCACAGGGAGACTGGGACACCTCAGCCTGCTTCTGTGCAACTGGTCATGAGGGGATAATGCTGCTGGAGTTAATTGGGATTCTGGGACTTAATTCATTAGTGTTTGTGAAGCATTTGGTGATCTTTTTGGAGGACTGTATGGTGGAGAGGTGTGGTTGTGCCATGCAGGGCTGTGATGCTGGGAGGGAGCCCCTGTGGGTTGATGGACCACTCGTTAAAGTGGTCCTAAAGGCTGGAATGATGAGCTACAAAATGTCCCCATCTCACTGATGGGAAATCCTGCTCAATTTTCCAACCAGTTCCTGCAAAAGAGCATCACCTGCTCTGAGCCATGGCTGGCTGCCAGGCTGCTCTGGAAATTGTTCTCTAGAGCACTGGGTTAGTCCACATCATGCAAAGTGTTACCACAGGCCACAAGGTACAAAACCGATGGAGAAGAGAGAATTGGGCTCTTTGGGCTCTTCCCTGGCTGGACAGAAAAGTGCTTGTGTTCCTCTTCCCAAAATCTAGTCAAAAGTCTTGATCAATGCTGGTCACTCCTAATCAAGCTGTTCAGTTGTAGGCTCTCCTACTCTGTCTGCAGCTGGCAGGTCAAAATGGATAAATCTTGTTATAGCCATACCAGGTATCAGTGGGCTCCTTTCAAATATAGTCTGAACATTTTTTATATAAATAGTCATGAGCAGTGCCCAGGGGGCTTGTATTGCACCTTCAGATCCATTTCAGTAAAGCTATTTTTGAACTAAAAAAAAAAAGCATGGTTATCCACATATGTAATCCTCAGGGTTACAGGTGGCTTATCCTCCTTTCTCTGAAGCCTCCACTTGCTGATGTTTTCTCTGATGAAGGAAGCCAGAGTGCAGAGGTGGCTTGTGATGCCTTCATGCCCTTGGACAGACTGCACAGGTTTTGGCACTGGCATCTCCACCTTGCCTTTGCACTTGACTCCTGGATCCACAAATGAATGCCTGCGTCCTGTGTACTCTACTTGTTCCTCAGATGAAGTCCATCACTGATGAATTCAGCTTGACTAATTACTCAGTGAGGCACTTGGTGTGACAACCTCGGTGCCCTTCATTAAGCATAGCTTGAGCTAACGTTGGCGGTGTCCCAAGTACCCAGGCGTGGTCTGGCTAATGCAGCAGCACCTTTCATGCCGTGCTTGAGGAAGCTACCCTTCAGGTCATGTGAATAAGGCCGGCCAGAGTGGGATGTGTTCCCTTCCCTCCTGCTTCTCTGCAGTGAGGTGGTACCTCCTCTGCTGCCTCTGAATGTAACCAGCCCCCTCCACCTTGCTCAGAAGTGTAGGCAGGTGGTCCGCACTCCTCCCTGTGCCTGCTCTGCACACCCTCTAGGACCCGTCTGCCCACATCTTGGCTGGTTCTCACCCAGGACTGACCCCCTTCACCATGATTTTCAGGATCTGCAGAGCAGTTGGTTGGGTAGCTGTGATCCATACTTCTTCTGAGACTGAGGAGATCAGTAGGGCATGTGGGGTAGATTCTGCATGAGGTTTTATGAACCTTGCTGAAGGGAGAGACCTGCTGGGCTGGGGACTTTCCAGCTCTGGTGACTGTATTGTAATATGACTCATTCAGTAACTGATGCTCAGATACCAAGGTTGGAATGAGGATGCAGCTGCCAAACGACAAATTCATTCTGTGCCCTATGTGGGGTGGAAGGCTTATCCTTCTGACAAGACCCTGAGATCCAGTCATAAGATATAGGAAAGCTTCCAGTGTGTTTAATAATAGATGTATTTATTTTCTGTACAGTGCTACCCATCTTATTTCTCTTGAGATACCAGGATTTGTAAATTCAGCCCAGCTCTAGAGACTGTCCTAGATGCCCTTAGTTGGGTGATTACAGCATTTTACATGCCAGCTTACCTGAGAAAGTTTTCCCCTGGGTCTTGGAACATCTCCACCTGCTCAGCCAACCTGTGGGATTCAGTACCTGCTGCCTTCTGAGTGGAAAGAGTGGTTGGATAATGCTGCAGAATTCATCCATATCATAGGGTCTGCACCCAGTTCTTCTAGTGTGTTTTTAATGTATATGACTTTCAGCACACACAAGGAGAGAAGCAAACATGGGGAATGTGTGTATTTGGGAAAATGGTAGAAACCTCTTGACAGTGGGCATTACCAAGGCAGAGCCATTGGCTGCTCGAGCTCCCAGGCTGTGCTGACTGCGCTTGGCTCCATGGGTGCCATGAGGAGCTGAGCCTGCGGTTTCATGCCCTTCAGATGGTTTTTCCCACTGAAAGGTGTGCTCTGGTTCCTCCCTGCTGCTGTCCTCTTTCCTCTGCTTTGTGCTCAGTCTCATGAATGCTTGTCCTGGCCAAGTGAGGGCAGGAATGATGCCTGAGCCAAGGCAGCCTGTGCTTGGGTCAGCTGGAAATGGTGGTGTCAGCGGAGCTGGACCACACCCAGGGCTGTAGGAGAGCTTTTCATGGGTGAGGCTGAGCTGGTCACTGGTGCCCTTTCGCAAGGTGCTGGGGTTTTTTAGTTCAGTAAACCACTGTTATAATTATGTACTGTTTTAATAAGAGTAATGCTTAGTGCAGCCATTGCATAAGACCCTGAGCTAAGGGGAGGTGGTTTTGAGCAGCAGTAACACCCTTTTTGAAACAAAAGGACTGGACAGTTGAATTGAACTGATCCCGTGCAGCGGAATTTCGCCACAAACTGCATTTCAGGTAACTGGCCACTGATTCCAGCTCTACAGGCCTGGGGATGTGTTGGCTTGACTTTTCAATGTGGGGACCAGGAGAGCAAATGGGGAAAGCCACAGTCCAGCCAAGCTCACCAGATTTGGTTTTTTTGCCATGGAGTTCCCTTTCTCTCAGTAAAATGTAGTGCAAGCACTTGTGAGGCACTTTTAGCGTGGTCATTGTTCAGCAGCAAACACATGGCTTGGCTGGTGACTTGCTTGTCTGGTAACTGTCTTTTGAGCATCCTCATATATTTCTTCATCAATGTCTCGATCTCTGGGGAGAGGGATGCTACAGTTGAACTGAAACTTAAATTCCAAAAGGAGATTTTTTCCTCCTGAAAGTAGATCTGTGTCTGAGTTTCCTCTTATTACTGTGCTCCATCTTCAGTTTGCTGGTGCTGGCTGTAAAACCATTCGATTCCTAGTGGGGGTTGTGAAGAGCAGTGTCTTCAGTTCAATCTGAATGTTAGTGAGGAGAAACTCGAATTTGAAATTGAGTGTTGGTCAGGAGTGATAAACACTTTTTGTTGTTCCCGTGTGCCTGTGACAAGTGCTGATGCTGTGGCGTGGCCGGGCTGGCGAGCGTCAACTCCCACTGCTTGGCAGAGCAGGGTTGAACACCACTTGTTCCTTCTGCAGGAGTAACACTGCTGCAGCATGAGTGAGACTTTCCCTGTGCCTGTTGATAGGCAGAGAACCCCTCAGGATAAGCAGCAATTACAAGCATCCTATCTTCCCTTTTTTTTAGTTAAACTAACACTGCAAATCCATTTTTTTGTAAGACGCCTCATACAACAGAAGTGTCGAGAGGCAAAAGTCCATTGTGGTGGTTATAGTCCAAATATAACAACTTTGTGATAGGCAGAAAGTGAAGCTGACTACAAATGGGAGTGATCCTGGGAGGAACGTACAAAACTCAATACTCTGAATGGTAGAAGAATGAATTTAAATTCATTTAATGTCAGTAATCTTTGTATTATTAGCCTTAATCTGCTTCTGAGAAGCATACAGATGTGATTTTTTTTTTCCCCAGCTCTCTATAGAACTGCATTAATAAGACCAGAATGTTTCTCCTGACCTCAGCCTTTAGACTATGAGCTCCCAAGGGCACAGATTTTCCTTCTGTATTTTTGGACAGCATCTGCAGGTAGTGAAAGCTGCTACAAATAAATGGCAAAGCTTGTGAGCATGTTACTGCAGTCCCAGATCACTTAGCTAGCAAGGGGCTAATCCTGCATGATGCTTACGGGAGAGTTAAACAAAGGCTGCAATCTGATATGTGTGTGGGTGGTTTTAGGATGGTCTTAAACCTGTGTGTTGCCAAAGTGGTTCTCAGCAGGGTGATCTCATGAAGAAATCGAAAGCTGGGAGAGTGTGAGAGGGTGCAGGCTGCTGTAGGTCTGGATGTACAACTTTCTGGATGGTTTGCCTGAGGGGAGGTGCAAATGCAACAGTATTGTTGAATTTGATGCAGTGTTATTAGCTGGATTGTGGAGACAAAGGCAAGACTGGCTTTAGGATTGTTGTTTTTACTTTCAGTGTGGGGAGAGAGTGCCATGGCACCATGGCAGCATCTGACACCTTTAGGTGGGAGGTTATCACGATCGACTTCATGCATCTGCCTCTTCTGAGGGAGAGAGCTGGTGCACGCGAGCTGAGGTTTCTGCAAGAATGGGATGTTGCTCATCCTGGAGATCCAGGCAACCAAAACGAGAGAGAGAGAGAATTAAAGTGTGAGATCTGCTTGCTCATGACCTGAATCCCCTAATCACAGCCTCGTGTAAGTGAAGGTCTTAGGCTGGGTTGAGTAGAGGGCATTTCCGCACAAGAAAATGTACATCTGCCCTCCACCTCCCAGAAGTGGAGCTTACTCGTGATGAAATACAGTTGCAAGGACATTAAATGTTTCCTTAAGCCAGACCTGCTGTGTGTGCCATTGCTTCCCCTGCAGCAGGCACATAGGGAAGGCACGGTGAAGATGGGTGTGTGCTACCTGAGCTCCCTGTCCCCAGGACTCCTCCCCTGGGTGCCAGAAGTGTATCCTGGTGAGTCCCTGCCTTTTGGAACTGGACCTTCAATTGATGGACTTGGATTAGAGCCTTAATTGTATTTGTGTTGTGATGCTACTTTCTGTTTAATCTGGGAAGTAACATTGAGGTGGTTCATGCAACAGTGTGGCCACTTTCACTGACCCTGTAATTTCCTTTTGGCCCTGGCTGGTTTTCCTGGGGTGTCCCACTAGTGCCAACCCAGTGGTAATACCACTGTTTCAGCATGGTGTTCAGTTTATTCCAGGTTGTAAGACTGCAGCCAGTGATGTAAGACTTCCTGTTTTTTTTTCAAGTAGATGGCTAAACTAAAAAATCAATTAAAATAAAAAAGGAATTTATTCCTCTTTGAGTGGTTTCAGCAAAGAAAAGTAAAAGAAGAAAAAAAAATGTCAGCACATTTTTGGCGTGGAGGTGAAGGGAAGAGCATTTTTTTTGTGGAAAGATACATAATTTGTTTATTTATTAGATGAAAGGTAAAGACGTTTCAGCTGAGGGATGGAGGAAAAAAGAAAAGGAAAAACAGGTGGGGGAAGAAGGCTAGTGCTCTTTGCATTTTGTAAAGAAATGCTTCTGTTTTTCTTTTGAAGCAGTCTGGAAATTCAGGTTAGTCACTGTAAAACTGAATAAATAATTCCTCTGAAAAGCACTGCCTAGGTTGCACACATAGCAGGCAGAAAGGCAAATTAAAATATTTTATAAAAGGACTGTAAAAGCACCTTTGGCTCAAATCTATGCAGTGTAAACTGAGGGAGCATCTCTGATTTTTCTGTTACCTGAGGATCTGGCTTTTGTTTTTAATCTTTTCCTCTGCCTCCCCTCCTCTTCCTCCTATAATATGAAAGGTGTGTTTGTATGGAGGATTTCGTGCAGTACACATTCAACGACTGTTTCAGAGCTCAGACAGTTTGTTCCGAAGGCTCCTTCAAGCCTTGTTGGGAGT
This sequence comes from Oxyruncus cristatus, assembly GCA_013399855.1. NCBI lineage: Eukaryota > Metazoa > Chordata > Aves > Passeriformes > Cotingidae > Oxyruncus > Oxyruncus cristatus. Next base: position 4,148,738 of record VXAY01007089.1, on the reverse strand, counting down.
TTTGTTTTTACAGCTCTTGTTGACCAGGAGGATATTAGTTCAGCTTCATGTCAGATACAGATAACTGGGGTTTTGAACATCCCCCACAAACACTTAACAAAACCATGCAAATGTCTTCTTAGCTCTCAAGAAAAACCTGTGTTGTTGCCTGAAGGTTGAATCCACAGCTAGCTGCCTTCTTGGAATAGGCTGATAACACATTATTTGGTAATACCTCATTCATGGGTTGATTTTTCCACTGCTGCTACTGATATGTGACCAGGGTTGGGGTGTTTGGGTCACAAGGTGGAGAGTGCAGGAGCCAGGTCCTCTTAAGTCTTGATATGCTGTTTGTATGATGTGTTTAGGCAAGATAGGACAAGCTGTTGTCTGTCAGCCTCTAGCCTTGTGACTTCTGCATGTTGGCTGCGTGGGGTGGGGACAATAAGGAGCAGGCCAAGCATGGCAAACTAGAGGAGCCATAAACTGGCTTGCTCCTGAACTATACTGTTGCAGCAAGTCACTGGGCTGTGCCTGGTAAGGTGCTGTTGGAGGGTGATGTGGTGTCTGGTTGAAGTTCTTAGTGTTCAGTTGGTGTCCTGTCTTGTGTTTCTGATAAAGGATGACTAAGTACTCAAGGCCGGGTTGGATGGGGCTTTGAGCAATGTGGTTTAATGGAAGGTATCCCTGCCTATGACATAGTGTTGGAAATAGATGATTTTTAAGGTTGCTTCCAACCTGGATTCCTGTATTCTAACCATTAGATGAAGCTGGATATATCAGACTTGGGTATGGTTTCAGTGTGAGGCCAGGGCTGCATCTGAGGAAACTTTGGAGCCTGTTGATTGAAGGTTTGCATCCTGTTGGGTGAGCTCTAGGGTAGGGGTTTAGCTTTCAGAAAGTACTGTGTGTTTTGTGTTTGCTTTTTGACTTTTGAACATGTGTGGTCTTTAAGAACAATCAGTTCTGAGGGAGCCTCCCGTCAGTAATAGTTGGTGTTTGTGAGCATGATCAAAAGGATCTCTGCAGGCTGAAGGGGAGACTGAGCATAGACAGGCCTACGTTGGAGTCCCTGTGTGTTCTCTGTGCCCTTAAGGTATAGGATTAAGCTTGCAGAAGAGGAACGAGGTCAGGTCTAGACCAAGAAGTAGACTCTGGAATCCAGCCAAGAGTGTAAGTAAAGTTTTTTTTCCTGTAACAGCATCCTAGATGTGGCAGTTGTGTTGACTTAGCCGAAATGAGGCTGACGTCTGTAGGTCAGGCCTGATTAAAAGGGAAGGAGGGTAGAGAATAGCTCCGGAATAAAGAGGATTTAAAGATAACAGCGGGGGGAGATGCGTGGCCCTTCCTTGCAGAATTTGGTTTGGCCTTGGGAATCTCACCATGCCTGGGAGCAGGGACCTCCTGGTCCCTGAGTTCTTCATCAGCCCCAGAGCATTGCTGCTCCTTCTTTCCCCAGTTCATGGATATCTTCTGACTGATCCCTTCCCCCCTATTCTTGACTTTTTGGATAGAAGTCTGACTTAAGCATTCCTCTTCTGCTGTTCAGGGGAAACCTCCCACACAAACCTTTGGCTTGGTGTAAAACCCTGCTGTGAACACAACACCCACCCCTCACTTTGTTGTGTGGAAGGGTTAAGTGTCTGGGTCTCCTGCTTGGTACAGATGAAAGGTGCTGTATTGCTGAGCTGTGCTATGTGCTGGAGCACTGTGTGCTGGAGGCTGCTTCAGAAAATGTTTCTGTTCTCCTTTTGACCTCCATTGTATCTTCCTGCCCAAATTCAGTTGTGCTGGCTGTTGAGGATACTGGAGACTGTCTCTTTGTTGAGAGGGGAGGAAGGAGGAGGGTGATGACACTTCAGAAGCAGTAACCCTGTACTTTAATAGAGCAGCGTATTGTGCCCAAAACTGTGCTTCATGAGCACTAGCTGCTGCTTAACTTACATATTGAATATGTTGTTCTCAGAAGTGTTTCAAAAATCTCCATCATTTGGGATGGGTGACCTGGGGCATGGAGGGTGAACTGCAAACAGTAATATGAAGGAGCATACCACCGCCAGAGTCAGGAATGTAATTTTTCTGTACTTCTTGCTTAGATACAGGAGCCGGTCTGCTGTTCTGATTTTTCCATGATGATTCCTTTCAGTGGAAAAATGGCTTATTTGATTAGATGAAAACTTCTGTGGTAAAAGTCGGAAAAGGAAAAGGGTGCTTGGCTTCTTCCTGAAGCAGGAGCTTTAGTTTCCAAATGAAAAACTTTCTTAGCATGATAAAAATAGAGAATTACTTTATGGGGAAAGTACTTGCTTCCCTACTGGCTCTGCTGGGCGGCCTTCAGCCAGGAGGAAGTGGGGAAATTACCCTCAGCTCCCTTGGACCACAACCAGCCCTGGTGGTTTTCCAGTGAAGTGACTAAAGTTACACCAGGGCTGCACTTTGTCCCTTTAAGTTCAAGGGATATATGAATCCATATGCAAATTGAATTTTAAATCCTGCCAGGCACGGCTCGCCTCCCTGGAGGACTTGCAACCTGCATGGCACTGCATCATGAAGTGCACACCATGTTGAATGGTGAGATTCTTCATGTTGGGGTTCTCAGCCTGGCTGAGCAGCACGGGTAGCTGTGATGACTGCTCACATCAATCCTTAGTAACTTTTATATTTAGAGAAATAACAGCCTAAGCACTAGTACCCTTCGTAGAATTTTGGACCTCTCTGTCAGGAGACTGGCAATTATTTGATGATTATGTAGAAAATAAATTATCTCTGCTCTTATTCTAGTCCCTAAATACATTTTCATCTGTGACAAGAGCCAGGATTTAAGCCTGGGTCCCCCAAAGTAAAATGCAGTTAATTAGCCCACTCCATCATGTAGCATTCTCAGTTAACAAAGGCAGTATGCTCAGCCAGACAGCTCTTGCTCACAAGTGATGCTCACCTTTTGTAAAGCAGAGTGTGCTTGCTCAGAGCCTGGAGTCCTTGTTTGCATCCCTTTTCAGCGGTGCTTCTTAACTCCTCTGTGCAGCCCCATTGTAGTGCTGCCTGTCTCCAGTTGAGAGCCCGCTGGCACCAGAATGTGTTTAAGCTTGAATGATGGTTTGTGTTCCTGCAATGGCTGTGGAGTCTTACCAAGATCAGAGACTGCTGCAGAGTAAAGGGGAAGAGGATTTCTACCCTGAGGAGCTTGTAGCCCTCAGGGCAAGTGTTCAGGGTGATGTGAGATTGGTGTTACCGTAACTTGTGAACGGGGTTCAAGCAACATTGGGGGGCGAAGTGAGACAGCTGAAACTGCTTGATTTCTGAGCTGGAAGAAGGATGTGTGAGCCCTTGTATGGAGTCCTGGCTTGCTGTTCCCACCAGACCAGATCTTCTTGCTGGCTTGAAGCTTGTTTGCATCTGGAAGCTTTTTTGCATCACACACTGATAAGCAGGATCTCAGCACCGAGCCGCTGTGGTGGATCAGGTGTGGTGACATAAACCAGCAAGAAAGTCAGTCTGCTCTCAGGGGGGGCTCAGCTGCACTGCTCCTGGCAGATCAGGGGAGGTGTTGGACATTTTTGCTTCCATCTCTCCATTGATTTGAGTTTAGAGGCTGGGGCAAGGCAGGGTGCTTCCTGACCAGTGTGACTCCTGAGCTGGGCAGGCCCTTGTGAAGTTTGCCTACCTGGCCACTGACCTCAGGTAGGTCACTTAACTGTTCGTCTGCCAAGGAATTGCTTGGGTTAAATGTCAAGAAACTTTGAATTTTGCAGTATCATGATGTTGTACAGTTTCAAAATACTGTTTTTCTTCCTTGTGCAAATATCTGAATTTGACTGTTGCATCAGCAATGTCATAATAAACTGGGCAGCGGGACAGTCCTTAGTCTAGGTATAGCTATTGGCTGTGGTCTGTAATAATGTTTTTGCAATTTAAAAAACCTTGGAGCCTTATTTTCAGACCCTGTCATCTATTTAGACCCTGGCTGTTCAGCACTTGGCTGTTTCCTGAAATCTGCACTTGCTGATATGGTAATCCAGAGCCTGTGTGTGCAGGCAGTGCCATGTAGTTGAATGCAATCCTTGCACAAAAAATCATCTGTATGTAGATACTAGAATGTGAACAGTGATGCCTGTGTGAGTGGATAGCAGGTCACGACCCCCTGAAAATAGAAACATATTGATGTTGTTAGCAAAAGCTGTGGAGCATGTTTTCCTTGAAAATTGTTATTCAATATTGTCCTTGCTGTCTTTTGAATTAAACATACCATAACAGTCGGTTTGCTGGAATTTTGAGTGTTCTGGAGCATTGGATATTGGGTAGTCATTATCAATAGCCAGAGAAGGTAGCGTGACCTGCTGAACAGACAGCAAGATGCATAGACACTAGCAGCAGGGAAATCTAAGACACGAGAATGCATGGAAAAATATGTACAAGGTAAAACTTGCGCAGCCAGCCCTTATGCAGCAAATAAAGCAAGGTCTTACTGACCTTGGCAGCTGTACAGGGCAGTCTTTGCATAAGAATGACTTGTGCTTAATATGCTAGAGAAATTATTCAGGGACAAATATTCCTGTTTTCTGCAGCACTGGGGACACTGTTGTCTTCCATCTCCAGTTGCAATACAAATGCTTTGCAGATGGGGTACAAGGAGGGATCTGATGCTCCTCAAGCACATCCAGTTCTGCTTCTCATGGCTTAGAGAAGGAGATCTGGTACTGTCCTCCTAGCAAAGCCAGACCCTTCCAGTGCCTTATAGCAGCCACCTTTGAGAGCTGGCAGTGGCTGGATAGAAAGGCAGAGTGATGAGTGTCTTCCTTAATTAGTCTGTGCAGTTTGTGTCTGCTAATAAAGGATCTGCTAGACTCGGGGATCAGGGAAGCACTTTGCTCTCTGTGTTGTGCTGCGCTGAGGCAAACAGAGGGACTAAACCTGCAAGCTGGTTAAATGCTGGGAGATCCTGAGCCCATCAAGCATTTCCCATGCCCCGGTACCTGTGTGCAGCTCTTGGACAGGCCAAGCCCAGCTCACCCGTTGTTCAGTGTGGGCAGGAGTTACAACAGAGCCTACACATGGTAGCTCCCTGCTTCAGAGCCCAGTCCCCCTCCAGTGAAGGTGGGAGTGGGACAGATGGATGGTGGGCTGGCTGGAGTTTCTGCTCCCCATGTTCTGGGACCAGGCCAGTCCCATGACCAGGTCTGTACCTGTGCATCTCTGCTGGTGGTATTGCTTACTAAACCTTGCTACTTAGTACTGCTGTTTTTCATGGGTTTTTATTTTCTCTTCCTCTCCCACTGGAGAAATCAGCCCTGTAAACGACCATGTTCAAGAGCAAAGCTATCTTGAGTGTTTGGCAGAGCAGGGTCTCCAAGGTCGCTTTATCAGGAGAGGGCCAGAGATGGTGTTTGTTGATATTGATCATGGGAAATGTAATTAATGCGGGTATAAAGTGTTAAATGTTAAATTAAAATGTGAGATTTAAAGGCAGTCGATAGATCAATTCTGAGGCTGGGATGAAATGCTCAGACTTTCAAACAATAATCAGATTTCGGATAAAATCTCCACTGTGTGTAATTAAAGGGGTTGAAATACTAAATCAGGTGTTAAGGGAGTGATATTTAGATGATGTTTAAAGAACAAAGATCCAGTTAAAAAGAGCTCTCCTGTCTGCAGGCAGAGCCCTGCCTGAACAGAAATGATCTGGGGCTTGGGAGATGTACTGATCCAGCAACTAAAACTGCCAAAAGAGGAGGCTGATGGGAAAACTGCACAAATCTACGCTACAGTGCTGAACAGCTGTCTGGATGGAGAGAAGACCATTTGGACCTGATATCTCCCTTGTAGTCTGATAGTGCTTCTAAGACCTTGGTCCATCCACGTACCCAGACATCTACACCTGATGTCTTGGTGAGTCAGTCTTCCAGAGGAGTGAGGACAGCGTGTTAAAATCAACCCCAGCTGGATGAACTGCCTTGCAAAACGCTTCCCAGGAGTTAAAAATACTAATTATCAACTGCCACCATGTTTCAGCGATATCCCAGTTAGTCAATAAGAGCAAAGGCTTGCAGCTGATATTTTATTAAGAGGCAGAGTGACAGTTTAAGGAGATGGGTAAAGTTAGGCTCAGTGCTACTGACAGTGGAATATATGTGGTGTCCTAGGGCATGTGGCAGTTCCAGGACATTTCTCTGAAGTTTGTATTTTGCCCTGTAATCCATAAAGAAAGAAGCAGGAAAGGGTCCAGAGTAGCCAACTCCCTTGTCTAACTGGCCTATGAGTAATGATTCCAAACAAGTTCTGCTTTAGGGGCAGCATCAGGCTTTGCTCTTCCAGTCAGCTTAATTTTCTGATGCTGCAAGCTGTGCAGGAGGGTGTAGGAAACCTCCATTCCCTGAATATGTATCTTTGCTTTCATCCCTAAAGGGATCATTCGGAATATGGGACAGACATAGTATTTACTGTGGGCACTGCACCTGTCAAGGCAATGTTACCATGGGATTGAAGGTAAAAAACACTTCTGTGCTAGATAAAAGGAATAAACTGGCTCATTAGCCCTGGGCACTTATTTGCTAACCTTGCCCTGTACCTGTGATGTGATTATCTGTGAAGACGTAGCTCTAAGGCTCTCCAGAGCCTGGAAAGACGCATGTTTTAAGAGTATGTTCTCGTTTTGTTTTATAATCCTGGTGCAGCCTCTGCTTGTGCAGTTGCTGAGGTTGAGATGCTGATTAGGTCTGTGGATTGTGATGTAACCCCACCCAGTTGGTCATCAGTCCCTTGAAAATGCCTCATGGTTGTGATCATTATTGCTTAACTGCAAGCCCTGCCTTAGCCATGGGTTGAGCCAGGCTCCAGCTCACCTGGCTCCTTGCAGGGCAGAGGGTGAAGAGCGAACGCTCCTCTGGAGCTTTTATATGAAGGTCTCTAAAATTTCCACCATGGCATGGCTGGGCAGAGGTAACCTGATCTTTGGAGAAGTGCCTTTGTGCTGTAGTTTACAGAAGGGCTTCTTGATTTACAAATCCTGATATGCGGGTTAGTTAAATTGTAGCCCTTGTATTCAAGGTCACAGGTAAAGTTTTTAATCACAGGCTTTTTCCTAAGACCGGGGTAGGAAATGAGGCTTGCTGTGTTGAGCTCCCAGGAAGGCTTGGAAATTGTGGCATTTCATCTCACCATTACTGTGTCACCCTGACCCTCCCCTTTATCTAAGAGGAAAATAAGCTTTGTAAACTGCCGTACATAGATTTTAAGTTCATTGCTGATATTAGAAGTCCCAAAAAGCACGTGTCTCTGGGAAGAGACCAATGCTTAGTCTGCAGCATACCATAAAATCGACCAGGGGAAGGGCAGGTTGATAAGGGTATGATTGTGGCCATGGACTCCAAAGGAGGTCTTTCTCCTTCATGTGAGTCATGGTGGAGCTTGGAAGGCCTTTGCCAAAAGGTCCAGTGGGCACATGAAGCTTGCAAAAGTGCTGGGGAGAGTGGGCAAGCACTAAGCAAGGAGTTGGATGGAGAACAGTGAACAGGCAAACCACGGCAGGCTTAGGAAGTCCTCAGAGTTAGAAATAGTGGGAGGCTGGAGAGCACCAGAGTAGGAGACTGTGCATGTCTGCTGTGCTGTTACTCCTGGGCCTGTGGGGGCTGCTGGATCCTTTTCACCAGCGGTAGCCCAGCTGGAAGGAGAGTTGTTCCTCTACACTGCTGCTGCTCAGAGGGCTTGGCCTCTCTGCCCACACTCGTCTGCAGACAGGAGCAGAAGAAGGACTTGCATGTAATGTACTGCTCTGAAACATGATGTCTGAGGACTTGCATGCTGGAGGGGGAAGTCCAGCTTCCCATAAATGTCTGTCAAGGAGCATTTTTCTTGCCCTCCCTGAAACATTCCTGTGGTTCTGATTCCAGGCTGGTGGGTTCTTTCCACCTACATCTTCAGCACAAGTGGGAGACTGTGGCACTGGGCAGCACAGGAGGCGTGAAAGAGTGCTTTACACCTACCCCTGCACACTTCCCCCCAGTGAGGCTTCCCTTGCTCTTTTCCTAGTGAGAATATCAGGAAGCACAGCAGAAACGCTAGTTTCTGGTCTCCTCAGATGCCTGATGCTCCCAAAGTGATACTCCCCTGGGTTAACACTGTCCTTGCACGTTTTTAAGGTGAAGCTTCTCGCAGTCTCATTCCTAGCAGGCAGAGTTGGCTGCTCCTGCACTTGGGCTCTGGTGATCCTGGCAGAGCAGTGTGTGCATGGTGCGCGTGTCAAGTCCCAGTTCTGTTTTTCGTGACCTGAATGCATGGAACAGCTTGTTCTCTGCTGTCTGTTAACCCTTAGGAAGACTGTTCATCTTGTGCTCCTTCGTTCTGCGTTGGCTGTGCTCAGCAGGGTCAGCCCTGTGCTTCGGGTTTAGGGGCAGAGCCTGCGAGGGAGTTAATTGCTGAGTGATGATGGCTCTCCCCAGCTGAAGATCTCTCCCATGAGCTATTTAAGCCTCCGTTTCTTGTATCTCCGTGCCAATCAGATTAGCTGGTGCCAGGAAACAGACCACTGCCTGCTTGCTCTTGAATGCACCCTTTTTCCTCCTTACCTGTTTATCCCAGTCAAGCCCCTTTCCGCTCTGCCTCGGTTCTTTTATTTGTGCTTTGTTCCTTCCTTTTCATTTTCACAGCCTTACTGTGGCCCATCTCTTCTCCCTCAGGCTGTCTCTCTGGCTTTTGACATCCAACCTTAACAACAGTCAGTCCTGTTCCCTGTCATAGTGCTGGCTGCTCCCTTTGCAGCCCCCTATGCCCCCAGTGCTGCTGCATCGAGCTTTTCTTAATCTTAATTCCCTCCATATTTACCCTGTTGTAACTTGGATTCCCTTCAATGTGCAGTAGAGAGATCCCCCAGTTCAGTGGAGCCACTAGAGGAGTCCTCTTCCCAGGAAAGAAAGGGAAACAGTTTGGGGAGGGTAGAATTGCTGAGAGCTGCCCCACAATCACTCCCTGGGGTGGCAGTTACCCCACTGTCCATGCACCCCTAGGCATCACTCTGCTCTTCTCCTCACTGGACCCCTCCATTCTCTGTCACTGATTTCAGCAAGGGATTTGCTGCTGCAAAAAAAGAAAAGCTCTAAACTCCCTCAGGCTCCCAGGACCAAGCGTTCCAGCCTGGCCCTGTGTGCCAAAACAGGCCCATCCCCTGTCTCTTGCGAGGCCCCACCTTTATCCTTCTTCTAAAAATAAAATGCAGTGACATTCTTTCCTAGTTACTCTGTTCTTTTATTCTGACCTCATTAGACTCTCCCAATAGAAAATTTCATTGAACTCCTCTATTAGTGGTGAAAACAAACAAGACCATTGGACTTCCTCTGGAAAAAATGCATCTATATCACAGGGAATTGCAGGGAGCCAAATTTCCACTGCTGAGTTTGTGCTGTACACATATGTTCCCTCGTATGCGTTTAGTAAACAAAGTTGTCTTCACACTAAGAAGAATTTAAAACAATTTATCCTTTATATCTGGTTTCCCTCCCTTGTTTGAAATAAATTGCTACTGTAATATTATAAGGAGTAAAGTACTGTTAGCTGGGGCTACAAGAACAACCACTTTTTTCCAGAACCCCTGAGCTAAATATATTTTGTGGCTTATGTATGTGCATGTACATAGAAATGATGGCCAGGTGATGGATTGCTAAGCCACATCATAAATTCAGTTTGTTGGACACCTTTGATTACCTCCTCTGCACTCTGCCCATAATCATTCTCCTTCAAACATCCTTCTAATGTTCTTAACAGCAGCCAATTAAAACAAAGACTTCACTTGCCTTCTATATCCTTTTCCCTTTGCCATCACCCAAGCTTCTTCCCTTGGCTGGCGGGGAAATAAGTGCATTGATGGATGGTGGTTCGGATGTGCCTTCAAGGTTTCAGTGGAATATATCCCTATTTGGCTTTTTTTGCCTTCTTTAAAATTCAGCTTGGACAGACACCAGCCAGGCAGGGGTGGGTGCTTGTGTGTTTGCATGTGGCTGAGGGCTGCAGACTGGTGACAAGGAAGGGTGGGGCACACAGAAGACGCTGTTCGCCTGTACGACTGCCCTGGCTAGCTTAGAGCCCACCTTCTTGGGCTCCTGGTTTTGATTCAGAGGTTTCATGCTGAGTCAAATGCTTTCTGAAGAAAACTATGCCACGGGCCTTAAGTGGGAAACTGGAAATAATTCAGGTCACTAAGACTTCCACAGGGGAGAAAAGTTGGAGGCTCTCGTGTTACAGATGCAGGAAGGTAAGGAGAGAACTGAAGATCTGAGGACTTCAGCGGGTGTCAATGACTCAGGCATCTTGGAGAAAACAGAGGATATTCAGTCCCTGAAAAGTTGATTCATCCACCTGGCAGCGAGATGGAGAGTAATGAATAACAGATTTTGAGGTGTATGAAAGGCAGGAGAGGGCAACACGCTAACTCTGAATGGCTTGGGAAGTGCCTCAAGGGTGACTTTGACTTATCCTTGCCTTTTTCAGGGCTTAGCTGTGTTAGCTCCTCTCTGCATGCACCCCTAACCCCCTGTGTCCCACAGGGACACTGGACAGAGTTGAGTGGACAGTGCTTGGTGTCAGAACTGGCCCTTACACCTTCCAGATGCCCCTTGGTTTGGCTGCTCCCCTGCATGTACTGCAGCACTGCCTCTGCCATGCTGGGAGGGTGTTTACTGCTGCGCAAGCAGGATTGGAGTTGTTGGACGTGCCTTTCATCCTGTTGCAGCCTGCTGGATTAATGTGCATGTTTTCTGCTCTCCCTTCTGCATCCTGCTTTGTACTGTAATGGCTGTGGAGTCTGAAACAGATCTGTTCATCTAGTGCTTATACAGCCTTTACTGCAGTAGTTTCTTAATGCCTGATTGCAGTTCCTGCGTTTTGTCTACCAGACATCACTGAGAGATGGAAACTTAACAGCTCCCCCCGCCTCAGCTTGCAGAGGGATTAAGAGACTTGTCACCTGTGGCACCTGTGGCTGCAGCAGGATTTGAGCCCCTGTTTCCAGGGTCCCAGTCTTACACTTACAGAATAAAGCATCTTTCCTGTCAAAATGATGACTACCTGTGCAGCGATAATGCCTTTGGGGTTTGGGATCAGGCTGCTCTGGATTTTCACTGGCATATGGACATGGAAAACATGCTCTCAGTTGTCGCTATGTTTGCTTTTCTTGCTTTCCTGGATGTTCTAACTTCTTTATTTTAATCCTGAAAGAAATGATCCTAAATACATGGGATGCTTTTGTTACCAGTCTTTCAGTCTCTTTCTGTCATTGCAACCTGAGGATGCTGTTAGAGGTCTGAGTTGAGAAATAAGTCAAGGCTTCCCTTTCCCCGAGTCCTGAATTGTTTCACAAATGTTTTTTGAGTACCTTTGTGCACTGTATGCCCTTCCTCGTAGCCCATAAATGATAGGTGTTTTCCTCACTGTGCATGAGTCCTCATCGTGTAACTCAGATGGACTCGAAGGTAGTAGCATAAAGACTTTGGAGGCCTGCCCTGTGCAAAGGGGAAAATTACTGTCTGGCCCAGAGCGGTGGCTTTGTGATGACTGCGTCGTGTTCTGGTGTGCTGTGTTTGTACCAAACTGGTTTGCTGCCAAGTTACTTATGGCTTATCCAGGCGCTCAGTACAAAGAATGTTAAAAGAAAAACTTTTTTGTTTTCTGTGAATTCTTCCAGCTGAGAAAAAATTCAAACCACAGTCCAAATGCTGTCTCCTCTTTCTGTGGTCACCAGGTAGGACAGCTAATGCAGGAGTGCCTGCAGCTTTACTCTGTAGGAGCACATGGGTGCTTTTAGAAGATGTAATGTGGAACCCACATGGAAAGCGCCTTCCTGTTGGAGAAAATCTGTCTCTTTAAGCAGTAGGCTCTTTGACTGAGAAGTCTGGAATGGGAATTTTCCAGGCAGAAGTATGTGTGCACCAGCAGAGGCACCTATGAAGCACCAGACCTGGGCAAATCTCTGTGTATGCAGCACATCTGATACCTCCCAAAAGTCCCAGGCCACCTCTGCAGCACAGTGAGTGGCTGAGCCTGAGCTCCTATTTCAGTATTTCTCCTGCTTAATGGACTATTATTGCCTGGCTTGAGGGCTAGGGCCATGCTTGTAGCTTAAGAGAGAACTCTAGGTCATTCCTCCCAGGAGAATCCCACGAAGGGCAGTTGGGTAAAGGCATTCCCTCCCCTCAGCCATCCCCTCGGCCTGCCTAAACACGCACGGACACTTATCTGATTGGCAAGGACCTTGGGGGTTTCTTGAACACTGAGTAGGATAATCAGATAGATTGTGGGATACATCTGCTTGATCCTATTTCTTATGATTACGTGGTGGGGAACAAGCCTTAATGAGCCTTGGCCTTTCCTGTCTCCTCTGTAAATTTGTTTGACTCAATTGAGCTTTCTTTGTGTGAGACAGCTCTCTTTGTGCTTGGATGTGGAAGCATCCACCTCTGAAGCTGACTGTGCTTTGAGACTGGGTTTGGATTAGCTGACCTCCAGAGATCCCTGCCAACATTTTTTTTTACCCTTTTCTTTTGTGTTTGCAGCTGGTGTAATTGTGGTCCTAACCCCTCCCAAGCGGTGCTGGCACTGGAGAGGATTTTAGCACTGCTTCACAGCAATGCAGTAGCTGCTTCTGCACCGCAGAGGAAATGCTCCTTTCGGGTCAGCCACCCTGCTGTAAGGCAGCTCCCTGGCCCCTGGCACTGGCAAGTTGTCTCACGTAGGAGACCGTAAGGGATTTGCCAGGCCTGTCCTAATAGGAGCATCCTTCTCCTTGTATGTCTGACTGGGGAGCGATGGCCTGAGTCAAGCAAAACTCTCACTTGGCTGCTTGATCAGCAGATCATCCCCCCGGATCCCACAGGTGTGGGATCACAGTATGTCACAATCAGTCTTAGCAGAGAGCTGGAGTAGGAAAGGGGTCTTAACCTCTAACTTGTCCCAAATGACCTGATGGCAGGAAATCAGAAGCCCAAAAAGAACAAAAATGTGCATGTGTAGTTATTCTAACAACAAATCTATTTACTGAAACAGGGGGAGGTTCCCTTTGAAGCACTGCAATGCATGCTGCCCTAAAACACCCTATGGAAAGGTATTTGTTCTGCTGAGGCATGTGTGTGGGTCCAGCACATCAGCTTCTGTGACTTTGTTCAAAGACAAACAAATAAACAAAAAAAGCTCCTTAAATTGCAGTGTTTTTGTAATATATTTTTGACTTAGAGATCCCCAGTATGTAGTGACCAATAACTCCCAGCCTGTGGAAGAATTCTGAAGAACTAATCCTGCAGGAGTGAAGGGGAGAGGAGTTCTTTGAACTTTGGTGGACAAGAGGTGCTAGATGTTGAGGATGAAGGAAAACAGACTGTGGAGATTTCAGGTGGCTGAGGGAATAGGAGCACCATAATGCACAGTGAAGAATGGTGGGTTTTAGAAACAAAAGGATTTTTTTCAATATTTCCCTAAACTCTGCATTAATTTTTCCCGTGATTGTTTGCTGCAGGGTGTAAATGTGGAGAATTGCATGTACACAAGGGAGGACAAAGTTTCCCGTACTTATACATTATTTTTACTGCAGTGAAGGGCTTCCTTCCCTCCTGCTGCTTTATTTTACATATTTTCTCTTTTTATTTTCCCCTTGCTTCCTCAGCTGCTATCTCTGCGGGTAGGAGGGGTGCTGAGGTCATGCCAGGGCAGCTAAGAGCAGTGGGAAGCACCCAGAGGCGAATGATGGATGATCCATTTTCCCGAGGACAGCAGCACTGCTGGCCCTGCAGAGCACCACAGCCATCTTCTGGGGTGCCATAAATCCAGGAGGTTTAGCAAGGCTGGCGAGCCTTGTAGGAGATGGGATGCAGTATGTGCAGCCTCCCTCACTGAGGAGCAGGAGGATTTTCCTTGTGCTGCTCTTTCCATAGAGGTCACGACCAGTAACCCCCCCCTCCAAAGTCGCTCTAAGCCAGCAGCGTGAGTGAGTGTGGGGAAAGGACAAGCATTAGTGGCTCCTTCAGCACAGACACGTGGTACCTGCATCCCTAAACATCCACCCTGTGCACGCAGCCACTTCTGTAGTGGGTTTGTGTCCTTCCAGTGAGGCTTTTCCGTTGCAACAGCATCAGGGGGTTGTTTTATTTGCGTGGGTTTATAATTTATTTCTGGGTTCTGCCATCCTGTTCTGAACAGACGGCACTCGGGGCTGAGTTGACTCTTTGGCACGCAGTGTGATCCCTGGTGATTCACGGCCCCCAACATCTGTGATTAGACCTTGAACAGGAACTTTTCATGCATGGCCATGGTAGAGGAAACCTGCTCCTTTTCTGAGTAACTGGGAGAAGAACAAAAGGAGGTTTATTTTCTTCTAGCTGTTAAAGGTCTACCTTAAATTAAGTAAACTGTTCCCTGAGGGAGAAAGTGTCCAGGTACAGAATGTTCACAAAGGAAATATTCAAAGTGTCTACCGCGTCCCTAAAGTGTTTGCTTTAAAGTATGAGGGCCAGGGCAAAAAATAGAAAATTATTTTCTAATTTGAAAGCAAAAATACCTCTTGCAGGTGACAGAAAACAAATTGACCTTCTTCGGGCTTGATACTGCAGCCCATTAGAAGCCGTGGAGAAGCTGCCATTGCTGAGATGGCTCCTGTCCCAGAGCACAGCCCATGTGAGCGTGGGGGGCGGGAGCTGGCCCACGTTGGAGGCAGCCCCGCTGTGTGCAAACTGTCGACGTTGCAACAGCAGAGAAATTGAGTCTATAGGAATCTGAGCACTGCTGGGTTTTATGTGATGTGGGGTAAGAGCCTGGTAGTTGGGACTTCAGGAATGGAGGGTCCATTCCTTGACCTCATGGGTGTTACTTTTGTGGTTTCTTTTGCTGTTGTGAACCAGCACTTTTAAATGAGTCCCAGGTAAAGCAGAGCTGCCTTGTGATATAATTGTGACAACATCTAAGTCACCATGGGCTTTTCTGCGGCCCCAAGTGAAGGTCTATAATGTCAGCCAGCTCAGCTAATGTCGTTGTGTTCCTGGCTTGCTGGGTCCTAACTGAAGATTATTTTTTAACT